>JAZKJV010010617.1:0-342500 GCA_037367405.1 Ottelia alismoides | reverse complement strand
AGTGCCCTAAAGGGGTTATAAGATAAAACACGAATGGAATCACAAAGGATTAACAATAATTCTAACACCCTCTCATGGAACATATATGTCGATCATGTCCAACTTGGAATTAAGCTTAGACGCACGTCTCTTGGGGAGCGCTTATGTGAGAATGTCAACAAGCTGAAGATTAGTACATATATGTGGAGTACAAATCTTCCTTTAGCGTACATCATCGCATCTGAATGACAATCAATCTGAATATGTTTGGTTCCTTCGTGAAAGATCATATTGGTAGCAATGTATGTAGCACATTTTTTGTCACAATACAAAGGAACATGGATAGATATAGGAAGTCCAATTTTTGTCAAGAAAGATTTTAACCACGTGATATAACATGTGGCATGAGCCATTGCCCTATATCATGCTTCAACACTTGACCTAGATACCACTGTCCGTTTCTTGCTACGTCATGTAATCATATTTCCTCCGACAAACTTTGTATATCCAATGGTTGATTGCCTATGATCTGGAGAGATAACATAGTTTGCATAAGTACAAGCAGAATTATTGGCGTAACTATTTACTCTATAGAAAAGACCACATCTAGGAGACCCCTTTAGATAACAAAGTATGATAAGAACTTCCTTCTTGTGACTGTAGCACAGTCTGTCCATGTATTAGTTTGCCCTACTGGAAACATGTGATGTATCAGGCCTAGTTACAATAAGGTAAACTAGTTTACCTACTAGGCTTCTATATCTAGTAGGGTCCTTAGATAAAGGATCTTGAAAAGTAGTATGCTTTCGTACCTCTGTTGGAATGCTTGATGGTCTGCATCCAAGTAAACCTACCTCAGTAAGAATGTCCAAGCAATATTTCCTCTGTGACGAATCTATCCCTTCTTTTATCCAAATATCCTCTTGATGATTACATGATATGGTGAGATAATAATCTCAAATTATGTGGAATACAATATCAATTCCTGTGTTACAAACTCTAAATTCACATAATATATGTCTACATTATTCCATGCGCATAAGCGTATAAAATCATCATAAAATCAAGAAAAACATCTAATAAAATATTCTCATTGATTATAATCATTAATCAGATTTATCAGAGAGAAATTGGGTACACTCATAGAGTACTAATTTAATCAACATCCAACATATTAACTTGGCTCTACAAAATATCTCTTACAATTTGTTGGAAAGAAAATGAGAGGGTTAAGAGTAAAAAAATTCCCACTCTTTAATATCATACATGCATGTCTACCACCTTTATTCATTCTCTCTTTCTCTCTCCCATTTCCAACAAATTATAGGTGACCATATCCTTCCCATGCATGAGAGTCTTTATTGTTTTGTCTTACATGAAGTTATTATTTTTGTCATAAATGCATGTGACTTTTCACTTCATTTTGAAAAGGTGCAAGGCTATTATAAAAAGAGACCATCCTCCATGAATAATGAATTTATTATTTTTATCTTTATATGCATGGGGTGCTTCCCTTGAATACAAGTAACATTCTTCTCCCTTTCCCATGCATGAATGAATTTATTGTTTTGTCTTCATGTGCATGGGATGTGTCCCATCATTCCAAAATAATATTCATCTATAAAAGGAGGCATGACACATGAAGGATCCTCTCCTCATACTCCCCCTCTTCTCTTTTTATTCTATCTCTCTCTCTCTCTCTCTTTGGTATCATGCAGATGAAGATGAAGGCATAGGCATCAACAGCTCCCTGCCCCCGATGTTCTTCTCTTCCTCGACCCCGAGGATTGCCGACCACTTTCCTCCTCCTCGCGGTGCTCCTCCAGCCCGCTGCCGGCCACTCTCCTCTTCCTTGCGGTTTACTCCAACCTGCGCCACCGTCCGTACGTCCATCCATCTCTCTCGTGCAGCACCTGCGGCATTCTCCCTCGTGCACCAACAACAATCAGCAACTCTCCATGCGTGCATGAGAATTACTCCATCTCTCTCTCTCTCTTTCTTTATTTATATGTCATTTCATTGCAGCCCTTGAACTCTCCTTTATGTTAAATTTTCCAAGCATAGTCCTTAATTTCTTCATCAATTAGATTGCACATCTTTAAAAGAAATCTTTTCCAAATTCTATCTCTATATCTCATTTAGCATTTTATGTGTAAGATGTCGAACTAAAAATTGCAACCCTGTGGATTCGAACCTCTACTTGCTGCGTACTTTTTGCATACATTCATCGTGCTCGTAGTTGTAATATTATTTGTTTGACAACGATTTATCGTGGGAAACAACGACTTGATTGAATCATCTATTTAAACCGCAAAAAATTATGTCAACATTTTGGCGTCGTTGCCGGGGACTAGGCAACATTTGCAATTTTTTCTTCTTCATTCTAACTTAACTTCAAGTATCTAATCCGTGCATTTTTTTGTTTTGCAGGTACTTAGGCTTCTAAAAGAAAAAAAATCATTTGTCTTTTATGCATTTTTCGCAAACTTGTAATTTGTAATATTTTTTCCCTCTCCCCCTTCTCAGAAAAGCTCGCCATCAGCAGGACAAAACATTACGGATTAGCGCCAGAAGTGCAGGCACTGTGAGTCCCTCTTTCTCTTAGGCATCTTTGGCTTTTAAAATTTCTTGCATTTGTTTATGCTCCGAACTTAAACCAAAAAAATAAAAAAAATACTTCTTATTTGTATCATCTTTGTGGTCTTCTCCCTCTGCTCACCTAAAAAGATGACCAAAACGTGCTTTATCACGCTAAAAAGATAAGCTTGAAAGGTCACCGCAATGGCCCGAGCAGAAAGTGGAAAATTCTGAATGCTTGTTTGATGCACGTGTATGACACAAAAATCACAAGCACATAGAAATCTTTGATAGAGACAAAAATCCCTAGTGCTACGTGGGATTGCAGAGAGAAATCGTAACTCATCGATGCGTTGGGCACAGGTTCTTGTGGGAAGATCAGATCTAACGATCTGAGTACCGCACCCTGGATCCCCCAACCGGATTAGGACATTGATTTCTCACAATCTTCCACACCCATCTCATCTTTAAGGACTCTAATTGCTCTGATAACATTTGTTGAATAACTAATTAAAATCGAAAAAATAACCGCTTCCGCGGCAATTTTTGTGTGGATTTGGTGAATCAACAAATTGTTTTGTGTTAATTTGTTGTGTACTTGTCTGTACTTGAGAATCTTTATTCATGGAAAAAATTCAAGTTATGCTCAATGAGATGCACGAGAGAATGAGGTTGAATCGGGCTATTGCATTGAATTATTTGGAGGATAGGAAATGATCTTCTCGACCCATTGATCCACCTATTTTATTACCGATTGAGCGTGAGATTGATGAAATGATGCATCTAGTGCAATAATATCAAGAAGATCAGGAACACAAAAAGAACGGGTCATCCGATCAAACGTCAAAACCACCGCATGATGACCCTATATTAGAGAAATTTCTTGCATTATCTTTTCCTGCATGCCCTTCCTTTGTCTCTTCCAAACCACTTTCACATGCAGAACACTCATCCATTTCGAATACTGGACTAATCTCCGATTTTTTAAGAAATCACTCAATCTCCTTACCCCTGTCACCAACCCATGAAAGTGACTCTCAACATACTCTTCTTGAATTAGCTATCCAAATCCAACAAAATCAGGGAGCACTTATGGATGAGTGTAATAGGATGCATGAGTATGTAAGTAAACAACTTTTGGAAATTTGTGCTCACTTGATGAATAGGCAAAATAGTTTGATGGATGAATGCAATATATCTCAACAATATTTTGAGAAACATCTAGAAAGAAATTTGAGGATTTCAGACACTCAAGGGAAGAAGAAAAATGGGTCCCAATTTCAGTGAACCAAACAAAGATACTTCCTTTTGATGAACTAGATGTGAGATCTATAGAAGAAGATTTTATAGATGAAATAGTGCCGTCTCCATGTCTCCTCAAACCCAGATTGGCAAAATTTTATGATATCCCCATCTTCACTCCTCCAGTGTCAGACCATGTACTAATTGATATGCCCAATGATTTAATAGATGAATGTTGTCTCTTGGAAAGACTCGAAAACTTTGAGCATGAAACTTCATTTTGTGATCTTGAGGGGCGTCTTATTGAATATGATTCTATGGATGAAATTAAGGAGGAATGTGATATAATTTCGGCATTCATGAATCATATTGATCAGAATGATTTTGGAGAGAATAATAAGGACATTTTTAAAATTGAGATCGCGCCCCTAGTACAACTCGATCACGACTCACTCTTGATGGATACATGTATTAATGATGGCATCAATCTTTCCTTAGACTATTCTGAAGGTTGTGAACCTCGGTCTACTAATGATATCGATTGGTCTGAGATAATGGTTGAATTTGAGGATAGTATTGGTATTGACTCCAATGAAGAAATCGAAGAAGATTTAATGTTTGATGTTAATTTCTGAATGTGATATTACAATTAACGAAAAAAGTCCAAACTTAGAGTTTGAATATGAGGACATAGTAGACAATGAACTGACTTCTTCATACACCGAGGCTCTCTTCCAACCAATACATGATTATATGTTGAAGATCTTTTATGATGATCCTTTCAAAGATGAGATTTCCAACTCCATTGCCTTCATCATTAAGAAAGAATATCCACTCAATTCGGTTGATGACTATAAAAAAACATCTTCTACTACTAAGTCAATATCTGATCAGAATGATTTTTTATTTTCCGATCCTTTTTGGAATGAAACCGAGGAACTACTCAAAACATTCGAAGACAATCATCCAATCATTCATGCGACTGATGAATACCCATTCATCGCTCTTTATTCTTATATTTTAGCTACAAAAACCTTTGCAAATGCATGTATATGCATGTAAATACAAATAATTATCAAAATCATACATTGTATAAAGTTTAATAATTAGCATGTTTTTGTGAAAAAATAAAAGAATAAAGAGTAAAAAGAAAAAGAGGGAAATATTTAGAATAAATATTAAGCAACCTAACCCAAGGGAGGGCTCAGCATGGGCCTGACCGCATAAAAGCCAAAGTAGAGGGAGATAGGGGCTCATGTGTGTAAATATTTATGTAAATAAATAAAAGTATTTTTCTCATAAAAATAGCTTAAAATATGCTTGTAAATATTTGTATATACTCATAAGTATAAAAACAAAAGAAAAAGATAAAAATCAAAAAGAAGAGAAAAACATCACTCATCATGTACATAGACCACCCACCTTTATATTTATTTAGCTTCATAAATAAATAAAATTAATTTCCAAAATCTTTGTAAATATTCTATATTATATAATGTAAATAAATAAAATAAAAAAACAATTAAAACAAAAACAAAATAAAAATAGCAAAATTAAAAACACAAAAATATACCATGTATATAGATGTACATATGTATTTATTTCACCTATATAGAGAAATAAAAAAATAAAATAAAAATGTCTTTGTATTCCTTATTTTATAATATAAATAAATAAAATATAAAATGGGAATAAAATTGTATAAAAATAACAATCAAAAATCAAAAATTAAAATACCGTATAGTGTATATATACCTATATATAACCTACCATGTATATACCTTATTTTTATTTTGAAAAATTAACTAAAAATCACTAAAAAAATAGAAAAAATAAAATAAAAATATTTCATGTTTTAACTTTTTACAAATTCGATCATTTGCCACCTGTTATTTCACTTCCAAATATTATCCACGTGGCCGATCCCTATTGGCCCTTGGGATGTTGACCGCCTGGTCAACTACCCCCCCCCCCCAGGACCACTTCTCACGGGCTTAGGCGCCCGACCCGATTTCCCCATTTTTTTAGCACCTAAACCCGATTGATTCCTACCTAAACCCCGGGTCAGATCCGTCCACGACATATCCGAGACCCTCGCCGGAGCTCCTGCATCGGGATCCGCGCGCTTCCACGCCCTACCCGCGCCTGTCTTCCCGGACCCTTCCAACGTATAAAGCTGAGCTCCGCCACCCCCATTTGCCATCTTTGGCCATTCGATTCCAACCCCTGTGAGCTCCAGCGAGTGCGTGAGAGTGACAGCTCGCGTCCTGTGTTGTTGAAGCGAGGAGAGGGAGCGAAACCACTGATCCGGCGAAGCTTCGCCACCTTGCTCCGCCACCAGCAGGAGCTCGAGCCTTGGAGGGAGACGCTCCTCGAGGCGACAACCCAGAGCTGCGCAAGCTCTTCCCCAGTCTCCTCGTCCACCCAGGTAGTCCCTTAGGCCTTTCTTTTTCTTTGATTTTCCATTTCGCCCAAATCGCTGCTCCGCCGTCTCCCACCGATTCCGATCGATTCCGACCACCATCCGACCATCGGGCTTCACCATAGCCATCGCCTCCTTCCCGCGCACCTTCTCCATATCCCCATCCAACCCAGCTCGCACAGGAGCTGGGAATCGAGCTCCACCGTCCCCCCCTTCGCCGGAGCTCGCCCACGTCGACCCTCCGCTCACCGTCACCCCGCCTAATCGGGTTGAGGCAGTTTGCCCTCGACCCGCGAGCCTCCTAGACTGTTTTGCAGGTTCAATAAGGGCCATCTGAGGTCCTTCGACATCGAGCCAGGAGCTTCGCCTCCGCCGACCTTGTCGGAGCTCTTCAGAGCTCGGCTGGGTCATCGGAGGACACCAGCACTGCGGAACATCATCGCGGAGCTTCTCCGATCTTCAGGCGCAGCAGAGGAGGTCAGGAGCACGCACCTTGGGCCGGCGAAGTTCGCTGGCGAACTGTTCTTCCTCGACCCTTGTTCACCGTTCGATCAGACGTCCAGCTCCAGTTTGCATCTGGGCCGTCCGTTCAGGAGCAGCAGCCACCGTTTGATCTGAGGAGGATAGATCTGGACCGCCCGATGCTCGAGGGTTAGCCACAGAGAGCCACGACCGTCCGATGCACCACGTGGCTTAGCCCCAGCCGTCGGATCACTTCGAGGACCCCAGCCTTGGAGCGCCCGCCGATCTCCACCGTTGATCACTCCACGTGGCGTCCATCCCGCGGCCCGCATTAATAAAGGGTAAACTACCCTTAGGCCCTCCTGTTTATTGCATTTCGTATTTAGTCATGTAAATACGTAATATAGTTGTTTAGTTTTTGGGATATTTGCATAGAGGACCCCGTACTCTGTTTAGTTTGCATTTATGCCCCTGTGTATCGTCTGACGCGTGCATCGACACGTGAGTTTTTGGCTTATTTGTATATCATGCCCCTGTAGTTCTGACTATTATCAATTGAATGAAAGTTTGTGTTTATTTACATTTATACCCCTGTGCGTGAAACATTTGAGCATGTGCGTGATTTTTTGGGTTATTTGCAGATAAGCCCCTGGGCTTTTGGTACCTGTTACCAAATAGCCCTCGAGACTTATTTTCATTACATTTGGGTCCCTGAGTACCCCAGGCATGCGCGTAGCACGTGTTTTGCTGGGTTAATTGCACCAGACCCCCTAGGACTTCCAGGTATTTGCACATAGGTCCTTGTGCACAATGCCCCCTCTTTATTTTTGAATAAAATAGCAAATTACCTCCAAATCCAATGAAAATTAGATACATGGCTCCTGCCATAGTGTAAAATTTTCAAGGATTTTTGGAGACATTTCTGAGTTGATTTGATATTTTTAAAAATTCAAAAAACATCTAATTTGCTACTGTCTAACTTTAAAAATCAAAAAAAATATTAAATAGTATCTAAAAATTACAAAAAATTGTCTACTGCTTGTTTTGTTGTGTTTGATTTTCTAGCCAATTTTGGCTAATTTTCATTGCTGAAAACCACTAAAAATTGAAAAACACTTAAAATCTTATACAAATTCTAATAAATAAACCAAAAACCAAAAAATAATAATCTAGGTGCCTAATTTTTCCTTGTTTTATTCTCTATACAGGAAAAATACCTCCAGGCTAATTTGGGGCTTCTAGATATTTTATCTAGGTCCTTTTAGCTCTGCTGGACAGTACCTATAGTTTCAGTCACTGTTTCATTTTTAGAAAATTAAATAAACATCAAAAAATCCCAAAAATTCACCAAAAACACTAAAAATTATAAAACACAAAAAAATATTTTTGTTAGAATTTTTGTTTTATTTTTAGTGCATTTAATAAATTGTTGAGGTGTGTAGTTTCTTTGCTTTTATTATTTTCTTGACATATTAAAAATCCAAAAAAAATATAAAAATCCTTAAAAACCACCAAAAATATCTTCTCTTCTCTGATTGACTACTTCGTAGGCCGTGAGGCCAATCCGTGCTCCTTGTGTTCGACCCTGGTCGCTATACCAGGTTAATAAAATAGCCAGGACCGCTATCGTATTTATTTGATTTCATCTAATTTTGGTGGTCTGCTTTATTTTTTCTTGATTGACCGAATCATCTCTCTCGATCCGGGTCGCAACGACCCATGAGTGATCTTATATTTTATCCCGGATTGACTGAGTGGATCTTTTGGTCGTCAAAATGGTGCCGTTGCCGGGGAACACGGCTTAGTAGTCGATTTTTGAGTTTTTCCGCAGCTTTTCTTTTTGCGGATTTTTGTATAGATTTTTGTAGCTATATTTCTTCTGACATTCTTTAAATAATCTGGTTTGACACTCTTGTGTTTGTTTTCTTGCGAGGGCCCGAGGATCGAGGCGGCTTCTTCGGAAGCCGATGCAACCGCGAGAGTCGGAGGCGGCTCTTTTCTCTACAAGAGATGCAGGAGAGCGCAGGAGAGCGAGCAGGAGTGCGGGAGCCGCAGAATAGCCGATGAGTAGCATAGTTTAGATTAGGTTTCATTTCTTGCATTAATTGAACTTTTATTGTAATAATACAGGTACACTCAGAGACTGGGACTCTCGGGTCTGTTTCGCCGAGCACCGGTGTGCTCGGGGGACCCATTTAGATTTTTCACGGTTTTTCGTGGTTTTAGCTTTTTAGCTGCCTTTTACGGTTTTTCGCGGTTTTTCTCGAGCCCCTAGATTTAGGATTTTCTGCTTGACTGTGCCGTAATTAGTAGGATCCCCACACTTAATTGATTGTGTGTTCCTATAGAGCGATAATTGGACCTACTAATAAATCAATAATAAAAATAGTTTAGTCGCTTTCTTGAGAGCCTACGCGCCGCGAGCCTGCCCCATCAAGCGCTACTCCTGAACTCGGCCTGTCGAGAAGAGGAGGGGTGGGTCTAGACCGGACTCTTTGGATCGAGGGCGAGTGACTAGGCTAGACGGTTCTATCGAGTAGAAATTGCCTGTTTAGGACTTGGCTTTCCGCCTGCACCATTTAGGTAGTTTATTTCCTGTCTTTCAAATTCTACGCGGATCATCTTGCATGTAGACTGCTGGAGTCAGGTATGCATTTCTATCTCTGCATGCATCATTGATTTCTCGCGCATCGGCTTTTTCGTCTTCTCCCTCCTGTTTTGGACTAAATAACAAGGAGAACCGAAAAATTCGTTAGGCCTTTGTTTTTATTGAAAAATATTAAAAAGAAAAATCATAAAATTGGGACTGTTTAAGCTATTGACCCTAAAAGACACTTAACTGAAAAATTTGTCTTGGGGAGAGCAACCCCCTCATTGTTTGGTTTGCTTGCGCGAGGAGTGACCCGCACCCTAGGTAGAGCCCTCCGGTGCTATTTCTAGCTGACTACCGACTATTCCGTGCGGGCCAGTCGGTTGGAGTAGCATCGGATATCCAAACAGATCACGTAAGCGCTCTGATAGACTATTTGTTCACCTAATAAAAACTGACAAGATAATTTGACCGAGCCTTCACGGTCTTCAGCTCGTGTTGCGTTGGTAAACAGAGGGGTTTGCATTTTGATCATAGTTTCTCCAGATCCTGTCCGCACTACTCGACCCAGATCACGATGATGGGTAGACGCTCACTTAGGCAGCCTCTGGCTGCACCGCTTTCGGGCACGTCTACCTAGTCATCTAGGTTGACCCGCGAGAGCCGAGACCAGTTCTCCGAGCCCGAGTACGATTCCACCCTGTTCCCCCTCGACCCCCTTTCTTTTGGTTCTGAGAGATATGAGCCAGAGGAGAGACTCACAGATTTGACAGCACCTGAGTTTGGCTCGTTTGATTTTGCAGACGCCAAGGCCGGCAGTTCTGAGGATCACTCCCGTCAGCCTGAGCACTTCGTATTGGATCAGGGAGCGATCAACTCCACCCTGATCGCCTCTTTAGAGACCGTCCAGCAGCAGTTGAGAGATTAGGGAGCTTTCATGCTTGACATGAGGAGAGAGATGGAGCAGATGCGAGCAGAGCGCGAGGAGCGCAGAGAGGGACCGAGGATTCCAGAGGATGCAGACGCAGCAGCGCGCAGCAGCAGCCGCAGCCGCGGCCGGAGGACCACCGAGACCGATGCGGGAGTTGCACAACCCCGAATCGACGCTGACGTACCACTGGGTCGTACTTCCAGCCATCGTGGGGGGACTTCAAGTTCCCCCCGAACACCTTACAGCTACTCCCCCGCTTCCACGGGCTCGCGACTGAGGAGCCCCATCTCCACCTCCAGGAGTTTCTGATGATTTGCAGCACTGTCCACGACCGTCAGGTGGACCAGGATACGATCAGGATGATCGCCTTCCCTTCTCCCTAGCAGACAAAGCAGCCACCTGGCTGAAGCATTTGGGGAAGTTTGTTTACACCTGGGAGCAGCTCCGCACCGAGTACTTGAACAAGTACTATCCACTCAGGCGGACCAATGCAGCGAGGGCCCCGATCAGCAACTTCTCCATGCTCCCCAACGAGCAATTCCATGAGGCATGGGAGAGTTTTCGTGAGCTTACTGACCGATGCCCGCACCATGATATCTCGAAGCCGAACCTTGTGCAGAGCTTCTTCAGCGGGCTGACACCAGAGCTCCAAGGCTTAGTGAATGCTTCTTGTGGCGGGTCCTATTTCGCCAAGGATCACGACCAGGTCTGGGCCATCTACGAGGAGATGGCCGAGAACTATATGGTGATGTCCCAGAACCGGTTGTATACTCAGGGTAGACCCCAGCAGCAGCCAGGACCCGTGCAGTACCAGAGGATAGCACGGGTCGATGCCGGTCCATCCAGTTCATCCGCATTAGCAGCAGCACAGGCAGAGTCATCCGCTGCGGATATGGGTATTATCAGCGAGAAGTTGGACCGCATGGAGCTGATCGAGAAGAAGCAGTGCCAGGGCATCACTCAGATAGAGCAGATGGCACAAACTCTGAGCGACATGAAGACCCAGCTCATGTGTCTCCAGGAGGTACAGACGGCTTCACAGCCCCGTCTTCAGTCGCAAGGCGATACCAGCGGCAGCTGCATCTCGTCCCAGCGCTCCAGCTCCTTTCAGCAGCCTAGACAGGTTCACCTTGTACAGGCGGAGCCGTACCAGCCGCAGCAGCCCTCTTACCAGTCACCACCATCTCCAGACCTACAGATGGTGGTATACCAGCCGGATCAGCCTCTGGCAGTACTCCCGCCAGCCCAGTACGACGCCGAGCCGTTGATGGATGTCAACGGGATTTGATATGACCGTCCTCAGCCTGGGATCCGATGAGACCATCCCGGATTCAGGTGGGGTAATGGAGGTACCTGATAACCCGAAAATCTCGAAGACCCGGGTGAAGGTAATAAGACAAGGGTCATTGTGACTCGGATCTCAGAGGATAGGTATATCAAGAAAAATCAGACCACTCAAAACACGTAAAATCAATCAAGCACAAAATCAACGGTCCAGCTATGAGATTAACCTGGTATAGCACCCAGGGTCGAACACAAGGAGCACGGGTTGGCCAGAGGCCTACGAAGTAGTCAAAATGAGTAAAGTAAAAGGCAAAATATTTTTTTGGTGGTTTTAATGATTTTTATAATTTTTTTGGAATTTTTAATATATAGAGAAAATAAGGAAAGCAAAAACAAACACACTTTATCAATTTATTTAAAGCATCAAAAATCAAGCAAAAATTCAAGAAAAACTGTTTTTATGTTTTTGGGTTTTGAAGTGTTTTTGGTGAATTTTTGATAATTTCTGAAGTGTATTTTATTTTCTAAAAAGCAAACAATGCTAAAAAGATAAGGTACTGTCCAGCCAGGCCCAAAAACCAAAAATAAAAATATCTAAGGATCTCAGAGGGACCTGGAGGTAATTTTCCTGTATACTAGAGAAAACAAGGAAATTTGAGCACCAAAATTATTGTTTTTGGGTTTTTTGGATTATTTAATATAATTTTTATGAGTTTTTAGGTGTTTTTGAATTTTTAGGGTTTTTAAGCAATGAAAAATAGCCAAAATTGGCTAGAAAATCAAAGGACACACAAGAAACAGAACCTAATTTTTATAGAATTTTTAGGGTGGTTTTTATATTTTTTTGTGATTTTCAAGTGAAAAAGTGCCAAAAATAGATGTTTTTGAATTTTTAAAAATAGTAAATAAACTCAGAAATGTCCCCCAAAATTCTCAAAAATCCTACAACATGGCAGGAGCCATGTGTCAAATTTTTATCGAATTTGGAGATGAATTGATATTTTATTCAAAAATAACAAGGGGGCACTGTGCACAGGGACCAAAGTGCAAATACCCAAAGTTCTGGGGGTCCTGGTGCAAAATACCCAAGAAATCACGCGCGAGGCGCGTGCCTGGGGCATTCAGGGACCTATATGTAAGAAAAAACAAGTCCGAGGACCTTTTGGTAACTCGTACCAAAAAGTCCAGGGGCTGTTATGCAATTATCCCACTAAAAGACGCACATGTGCAAATAAAACACTCACATGGGGAATAAATGCAATTATCAAAAAGTTTTCATTCATTAAAGAACATCCAGGACTACAGGGCTAATGTCGCAAATACACCAAATATACACGTGACGATGCACGTGGCTCACACAAACAGGGGCATAAATGCAAATAAATTAAAGGATAAGGTCCAATGTGCAAATAACCCAACGTAAATAAAGCTCCTAAAATATTTACAGGACTGACACGTAAAACAGAAACTAAGAGGGGGCCTAAGGTAATTTACCCCTTTATTACGTCGACGGCTGGATGAGCGCCACGTAGCTGATCTAACGGCTGAGGACGGCGGGCGCTTCTCTTCTTCTGCACGTGGGCTGATCGACGTCCGAGAGCGAGGCACGTGGAAGATCGAACGGCTGGCGGGTGCTGGTGCCTCTCTCTGCTCTGACGGTCTCGATCAACCCTCGAGATGATCAAGCGGTGGCTGCTCCTCGATAGATGGACGGTCACGATGAAAACTGGAGCGGAGGGCGATCGGACGGTGGTGGAGGACCCTCGAAGAACAGGTGGCCGGCGAGGTTCGTCGGCCTCGTGCGCGAGCTGTGGGCCTCCTCAGCTGCTCTGAAGATCGGAGAAGATCGGCGATGTCGTCCCGCAGCTGGTGGTGGCCTCCGATGGCCCAGCCGAGCCCTGGAGGGGCTCCGGCGAGGTCGACGGAGGGAAGCTCCTGGACGGATGTTTGGAGGCCTCAGATGGCCCCCTCTTGACCTGCAAAGTAAACCAAAAGCTTCGCGGGTCGAGGGCAAAGTGCCTCGACCCGGTTAGGTGGGGTGAAGGTGAGCTGTGGGTCGGGGCGAGCGAGCTCCGGCGAGCGGAGGACGGTGGAGCTCGAACCCCAGCTCCTGTGCGAGCTGGGTTGAACGAAGGGGCGGAGAATGTGCGCGGAGGGATGGCGAAGGTGACTGGGTGTTCCGATGATCAAGAGGATACGCGATATGGTCGGAATCACAGGAACTCGGCGGAACTAAGATTTGGGGGAAACAAGAAATTACGCTAAATAGGCGAGCTAGAATGCTACCTGGGTGGAGTGGAAGGCTGTGCTAAATCTTAGGCAGCTCCTGGTCGTTGCCTCGAAGGTCGCCAAGGCCTGAGGCTCGAGCTCCTGCACTGAGCGGAGCACGACGGCGCAAAGTCGCCGGATCAGTGGTCCGGCCACCCCCTCCTCACTGCTACAAGGGCAATCGCGAGCTGTCACCTCAGGGATTGCAATGGAGGTCACGGGAATGAGAGTGGAGAGCCAAAGATGACGAAAATGAGCGGCGGAGCTCGGCTATATACGTGAGTGCTGACCCGACTAGGGCTGGTTGGGTAGGGCTGTGAGAAGCGCGGATCCCAATGCGAATACCCCGGTGGTCATGTCGGATGTACAAGGAATCGATTGGACCCGGGGTTTGCGGAGAAGGCGGGCGGATCAAGCGCGGAAAAAGAGGCGAAACCGGGTCGGGCGCGAGATCCGCAGGAGAAGGCGGTCCGCGGAGGGAGTTGACCGGAGGTCAACATCTCCGTGCACCAACCAGAAGCTGCCACGTGGAGAAGATTTGGAGCTAAAAAAATCAGGCAGCAAATGGCCGATTTTGCAAAAATCCAAAACATGAAATATTTTTCTTTTATTTTTTTCTATTTTTTGGTGATTTTTAATTAATTTTTGGAAATAAAAAAGTGGTATTTACATTATATAGGTATATATACAATATGGAGGCTTTTGATTTTTTTTATTTTTAATTATTATTTTTATACAATTTTCATTCCCATTTTATATTTTATTTATTTATAGAATAAAATGAGGAATAAAAGGATATTTTTATTTTATTTTTATTATTTATACACATAAGTGAAATAAATAAATATATACAACTATGTACATGGCATATGTACAATATGTTTTTGTAATTTTAATTTTTGTTATTTTTATTTGATTTTTGTTGTGTTTCTTTTTATTTATTTTATTTACAAAATATACCATAGAATATTCACAAAAAGTTTTGAAAATAAATACATTTATTTATAGGGTTAAATAAATAAAGGATGATGGTCTATGCACATGGTGGAGGGATATTTTTGCATTTTTGATTTTTAAATTTTTATTTTGTTTTTATGAGTTTCTAAATATATGCAAAATATGTACAGGCATATTTTTGGGTGAGGAAAATATAATTTTATTTATTTACAAAAATCTATACACATGAGCCCCTATCTCCCTCTACTGTGGCTTTTATGCGGTCAGGCCCATGCTGAGCCCTCCCTTGGGTTAGGTTGCTCAATATTTATTCTAAATATTTCCCTCTTTTTCTTTTTGATCTTTATTCTTTTATTTTTGCACAAAAACATGCTAATTATAAGTTTTTACACAATGCATGCTTTTGGTAATTATTTGTATTTACACATATCTACATGTATTTGCAAAGGTTTTTGTAGCTAAAATATAAGAATAAAGAGTGATGAATGGGTATTCATCACCCCCCTATACTTAACTTTGCTAGTCCCTTAGCAAACACTTATTTGAAAAAGAAGTGAAAAAGAAAGAAAAAGAAAAAGAGGATGTACATGGATCAAGGTTGAATCATTAAACTTTCCTTCATTAAATTGAAATATGGAGCTCGATCAGATCTTTGGATTATTAATGTGTCGGAACCTTATTTGGACTTAAGCTTAAAACCCAACAGCCTCTAAGTTCCACCAATCTATGGACAAGACTCCTTAATAAACCAGATCAGAACAAGTCTACATACACAAACTCTAATGACCATGAATCTTTCCATGCAGTGTAAGTGATATGTGGCTCCCCACCTCAGAAGTAACAAAGAAACAGCCTCCCTCAACCTGGTAACTCTAATGCCTCGGTCTAGCAACTCTTTCCTCGAGAAGCGGGGTATTCCCTTCTAAGTTCAAGTGCAACCGGCTCAAGAAGAGGGGGTAGAAGTATAGAGTTTTGGAAGCTTAGCCAGTGTAGCTAAGTCTCCCGCTGCAAGCTTCATGAGATGTAACATGGTTACCATAAGCTTTGCTTCATTTGACTATGTACACTCCGGTGGGGTTATTAAATTTTCAATCCGACCCACCACTTTTTTGGAGTTCTTTTGCATTTTTGCATTTTTTTTTCAAGAACTTTTGTACAACATATCTACATGATGCAGCATATATACAAGAAATTTCCTCTTGAGCCAGTAGACTATCCCTCTTTTGAAGCTTTATTGCAACCCACAGCTTCTGTCTTTAGCCTTCATCACCACTAGACCAAGTTGAGGTGCACTTCCTTCACTAGAAGAAGAAGAGAGGTTCCGCCTAGAAGTACTACCCTCATATGCTACCCCAAGCCAAAGGAAACTGCCTCCTCACCACCTCATCCGTGGAGAGCCATGTGTAAAGTGCAGGTGCAAGTCAAGCCATTGTCTCTAAGAGTCATGCATGTGTTGTTAAGTGTTCTACTTAAGCTCATCAAGATGACATATGCTCATAGCCTAGTGGACTCAAAAAATTAAGTCCTTATGGACCTGAAAAGCCTTAAACCTAAATCCTATAAGGTTCCTCTTAAAGTTAAGTGGATTAAGATCTTATTCAAGCTCCATTTCTCAATTTAATTCCAGGCTTAGTTTAAATGTCAACTCTCATCCAGGAAAAACTATATACATATATGTACACAAGATGCTATTTACAAATATTTACAATCATGCAAAATTTTTGAAAAATGTTTTGAAATCATGGATGAATGATGCATGAGGTGCAAGGTTTGCAAAAAGATATTTACAACAATTTACACAAGATTTTTGCAAACTTTTGATTTTCAAAACATTTTGGAAAAATTTTGTACTATGTACATAATTTTGATACAAAAATATTTACACAAACTTTACACCAAAGATTTTTGAAATCATTTTTACAAAAATACTTTGTACACTAGCTATGTATGTGCAAGGATAAAAGAGGTTTATGTACATGAAAATTTTTTTTAAATTTTTTGTGATTTTAGCCATTTTATTTATTAACACACTCACACAAAGTACGAGTTATGGCTAAAGTATATATGAAATATATACACACCCCCCCTATACTTAGCTCGAACGATGTCCTCAGAGTGATCAAGAGCGATGAAGAAGACATAACTCGTGCTTAGTAAAAGGGGAGTGAAAAGGAATGGCTAAGTACAGGAACGAATGAATGAATAGAATGAGAGGAGCTCGGTGGTTTCCCCCTATACTTAGGATTAATTAATCCTGAGTATAGCAAGCTGTACATGAAGGGAAATCCGAGTGAAGAATATACAGAATCTGCTCCCCCTATACTTAGGGTAAAATATCCCTAAGTATAGGCAGCAAAACAAGAGCAAACCGAATGAAAAGAATACTCGCAGGTCCGACATCCCCCCTATACTTAGGGTAAAGTACACCCTAAGTATAGCATAATCATAAGATGAGAAAAGGGATGTGGGACTAAAGAATAGAATGATATGGACAACTGGATCTATACAGGCGGAAGAACAGTGAAAATCAGGCGTGAGATGCAAAAGATGTGAGTCAAGAGACCACATCTCACGCAAAATGAATAGGGGCAACAATAACATCCCGCGGCTCATGATCTAGAAATGGCTTGAGCCGCTGGCCGTTCACTCGAAAGGTGCTCTCAGAAGACAACTCGGATATATCAATACTACCATTGTCGTGCACCTTTCTGACGAGAAAAGGTCCCTTCCATTTGCGCTGTAGCTTCCCTGGAAATAATCGTAGCCTCGCATCAAACAACCATACTCTCTGTCCAATCTCAAAATGTTTGTGGCTGATATGAGAATCATGCCACTCCTTGACTTTCTCCTTATAATGTAGGCTACTTGAGAAAGCTGCATCTTTAAGCTCCTCCAGGGCAGCTAGCTCTGCCCTTCTCTGATCTCCCATACCATCTGGATCCATAAGAATATATGTGACTGCCCAAAGTGACTTGTGCCTCAGCTCAACAGGTAAATGGCACGGCTTGCCATATACGAGGCGAAAGGGAGATGTGCCCAATGGAGTCTTGAAAGACGTCCGATATGCCCACAAGACCGAGTCCAAAAGCTGTGACCAATCCTTTCGGTCAGGGCGGACGACTTTCTGCAAAATAGTCTTGATCTCCCTATTCGACACCTCAGCTAGACCATTCGTCTGTGGATGGTAAGGTGTGGCAACACGATGGTCTATACTGAACTCGCTAGCAAGGGCCTTTACCTGGTCGTTGATGAAGTGAGATCCCCCATCAGAAATAAGAACTCGTGGAACCCCGAACCGCGTGATGATATGTTTCCTCAAAAATCTGCAAACAGTCCTCGCATCAGCGGCTCGGGCGGGGATAGCCTCCACCCAACGACTCACATAATCAACGGCCAACAGAATGTACTCAAATCCCTGACTCTTAGGGAATGGACCCATGAAATCGATGCCCCATGCGTCAAAGACCTCACAGAAGTGAATGGGCTGCATCGGCATCATATCACGCTGTCCACAAGTGCCCATCCTCTGACAGTCAGTACACCTCTTCACGAACTCATCAGAGTCCTTGAAGAGGGTAGGCCACCACAAGCCGGATTGGAGCACTTTCTGTGTCGTTCTCCTCCCAGAATGATGTCCTCCTGCCTCAAGCTTGTGGCAGTAAGTGAGGACGCTATGGTGTTCCTCCTGAGGAATACACCGACGCCAGACGCTATCCCCTCCTTCGTGGTAAAGGATGGGATCCTCCCAGTGGTAGGACTTGGCCTTCGCAAGGAAGGTCTCAAGCCTCTGCCTGGGCCAATCTTGTGGGACTTTCCCTGCAACGAGAAAGTTCACAATATTGGCATACCATGGGAGTGAGGCGATAGCAAGGATCGCCTCATCTGGGAAGGTATCTCGAATCGGATCAATCTGCTCAGAATCCTCAGGCTGCTCTAATCGGGAAAGATGATCCGCCACCACATTCTTGACTCCAGGCTTATCCTTGATCTCAATGTCGAACTCCTGGAGTAGAAGGATCCATCTAGTCAGTCTGGCCTTGGCATCCTTCTTTGCCATGAGGTACCTGATGGCGGTGTGATCTGTAAACAAAGTCACTCTAGATCCAATGATATACGATCTGAACTTATCTAGGGCAAACACTACGGCTAGCATCTCCTTCTCTGTGACCGTATAATTCCGCTGGGCGGAATCCAATGTGCGGCTAGCGTAGTGTATGGCAAATGGAACTCCATCCCTCCTCTGTCCCAGCACTGCCCCCACGGCAAAATCGGAGGCGTCCGTCATGATCTCGAATGGGAGAGACCAATCAGGCGGCTGGAGAACAGGAGCCTCAATAACATGCTGCTGGAGAGTCACAAAGGACGAGAGACACTTGTCATCGACAAGGAACTCGGTGTCTTTCGTCAAGAGGTCAGTCAACGGTCGGGCAATCTTGCTGAAATCCTGAATGAACCTCCTATAAAATCCAACGTGCCCCAGGAATGACCGTAGCTGCCTCAAATTGGACGGCGGTGTGAGTTTTCTAATGACATCAACCTTGGCCGGATAAACCTCCATGCCCCTGTTGGAGATGATGTGGCCAAGCACCGTCCCTTGAGTCACCATGAAGTGACTCTTCTCCCATGATAGAACCAAATGAAACTCGATACATCGCTGGAGTACCCGGTCTAGGCAGTCAAGACAAGAATCGAATCCGTCGCCGTAGACCGAGAAATCGTCCATGAAGACCTCCAAACACTCCCCTACCATGTCCGAAAAGATCGACAGCATGCACCTCTGAAAAGTTGCAGGGGCGTTACATAGCCCAAATGGCATGCGTCGAAAAGCATATGTGCCGAAGGGACAGGTAAAGGTGGTCTTCTCCTGATCCTCAGGAGTGATGGCCACTTGGTTGTAGCCCGAGTACCCATCCAGGAAGCAATAATGGCTCTTCCCTGCCAGTCTCTCAATGATCTGGTCAATAAAAGGCAGGGGGAAATGGTCCTTCTTGGTGGCTTGGTTGAGTCTCCTGTAGTCAACGCAAACCCTCCAAGAGGTGGGTACTCGTGTAGCGATCTCCTCTCCCGACTCACTGATCACAGTCGTGATGCCCGTCTTCTTGGGCACCACATGCAAGGGGCTGACCCACTTGGAGTCGGAAATGGGATAAATAAAATCTGCACTCCACCATTTTGATATTTCTTTCATCACGACCTCTCTCAGGTTGGGGTTCAGTCGCCGCTGGAACTCACGCGACGGCTTCGCCCCTTCCTCAAGATAGATATGGCGGGAGCACACTGCTGGACTAATCCCATGGAGATCCGCTACGCTCCATCCGATCGCCTTGCGGTTCTTTTCAAGAACCCCCATCAGACGGGATTCTTGCTCTCCAGTCAACTCGGCGGAGATGATGACTGGGTACATCTCTGGATCGCCCGCAAGGAATCGATACTTCAGCGAAGTAGGGAGCGGCTTTCGCTCTGGAATGCTGGGTGCTGGCAAATCTGGCTGCGGAAGAAACTGAGTGAAAGCTGCTAAATCTGACAAATCTGCCTGGGAAAGTGAAAGCGTACTCTCGCAAACTGTATCTGGAGAAGGCTGCTCAACTGCACTGTCTCTGCTCGGCTCTGCATCTGCCTCCTTCTCATCTTTAGGCTCAGGTGAACTCAGGTCTGGCATCTGATCATAACAATCGGCCCAATCAGACTCTGAATCCGAGGGATCTGCATCACTCGCGGTGGCATCAGTACCACCGGAAAACAAGGTGGCCTCAGCACCACCATCACTAAACATCGTGTCACGATCAAGGACCGGCTCGGCTGCCTCTGTGGTATCCTGAACCAGGGCTGTGCTGTCCAGACTCTCCTCTGCTATCATCTCGGCATCAGCTGTATCTGAATATGAGAGGATGGTCTGTGCTGCAGGATCTGCCCAAGCCGCCTCATCGTCTGTGATCACAAAATCACAGTCCTGGTGGATGTCTGGCTCTGTGTCTGTCAGCTGCTCTATATCTGTACTCGCATCTGAGCGGGTTCTCTCTCTAGCTTTGTGGTCCTCGACCGTCTCTATTTGTATACTCTCACCCTCGACGCGAAAGTACACCTTCCCGCTATCATGATCAGTCACCGCCTTGGCTGTGGCCAAGAACGGACGACCAAGGATGATGGGGGTATCGGCCACTGACTCAGGGATCTCCATGTCCAACACTACGAAGTCCACGGGGAATTTCAGGCCCTGAATCGTGACGATAACGTCTCGCAATAACCCCTTCGGCCTCTTGACAGATCGATCAGCGAACTGAAGGACTGTCCTGCTCTGTCGAAGAGTGCCCAACTCGAAGCGGTCGAGAAGGGCTGCCGGAAGAAGGTTGATCGACGATCCACTATCTAGAAGAGTACGGTCGAACCTCTGCTCACTAATCTGGCATCTGACATACGGGGCCCCTGAATCTGGCCTCTTGGCTGGCAGGCGGTTCTGGATCGCAAAATACGTGGCCTTCGTCAGCACATGGATCTCGGAAGTGTGGTTCCTCCTCCTCCTCCTGACTGTAGTCCTGTCTCTCAAAGAACGCTGGAGAAGGGGGATGTGCTGCAAAGCCTCCTGGAGGGTCAGCTGGATGTGGAACCTATTAATCATGCTCTGGCTGAACTCCTCAAGCTCTCTCTTTTTTGGGTCATTTTTTTTCTTCCCCTTCCCCATCTGAAGGGCTCTAGGGAAGGGGATCACAGGGTCCTTCTCAGATGAAGGACTAGGAAAAGGTCTAGACGGTTCAAGGACCGGATCCACACATACATCATGCACCACAGTGGGACCAGAAGAAAGTAAACCTTTTCCTTTATTCAAAACAGAGTTCTGAGATACAAGAATGCGAGGAAAGACAACATCTCTATCTGTACAAACACTGGTGGCCTCAGTACCACCACGGCTGGCTCTGTATCTGCTGCTGCTGGTAGTAGACGTCTCGCGGCATTAGTACCGCGTGCTGGCTTGGCTCTACTGGTGGCATCAGTACCACCTCCTCGAACTGGTGAAGCGGCGGCCTCAGTACCGCCGGTGGGATCAGCATCCTTGGTGGCATCAGTACCACCATCATCATCTGGAGCGGCCTCAGTACCGCTCTCCTCCTCCTCATGTGGCGCCTCTGGAGTGTCCTCGTGGTGAAGCTCAGATGAGGCGCCGCCGCCTGCTGGGGTCCTACTGCTCCTAAGTGTGACAAAATCAGCATCAAATAGATCCGAAGATGTATCATCAAATGGGTCACTAGGAGTGGCTAACTCAGTATGTACTACCTGCTCAGATTTCCTCTTGAGATTGTTCGGATTCGGCTCAATCTGGGCTGGAATGGCGGCCTTCCCTCTCACCGAGTCCCGCATCTCCTGGCGGAACTCGTCCATCTCCCGTCTAAATGTGGCCTGCTGGTCCGTGAGGAGGCGGGCGATGTCATCCAAGGCGGGGCTCTCGTGGGAGCCCGACGGGTAGCCTCTCTGTGGGTGAGGCTGCTGGATCTGCTGCTGATGGTGCTGGTAAGAGGGATATGAGGACGGGTGCTGCTGCTGAGTCGGGTGAGCCTGCTGCTCACGCCTCCACGACTGTCCCTGCTGCTGATAGGGATGAGGACCGTAGGATGATGGCTGGTGCTGCTGGTGTGCTGGGTGCTGCGGCTGGTGCTGGTCTCTCTGCTGGGGGTACTGCCCTCCCTGTCCTGACGGCTGCTGCTGGGGCTGGGCACCACCACTCCCCCACCTGAATCCGGGATGGTCTCGTCGGATCCCAGGCTAGGGGCGGTCATACCAAATCCCGTTGACATCCATCAACGGCTCTGCATCAAAGGGGTCTGGCGGCAGTACTGCCAGAGGCTGATCCGGCTAGTAGACCACCATCTGCATCTCTGGAGATGGTGGTGACTGGTAGGTGGGCTGCGGCTGCTGGTACGGCTCCGCCTGTACAAGGTGAACCTGTCTAGGCTGCTGTGAAGAGCTGGAGCGCTGGGACGAGCTGCTGCTGCCGTCGGTATCGCCTCGCGACAGAAGACGGGGCTGTGAAGCCGTCTGTGTCTCCTGGAGACACATGAGCTGGGTCTTCATGTCGCTCAGAACCTGTGCCATCTGCTCCATCTGAGTGATGCTCTGGCATTGCTTCTTCTCTATCAGCTCCATGCGGTCCAACTTCTCGCTAATGATACCCATGTCCGCAGCTGATGACTCTGCCTGTGCTGCTGCGACTGCGGACGAACTGGATGGACCTGCATCTACCCGTGCTATCCGCTGGTACTGCACGGGTCCTGGCTGCTGAGGCTGGGGTCTCTGAGTATACAATCTGGTCTGAGACATCACCATGTAGTTCTCGGACATCTCCTCGTAGATGGCCCAGACCTGATCGTGGTCCTTGGCAAAGTAGGACCCGCCGCAAGAAGCGTTCACCAGACCCTGAAGCTCTGGCGTCAACCCGCTGAAAAAGCTCTGAACTAGGTTCGGCTTGGATATGTCGTGGTGCGGGCATCTGTCTAGGAGCTCTCGAAACCTCTCCCAAGCCTCGTGGAACTGCTCGTTGGGGAACATGGAGAAGTTGCTGATCAGGGCCCTCGCTGCATTCGTCCGCCCGAGTGGATAGTACTTTTTCAAGTACTCGGTGCGGAGCTGCTCCCAGGTGTAGAGAAACTTCCCTAGATGCTTCAGCCAGGTGGCTGCTCTATCTACCAGTGAAAACGGGAAGGCTATCATCCGGATCGTATCCTGGTCCACGTGGCGATCGTGGACAGTGCTGCAGATCATCAGAAACTCCTGGAGGTGGAGATGGGGCTCCTCAGTAGCAAGTCCGTGGAAACGGGGCAGTAACTGCAAGGTGTTCGGGGGGAACTTGAAGTCCCCCACGATAGCTGGCACTACCACCCAGTGATGCATCAGAGTCAATCCGGGGTTGTGCAACTCCCGCATCGGTCGTGGTGGTGCTCCTGCCGCGGCGGCTGCCGCTGCGGCGGCGGCAGCTGCTGCTGCGGCTGCTGCGGCTGCGGCTGCGGCCTCTGCATCAGGCATCTCCTCAGGCTCGCTCAGTATCTCCTCAGGCTCGCTCTGCTGGCCTCGCTCTGCTCTGAGCCTCTCTAACTCTCGCCTCATCTCTATCATGAATGCCCCCTGATCACGTAACTGCTGCTGTACTGTCTCTAGTGATGCGATCAGGGTGGAGTTGATCGCCCCCTGGTCTAGAACAAAATGCTGGTCTCCTCGTGGACCTCCGGGGTGATCCTCTGAACTGCCGCCCATAGCGACGTCTGCAAAATCAAATGAGCCCAACTCAGGTGCTGTCAAATCTGCTAATCTCTCCTCGGGCTCATGTCTCTCAGTGCCGAAAGAAAGGGGGTCGAGGGGGAACAGGGCGGAATCGTACTCGGGCTTGGAGAGCTGGTCTCGGCTCTCGCGGGCCAACCTAGATGATCGGGTAGACGTGCCCGAAAGCGGTGCAGCCAGAGGCTGCCTAAGAGACCGTCTACCCATCATCTTGATCTGGCGAGTAGTGCGGATGAGATCTGGAATCAACTATGATCAAAAACAAACCCCCGGTTCACCAACGCAACGCGAGCTGAAGACCGTGAAAGTTCGGTCAAATTATCTTGTCTATTTTATTTTGGTGAACACACAAAATATCAAAGCGCTTACGTGACCTATTAGGATATCCGATGCTATCCCAACCGACTGGCCCGCACGGCAAAGTCGGTAATCGGTCGGGTCTAGCACCGGGAGGCTCTACCTAGGGTGCGGGTCACTCTCTCGCGCATCCAAACAATACAATGAGGGGGTTGCTCTCCCCAAGACAAAGTTTTTAGGGTGAGCGGTTTTTAAGATCAAGTATGATTAGCAGTCCCGATTTTATTGTTTTTCTTTTTAATTTTTTTCAAATCAAACAAAAGGCCTAACGAATTTTTCGGTTCTCCTGATTATTTAGTCCAAAAACAGGGGGGAGAAGACGAAAAAGCCGATGCGCGATAAATCAATGATGCATGCTGAGATAGAAATGCGTACCTTGTCTCCAGCTCTCTACATGCAAGTGATCCGCGCAGAATTTAAAGACAGGAATAAAACTACCTAAATGATGCAACGGGAAAAACCAAATCCTAGATGAGCAACTTCTAGCGCAGAACCGTCTAACTCAGTCACTCGCCCTCGATCCAAAGAGTCCGGTCTAGACCCACCCCTCCTCTTCTCGACAGGTCGAGTTCAGGAGTAGCGCTTGACGGGACAGGCTCGCGGCGCGTAGGCTCTCAGGAAAGTGACTAAGTTATTTTTATTATTTATTATTAGTAGGTCCAATTAACGATCTATAGGAACAGATAAGCAGTTAGGTGTGTGGATCCTACTAATTACGGCACAAGCACCAGAAATTCCTAAGTCTAGGGGCTCGAGCAAAAACCGCGTAAACACCGGAAAGGCAGTAAAAAAGTAGAAGAAAGCCGCGAGAAAACCGCGAAAAACCGCTAAGGTCCTAAAGGGTCCCCCGAGCACACCGGTGCTCGGCGAAACAGACCCGCTACGGTAGAAGTGTCCAAGCAGTCCAAGAGTTCAAGTCCCTGTATTATTACAATAATAATAAATGAAATAAAGTCCTAAGCTATCCTCACCCACTCAACTCTCTCTCTCTCTCTCGCTCTCTCCTGCGGCTCGATGAAGAAACGAGCCGCCTCCGCTTCGCTCGGGTGCACCGGCGCTCCTAAGAATGCCGCCCTCGCTCCTCAGGCCCTCGCAAGAAACAGAGAGAAAAGTGGTCAGTCCAAAAATTATTGGCAGAAATATGAGAAAAATATATATACAAAAATTCTATACAAAAAGCCGCGAAAATAAAAAACCGCGGAAAAAGCTAAAAACGACTACTAAGCCGTGCTCCCCGACAACGGCGCCATTCTGATAACCCGAAAATCTCGAAGACCCGGGTGAAGGTAATAAGACAAGGGTCGTTGCGACCCGGATCTCAGAGGATAGGTATATCAAGAAAAATCAGACCACTCAAAACACGTAAAATCAATCAAGCACAAAATCAGCGGTCCAGCTATGAGATTAACCTGGTATAGCACCCAGGGTCGAACACAAGGAGCACGGGTTGGCCAGAGGCCTACGAAGTAGTCAAAATGAGTAAAGTAAAAGGCAAAATATTTTTTTGGTGGTTTTAATGATTTTTATAATTTTTTTGGAATTTTTAATATATAGAGAAAATAAGGAAAGCAAAAACAAACACACTTTATCAATTTATTTAAAGCATCAAAAATCAAGCAAAAATTCAAGAAAAAATGTTTTTATGTTTTTTGGGTTTTTAAGTGTTTTTGGTGAATTTTTGATAATTTTCTGAAGTGTATTTTATTTTCTAAAAAGCAAACAGTGCTAAAAAGATAAGGTACTGTCCAGCCAGGCCCAAAAACCAAAAATAAAATATCTAAGGATCTCAGAGGGACCTGGAGGTAATTTTCCTGTATACTAGAGAAAACAAGGAAAATTTGAGCACCAAAGTTATTGTTTTTGGGTTTTCAGATTATTTAATATGATTTTTATGAGTTTTTAGGTGTTTTTGAATTTTTAAAGTTTTTAGGCAATGAAAAATAGCCAAAATTGGCTAGAAAATCAAAGGACACACAAGAAACAGAACCTAATTTTTATAGAATTTTTAGGGGGGTTTTTATATTTTTTTGTGATTTGTCAAGTGAAACAGTGCCAAAAATAGATGTTTTTGAATTTTTAAAAATAGTAAATATACTCAGAAATGTCCCCCAAAATTCTCAAAAATCCTACAACATGGCAGGAGCCATGTGTCAAATTTTTATCGAATTTGGAGATGAATTGATATTTTATTCAAAAATAACAAGGGGGCACTGTGCACAGGGACCAAAGTGCAAATACCCAAAGTTCTGGGGGTCCTGGTGCAAAATACCCAAGAAATCACGCGCGAGGCGCATGCCTGGGGCACTCAGGGACCTATATGTAAGAAAAACAAGTCCGAGGACCTTTTGGTAACTCGTACCAAAAAGTCCAGGGGCTGTTATGCAATTATCCCACTAAAAGACGCACATGTGCAAATAAAACACTCACAGGGGCATAAATGCAATTATCAAAAAGTTTTCATTCATTAAAGAACATCCAGAACTACAGGGCTAATGTCGCAAATACACCAAATATACACGTGACGATGCACGTGGCTCACACAAGCAGGGGCATAAATGCAAATAAACTAAAGGATAAGTTCCAATGTGCAAATAACCCAACGTAAATAAAGCTCCTAAAATATTTACAGGACTGACACGTAAAACAGAAACTAAGAGGGGGCCTAAGGTAATTTACCCTTTTATTACGTCGACGGCTTGATGAGCGCCACGTAGCTGATATAACGGCTGAGGACGGCGGGCGCTTCTCTTCTTCTGCACGTGGGTCGATCGACGTCCGAGAGCGAGGCACGTGGAAGATCGAATGGCTGGCGGGTGCTGGTGCCTCTCTCTCTGCTCTGACGGTCTCGATCAACCCTCGAGATGATCAAGCGGTGGCTGCTCCTCGATAGATGGACGGTCACGATGAAAACTGGAGCGGAGGGCGATCGGACGGTGGTGGAGGACCCTCGAAGAACAGGTGGCCGGCGAGGTTCGCCGGCCTCGTGCGCGAGCTGTGGGCCTCCTCAGCTGCTCTGAAGATCGGAGAAGATCGGCGATGTCGTCCCGCAGCTGGTGGTGGCCTCCGATGGCCCAGCCGAGCCCTGGAGGGGCTCCGGCGAGGTCGACGGAGGGAAGCTTCTGGACGGATGTTTGGAGGCCTCAGATGGCCCCCTCTTGACCTGTAAAGTAAACCAGAAGCTTCGCGGGTCGAGGGCAAAGTGCCTCGACCCGGTTAGGTGGGGTGAAGGTGAGCTGTGGGTCGGGGCGAGCGAGCTCCGGCGAGCGGAGGACGGTGGAGCTCGAACCCCAGCTCCTGTGCGAGCTGGGTTGAACGAAGGGGCGGAGAATGTGCCCGGAGGGACGGCGAAGGTGACTGGGTGTTCCGATGATCAAGAGGATACGCGATATGGTCGGAATCACAGGAACTCGGCGGAACTAAGATTTGGGGGAAACAAGAAATTACGCTAAATAGGCGAGCTAGAATGCTACCTGGGTGGAGTGGAAGGCTGTGCTAAAGCTTAGGCAGCTCCTGGTCGTTGCCTCGAAGGTCGCCAAGGCCTGAGGCTCGAGCTCCTGCACTGAGCGGAGCACGGCGGCGCAAAGTCGCCGGATCAGTGGTCCGGCCACCCCCTCCTCACTGCTACAAGGGCAATCGCGAGCTGTCACCTCAGGGATTGCAATGGAGGTCACGGGAATGAGAGTGGAGAGCCAAAGATGACGAAAATGAGCGGCGGAGCTCGGCTATATATGTGAGTGCCGACCCGACTAGGGCTGGTCGGGTAGGGCTGTGAGAAGCGCGGATCCCAATGCGAATACCCCGGCGGTCATGTCGGATGTACAAGGAATCGATTGGACCCGGGGTTTGCGGAGAAGGCGGGCGGATCAAGCGCGGAAAAAGAGGCAAAACCGGGTCGGGCGCGAGATCCGCAGGAGAAGGCGGTCCGCGGAGGGAGTTGACCGGAGGTCAACATCTCCGTGGACCAACCAGAAGCTGCCACGTGGAGAAGATTTGGAGCTCAAAAATCAGGCAGCAAATGGCCGATTTTGCAAAAATCCAAAACATGAAATATTTTTCTTTTATTTTTTTCTATTTTTTGGTGATTTTTAATTAATTTTTGGAAATAAAAAAGTGGTATTTACATTATATAGGTATATATACAATATGGAGGCTTTTGATTTTTTTATTTTTAATTATTATTTTTATACAATTTTTATTCCCATTTTATATTTTATTTATTTATAGAATAAAATGAGGAATAAAAGGATATTTTTATTTTATTTTTATTATTTATACACATAGGTGAAATAAATAAATATATACAACTATGTACATGGCATATGTACAATATGTTTTTGTAATTTTAATTTTTGTTATTTTTATTTGATTTTTGTTGTGTTTCTTTTTATTTATTTTATTTACAAAATATACCATAGAATATTCACAAAAAGTTTTGAAAATAAATACATTTATTTATAGGGTTAAATAAATAAAGGATGATGGTCTATGCACATGGTGGAGGGATATTTTTGCATTTTTGATTTTTAAATTTTTATTTTGTTTTTAAGAGTTTCTAAATATATGCAAAATATGTACAAGCATATTTTTGGGTGAGGAAAATATAATTTTATTTATTTACAAAAATCTATACACATGAGCCCTATCTCCCTCTATTGTGGCTTTTATGCGGTCAGGCCCATGCTGAGCCCTCCCTTGGGTTAGGTTGCTCAATATTTATTCTAAATATTTCCCTCTTTTTCTTTTTGATCTTTATTCTTTTATTTTTGCACAAAAACATGCTAATTATAAGTTTTTACACAATGCATGCTTTTGGTAATTATTTGTATTTACACATATCTACATGTATTTGCAAAGGTTTTTGTAGCTAAAATATAAGAATAAAGAGTGATGAATGGGTATTCATCAGTACCCAGCCCCAGCAGCAGCCATCTGGCCAGGGAGGCCAGTATAGCCAGCAGAGATATCACCAGCAGCAGAAGCTCCCAGTTTACCAGTCACAGCCGCAGTCATCCTTCATTCCTCATCCCTATCAGCAGCAGGGACAGTCTTGGAGACGTGAGCAGCAGGCTCACCAGCCACACCAGCAACACCCTCCTTCTTACCCCTCTCACCAGCAGCAGCACCAGTTCCAGCAGCCTCATCACCAGAGAGGCTACTCGTCGGGCTCCCACGAGAGCCCTGTTTTGGATGACATAGCCCGCCTCCTCACGAACCAAAAGAGAAAAAGATCCAAAAAAGAGAGAGCGGGAGGAGTTCAGCCAGAGCATGATCGACAGATTCCATATATAGCTGACCCTTCAGGAGGCTTTGCAGCACATCCCCCTTCTTCAGCAATCATTGAGAGATAGGACCACAGTTAGGAGGAGGAGGAGGAACCACCATTCAGAGATTCATGTGCTGACAAAAGCCACGTGCTTCGTGATCCAGAACCGTCTGCCGGCCAAGAGGCCAGATTCAGGAGCCCCATATGTCAGATGTCACATTAGAGAGCAGAGGTTCGACCATACTCTATTGGATAGCGGATCGTCTATCAACCTCCTTCCAGCAACCCTTCTCGACCGCTTCGAGTTGGGCACTCTTCGACAGAGCAGGACAGTCCTTCTGTTTGCTGATAGATCTGTCAAGAGGTCGAATGGGTTGTTGCGAGACGTTGTCGTCACTATTCAGGGTCTGCAATTCCTCGTGGACTTCGTAGTGTTGGACATGGAGATCCCTGATTCAGTGACCGATACCCCCATCATTATAGGTCGCTCGTTCTTGACCACAACCAAGGCAGTGACTGATCATGATAGCGGGAAGGTATACTTTCGCGTCGAGGGCGAAAGTGTACAAATAGAGACGGTCGAGGACTACAGAGCCAGACAGAGCATGCTCAGAGACCAGCACAGATACAGAGCAGTTGACAGACGCAGGGCTAGACATCCACCAGGACTGTGACTTTGTGATCACAGATGATGAGGCAGTTTGGGCAGACCCAGCAGCACAGGCCATCCTCTCATTTTCAGACACCGTTGATGCAGAGATGACAGCAGAGGAAAACTTGGAGAGCACATTCCTGGTTCAGGATACTACAGAGGCAGCAGAGCCGGTTCTTGACCACGACACAGGTTTTGGTAATGACGGTGGTACTGATGCCACCTTGTTTGATGCAGATCCCTCGGAGTCAGAGTCTGAGTGGGCAGATTGTGATGATTACATGCCAGACCTGATTTCCACTGAGCCTATAGTTGAGGAGGAGGTAGATGCCGAGCAGATCAGAGATAGTTCAGTTGAGCAGCCTTCTCCCGATCCAGTTTGCGAGAGTACACTTTCAGTCTCCCGGACAGATTTGGCAGCTTACACGCGTCTTCTTTCGAAGCCAGATTTGCCAGCACCCAGTTGTCCAGAGCTGAAGCCGCTTCCTTCATCGCTGAAGTATAGATTCCTGGCGGGTGAGCATGAGATGTACCCAGTCATTATCTCAGCCGATTTGACTGGAGAGCAGGAATCCCGTCTGATGGGGGTTCTTGAAAAGAACCGCAAGGCAATAGGATGGAGCGTAGCAGATCTCCATGGGATTAATCCGGCCCTGTTCTCCCACCATATCTATCTTGAGGATGAGGCGAAGCCGTCGCATGAGTTCCAGCGGCGGCTGAACCCAAATCTGAGAGAGGTTGTCATGAAGGAAATTTCGAAATGGTGGAGCACCGATTTTATCTATCCCATCTCCGACTCCAAGTGGGTCAGCCCTTTGCATGTGGTGCCCAAGAAGACGGGCATCACTACAGTGCTTAGCGAGTCTGGAGAGGAGATTGCTACACGAGTACCCACTTCTTGGCGGGTTTGTGTTGACTACAGGAGACTCAACCAGGCCACCAAGAAGGATCATTTCCCCCTGCCCTTTATTGATCAGATTATTGAGAGACTGGCAGGGAAGAGCCATTATTGTTTTCTGGATGGGTACTCGGGCTACAATCAGGTGGCCATCGCTCCTGAGGATCAGGAGAAGACCACCTTTACCTGTCCCTTCGGCACATACGCCTTCTGACGCATGCCATTTGGGCTATGCAATGCCCCTGCGGCTTTTCAGAGATGCATGCTGTCGATCTTTTCGGACATGGTAGGGGAGTGCTTAGAGGTCTTCATGGATGATTTCTCGGTTTACGGCGACGGATTCGACTCCTGTCTTGACTGCCTAGATCGAGCACTCCAGCGATGTATTGAGGTCCGCTTGGTTCTTTCTTGGGAGAAGAGTCACTTTATGGTGACTCAAGGGACGATGCTTGGCCACATCATCTCCAACAGGGGCATGGAGGTTGATCCGGCCAAGGTTGATGTCATTAGAAAACTCACACCACCGTCCAATTTGCGGCAGTTACGGTCTTTCCTGGGGCACGTCGGTTTCTATCGGTGCTTCATCCGTGATTTCAGTAGAGTTTCCCGACCGTTGACTGACCTGCTGACGAAAGACACCGAGTTCCTTGTCGATGACAAGTGTCTTTCGTCCTTTGATACTCTCAAGCAGTGTATTGTTGAGGCTCCTGTCCTCCAGCCACCAGATTGGTCTCTCCCATTCGAGATCATGACGGACGCCTCCGATTTTGCCGTGGGGGCTGTGCTGGGACAGAGGAGGGATGGAGTTCCATTTGCTATTCACTATGCTAGCCGCACCTTGGATTCTGCCCAGCGGAATTATATAGTCACAGAGAAGGAGATGCTAGCAGTAGTGTTCGCCCTAGATAAGTTCAGATCGTACATCATTGGATCTAGAGTGACTTTGTATACAGATCATACCGCCATCCGATACCTCATGGCAAAGAAGGATGCCAAGGCCAGACTGACTAGATGGATCCTTCTACTCCAGGAGTTCGACATTGAGATCAAGGATAAGCCTGGAGTCAAGAATGTGGTGGCAGATCATCTGTCCCGTTTAGAGCAACCTGAGGAGTCTGAGCAGATTGATCCCATTTGTGAGACCTTCCCAGATGAGGCGATCCTTGCTATCGCCTCACTCTCGTGGTATGCCGATATTGTGAACTTTCTTGTTGCTAAGAAAGTCCCATAAGGTTGGCCCAGACAGAGGCTTGAGGCCTTCCTCGCGAAGGCCAAGTCTTACCATTGGGAGGATCCCATCCTTTACCACGAAGGAGGGGATAGTGTCTGGCGTAGGTGCATCCCTCAGGATGAGCACCATAGCGTCCTCACTTACTGCCACAAACTTGAGGCAGGAGGACATCACTCTGGGAGGAGAACGGCACAGAAAGTGCTCCAATCCGGCTTGTGGTGGCCTACCCTCTTCAAGGACTCTAATGAGTTCGTGAAGAGGTGTACTGACTGTCAGAGGATGGGCACTTGTGGACAGCGTGATATGATGCCGATGCAGCCCATTCACTTCTGTGAGGTTTTTGACGCATGGGGAATCGATTTCATGGGTCCATTCCCTAAGAGTCAGGGATTTGAGTACATTCTGTTGGCCGTTGACTATGTTAGTCGTTGGGTTGAGGCTATCCCCGCCCGAGCCGCTGATGCGAGGACATTTTGCAGATTTTTGAGGACGCAAATCATCACGCAGTTCAGGGTACCTCGAGTATTGATTTCAGATGGGGGTCTCATTTCATCAACGACCAGGTGAAGGCACTTACCAGTGAATTCGGCATAGACCATCGAGTTGCCACTCCATACCATCCACAGACAAATGGTCTAGCCGAGGTCTCGAACAGGGAGATCAAGACTATTTTGCAGAAAGTCGTCCGCCCTGACCGAAAGGATTGGTCACAACTTTTGGACTTGGTCTTGTAGGCATATAGGACGTCTTTCAAGACACCATTGGGCACATCTCCCTTTCGCCTAGTTTATGGCAAGCCGTGCCATTTACCTGTTGAGTTGAGGCACAGGTCACTTTGGGCAGTCACAGATATACTTATGGATCCAGATGGTGTAGGAGACCAGAGGAGGGCAGAGTTAGCAGCCTTGGAGGAGCTGAGAGATACAGCCTTCTCAAACAGCCTACAGTATAAGGAAAGAGTGAAAGAGTGGCATGATTCTCATATCAGCCACAAGCATTTTGAGCCTAGACAGAGAGTATGGTTGTTTGATGCGAGGCTTCGTTTATTTCCAGGGAAGCTACAGAGAAAATGGAAGGGTCCTTATCTTGTGAGGAAGGTACATGACAACGGTAGCATTGATATATCCGAGTTGTCTTCTGAGAGTACCTTTCGAGTGAACGGCCAGCGGCTCAAGCCATTTCTAGATCATGAGCCGCGGGTCGTTGATGTTGCCCCTATTCACTTTGCGTAAGATGTGGTCTCTTGACTCACATCTATTGCATCTCACGCCTGATTATCACTGTTCTTCCGACTTGTATAGATCCAGTTGCCCATATCACACTATTCTTTAGTCCCACATCCCTTTTCCCATCTTATGATTATGCTATACTTAGGGTGTACTTTACCCTAAGTATAGGGGGGATGTAGGACCTGCAGGTATTCTTTTCATTCGTTTTGTCCCTGTTTTGCTGCCTATACTTAGGGATATTTTACCCTAAGTATAGGGGGGGGCAGACTCTGTTCAATCTTCACTCGGATTTCCCTTCATGTACAGCTTGCTATACTTAGGATTAGTTAATCCTATGTATAGGGGGAAACCACCGAGTTCCTCTCATTCTATTCATTTATTCATTTCTATACTTAGCCATTCCTTTTCACTCCCCTTTTACTAAGCACGAGTTATGTCTTCTTCATCGCTCTTGATCACTCTGAGGACATCGTTCAAGCTAAGTATGGGGGGTGTGTATATATTTCATATATACTTTAGCCATAACTCGTACTTTGTGTGAGTGTGTTAATAAATAAAATGGCTAAAAACCCCCAAAAATCACAAAAATTAAAAATTTTTCCAGTAAATAATCATTCTTTTATTGCACATACATAGCTAGTGTACAAAAATATTATTGTAAAAATGTTTTCAAAAATCTTTTGTGTAAAGTTTGTGTAAATATTTTCTTATCAAAACTATGTATATAGTACAAAATTTTTCCAAAATGTTTTGAAAATCAAAAGTTTGCAAAAATCTTGTGTAAATATTTGTAAATACTTTTGCAAAACTTGCACTTCATGCATCCATCCATTCATGATTTCAAAACATTTTTCAAAAATTTTGCACGATTGTAAATATTTGTAAATAGCATCTTTGTATATATATGTATATAGTTTTTCCTGGATGAGAGTTGACATTTAAACTAAGCCTGGAATTAAATTGAGAAATGGAGCTTGATTAAGATCTTAATCCACCTAATTCTAAGAGGAACCTTATAGGGCTTAGGGTTAAGGCTTTTCAGGTCCATAAGGACTTAATTCTTTGAGTCCACTAGGCTATGAGCATATGTCATCTTGATGAGCCTAAGTAGAGCACTTAACAACACACGCATGACTCTTAGAGAAAATGGCTTGACTTGCACCAGCACTTTACACATGGCTCTCCACGGATGAGGTGGTGAGGAGGCAGTTTCCTTTGGCTTGGGGTAGCATATGAGGGTAGTACTTCTAGGCGGAACCTCTCTTCTTATTCTAGTGAAGGAAGTGCGTCTCAACTTGGTCTAGTGGTGATGAAGGCTAAAGACAGAAGCCGTGGGTTGCAATAAAGCTTCAAAAGAGGGATAGTCTACTGGCTCAAGAGGAAAATTTCTTGTATATATGTTGCACCATGTAGATATGTTGTACAGAGGCACTTGAAAAAAAATGCAAAATGCAAAAAGAACTCCAAAAAAAAGTGGTGGGTCGGATTGAAAATTTAATAACCCCACCGGAGTGTATATAGTCAAATAAAGCAAAAGCTTATGGTATCCATGTTACATCTCATGAAGCTTGCAGCAGGAGACTTAGCTACACTGGCTGAGCTTCCAAAAGTCTATACTTCTTCCCCCTCTTCTTGAGCCGGTTGCACTTGAACTTAGAAGAGAATACCCCGCTTCTCGAGGAAAGAGTTGCTAGACCAAGGCATTAGAGTTACCAGGTTGAGGGAGGTTGTTTCTTTGTTACTTCTGATGTGGGGAGCTACATATCACTTACACTGCATGGAAAGATTCATGGTCATTAGAGTTTGTGTATGTAGACTTGTTCTGATCTGGTTTATTGAGGAGTCTTGTCCATAGATTGGTGGAACTTAGAGGCTGTTGAGTTTTAAGCTTAAGTCTAAATAAGGTTCCGACACATTAATAATCAAAAGTTCTGAGCGAGCTCCATATTTCAATTTAATGAAGGAAAGTTTAATATTCAACCTTGATCCATGTACATTCCCCTCTTTTTTTTTCTTTCTTTCTTTTTCACTTCTTTTCCAAATAAGTGTTTGCTAAGGGACTAGCAAAAGTTAAGTATAGGGGGGTGATGAGTACCCATTCATCACTCTTTATTCTTATATTTTAGCTACAAAAACCATTGCAAATGCATGTATATGCATGTAAATACAAATAATTATCAAAAGCATACATTGTATAAAGTTTAATAATTAGCATGTTTTTGTGCAAAAATAAAAGTATAAAGAGTAAAAAGAAAAAGAGGGAAATATTTAGAATAAATATTGAGCAACCTAACCCAAGGGAGGGCTCAGCATGGGCCTACCACATAAAAGCCAAAGTAGAGGGAGATAGGGGCTCATGTGTGTAAATATTTATGTAAATAAATAAAAGTATTTTTATCACAAAAATAGCTTAAAATATGCTTGTAAATATTTTTATATACTCATAAGTATAAAAACAAAAGAAAAACATAAAAATCAAAAAGAAGAGAAAAACATCACTCATCATGTACATAGACCACCCACCTATATATTTATTTAGCTTCATAAATAAATAAAATTAATTTCCAAAATCTTTGTAAATATTCTATATTATATAATGTAAATAAATAAAATAAAAAAACAATTAAAACAAAAACAAAATAAAAATAGCAAAATTAAAAACACAAAATATACCATGTATATAGATGTACATATGTATTTATTTCACCTATATAGAGAAATAATAAAAATAAAATAAAAATGTCTTTGTATTTCTTAATTTATAATATAAATAAATAAAATATAAAATGGGAATAAAATTGTATAAAAATAAAAATCAAAAATCAAAAATTAAAATCCCATATAGTGTATATATACCTATATATAACCTACTATGTATATACCTTATTTTTATTTTGAAAAATTAACTAAAAATCACTAAAAAATAGAAAAAAATAAAATAAAAATATTTCATGTTTTAACATTTTACAAATTCGGTCGTTTGCCACATGTTATTTCACTTCCAAATATTATCCACGTGGTCGATCCCTATTGGCCCTTGGGATGTTGACCGCCCGGTCAACTACCCCCCCCCAGGACCACTTCTCACGGGCTTAGGCGCCCGACCCGATTTCCCCATTTTTTTAGCACCTAAACCCGATTGATTCCCTCCTAAACCCCGGGTCAGATCCGTCCACGACATATCCGAGACCCTCGCCGGAGCTCCTGCATCGGGATCCGCGCGCTTCCACGCCCTACCCGTGCCTGTCTTCCCGGACCCTTCCAGCGTATAAAGTCAAGCTCCGCCACCCCCATTTGCCATCTTTGGCCATTCGATTCCACCCCCTGTGAGCTCCAGCGAGTGCGTGAGAGTGACAGCTCGCTTCCTATGCTGTTGAAGCGAGGAGAGGGAGCGAAATCACTGATCCGGCGAAGCTTCGCCGCCTTGCTCCGCCACCAGCAGGAGCTCGAGCCTCGGAGGGAGACGCTCCTCGAGGCGACGACCCAGAGCTGCGCAAGCTCTTCCCCAGTCTCCTCGTCCACCCAGGTAGTCCCTTAGGCCTTTCTTTTTCTTTGATTTTCCATTTCGCCCAAATCGCTGCTCCGCCGTCTCCCACCGATTCCGATCGATTCCGACCACCATCCGACCATCGGGCTTCACCATAGCCATCGCCTCCTTCCCGCACACCTTCTCCATATCCCCATCCAACCCAGCTCGCACAGGAGCTGGGAATCGAGCTCCATCGTCCCCCCCCTTCGCCGGAGCTCGCCCACGTCGACCCTCCGTTCACCGTCACCCCGCCTCACTGGGTCGAGGCAGTTTGCCCTCAACCCGCGAGCCTCCTGGACTGTTTTGCAGGTTCAATAAGGGCCATCTGAGGTCCTTCGACATCGAGCCAGGAGCTTCGCCTCCGCCGACCTCGCCGGAGCTCTTCAGAGCTCGGCTGGGTCATCGGAGGACACCAGCAGCTGCGGAACACCATCGCGGAGCTTCTCCGATCTTCAGGCGTAGCAGAGGAGGTCAGGAGCGCGCACCTTGGGCCGGCGAAGTTCGCCGGCGAACTGTTCTTCCTCGACCCTCGTTCACCGTCCGATCAGACCTCCAGCTCCAGTTTGCATCTGGGCCGTCCGTTCAGGAGCAGCAGCCACCGTTTGATCTGAGGAGGATAGATCTGGACCGCCCGATGCTCGAAGGTTAGCCACAGAGAGCCACGACCGTCCGATGCACCACGTGGCTTAGCCCCAGTCGTCGGATCACTTCGAGGACCCCAGCCTTGGAGCGCCCGCCGATCTCCACCGTTGATCACTCCACGTGGCGTCCATCCTGCGGCCCGCATTAATAAAGGGTAAACTACCCTTAGGCCCTCCTGTTTATTGCATTTCGTATTTCGTCCTGTAAATACGTAATATAGTTGTTTAGTTTTTGGGATATTTGCATAGAGGACCCCGTACTCTGTTTAGTTTGCATTTATGCCCCTGTGTATGGTCTGACACGTGCATCGACACGTGAGTTTTTGGCTTATTTGCATATCATGCCCCTGTAGTTCTGACTGTTATCAATTGAATGAAAGTTTGTGTTTATTTGCATTTATACCCCTGTGCGTGAAACATTGAGCATGCGCGTGATTTTTTAGGTTATTTGCAGATAAGCCCCTGGGCTTTTGGTACCTATTACCAAATAGCCCTCGGGACTTATTTTCATAACATTTGGGTCCCTGAGTGCCCCAGGCACGCGCGTAGCACGTGTTTTGCTGTGTTAATTGCACCAGACCCCCCCGACTTCTGGGTATTTGCACATAGGTCCTTGTGCACAGGGCTCCCTCTTTATTTTTGAATAAAATAGAAAATTACCTCCAAATCCAACGAAAATTGGACACATAGCTCCTGCCATAGTGTAAAATTTTCAAGGATTTTTTGAGACATTTCTGAGTTGATTTGATATTTTTAAAAATTCAAAAACATCTAATTTTGCTACTGTCTAACTTTAAAAATCACAAAAATATTAAATAGTATCTAAAATTTATAAAAAATTGTCTACTTCTTGTTTTGTTGTGCTTGATTTTCTAGCCAATTTTGGCTAATTTGCATTGCTGAAAACCACTAAAAACTGAAAAACACTTAAAATCTTATAAAAATTCTAATAAATAAACCAAAAACCCAAAAATAATAATCTAGGTGCCTAATTTTTCCTTGTTTTATTCTCTATACAGGAAAAATACCTCCAGGCTAATTTAGGGCTTCTAGATATTTTATCTACGTCCTTTTAGCTCTGCTGGACAGTACCTATAGTTTCAATCACTGTTTCATTTTTAGAAAATTAAATAAACATCAAAAAAATCCCAAAAATTCACCAAAAACACTAACAATTATAAAACACAAAAAAATATTTTTGTTAGAATTTTTGGTTGATTTTTAGTGCATTTAATAAATTGTTGAGGTGTGTAGTTTCTTTGCTTTTATTATTTTCTTAACATATTAAAAATCCAAAAAAATATAAAAACCCTTAAAAACCACCAAAAATATCTTCTCTTCTCTGATTGACTACTTCGTAGGCCGTGAGGCCAATCCGTGCTCCTTGTGTTCGACCCTGGTCGCTATACCAGGTTAATAAAATAGCCAGGACCGCTATCGTATTTATTTGATTTCATCTGATTTTGGTAGTCTGCTTTATTTTTTTCTTGATTGACCGAATCATCTCTCTCGATCCGGGTCGCAATGACCCTTGAGTGATCTTATATTTTATCCCGGATTGACTGAGTGGATTTTTCGGTCGTCAGCTACACAGCCTTTGTCAAGTCCGACCTCTATTGTCATACCTCCTAATTCAATAGCCAACACTCTCCTCCTCATGATCTTTGAATACCCAAATCATATTTCTGGAGAGAATCACCATTGTGGCTCAAACAAAGAACTGAAATGAAATTAACAATAGATGCCACCGAGGATAGTCATGATAATTATTTGAGGGAAAATGATGATTTATCACAATATACAGAGGATCTCAGGGAGGAATCAATTCTTGATCATGTAGAGCTCGACTTCAATACATCATATCTGGTCCATGAGCCCTTCACCAGTCCACCCATTTCTCTCTCATCACATCCAATCCAAGATGAAACTGATTCATCTCTCATTCTGAATCATCGACCAATTAATGTCTTCACCGTATTAATGAGAGCACACATTTATCAAATTCATCAACCGCACTCTCACATCTGGGTCATGATATCCATATCATATCAAGAATTTCATTTAGGTTTTCTGAATACAGCTTCTGCACTCACACGCAACATTGGATACTCTTGATAAGCAGAATTGTCGAGTTGGGACGTTAAAGCAACAACATTTTGTGGGTCCTCACCCATAGGTATCTTTTCCTTTCTTTGTATCCTTCTCTTTACTGCATTGCATTAGATAAGTAAGGGGGTCTACCTCCACACTTCAAAAAAACAAAACAAAACAAAAAAACAAAAAAAACTTTTCACAATCACTCTCCCCTTCTAATCCTCCTTTTATACCTTGTTTTCACCATGAGGACATGGTTTCTGATAAGCACGGGGGTGTATCTGCATAATTTTCAAAATTGCATACTTTTCAAAACATCAAAAAAACTTCGAAAATTTTGCAAAATTTCCCCTAAAAAATATATTTTCAAAAAGCAAGAAAACCACAAAAAATATGTCCTTCCTAGTTTTATCCTATCTTTTGAGAAATCAGCCTTTCATTGCATAGATCATAGATTGAGGTTGAGTTGACCCTAATCCACTTAACTTCATCAGAATTTCACTAGGCATGAGTTTTTAAGCTTTCTTCAGGTCCATATGGACTTTATTCTCTCAGTTCCACTAACTCTACTGGTGAATGAACTTCTATATCTAACTAGATCACCTGAGAAACTAGTAGCACTTTTAAACTCTTCAGTGGATATTAAGCAACTACACATTGCACTTAGCTTGATTGAGTTTATTTTACGTGATACAATTACAATCTAGTTGAGGTGAGGAGTTGTCCTCTTGGTTGTGCCAATGCCTGAACCTTATCTATAGCTAATGAAGGAACTTGACTCAGGAGCAACATGATCTCCCTAGTCTAAGTATGTCAGCAAATAAGCCAGTATCGTGCCTCCAAAGTCATATTAAGCCGATACTACCTTTTGCTGCCAAACCCAAAACAAAAACACCACAAAAAGGCATATCACAATACAAATGCGAAAAACCACCAATCATGCAAAGATGTGTGAAGCAAAAGCAATGAAAGAAGACCACCAAATAACCCTTCTCCACCAAAAAGCCATGGTAGCAGCCCAATGATGTTACTTAAACTTTTAAAAGAGGCCCAGGGTTATGCTCTGCAAAAGGAAAAGAATGAGAGCAACGGACCAAAGCGGTCTACGGAAAATCCCGAAAGTTAAGTCCCATTCTCCAAAGAATTATGACCTATTTTTTCTATGCTGACATACTTGGGTGAAAAGAGAATATGCCTGAATTTAGGTGAGGAATGAGGCTATATGTGTAGGGAATCATTCGGTACCTCGATAGATAGTGTCCTTAGCTCGTTCTCTTGACTCACGAAAGCTAAACTATCACTAACACTGTTTACATCCATTCAAAGTCAAAGAGAATATATGTTTCTTAGGGATGAACTGACCTAATCAACCTTCTAAAACCATATCTGATTTTGTTGGAACTGAGAGGCTGTTGAAACTACAAAACACAAGTCAAGTTAACAATTCGAACATATCATTAATCCATGGGTCGACTCTACTGAAGTTTGTGTATTTGTCTGGTTAGGATCTGAAAACTCAAGACTTTGTGGGTATGTCTGCTGCAAACCCTCATCAAACCTATCTTGGCTATATACCCTATCTTTCATTATTACTTATCTTATTCTTACTTGGGACTAGCAAGATTTAAGTATGGGGGTGTAATGATTACATGATATGGTGAGATAATAAGCTCAAATTATGTGGAATACAATATCAATTCCTGTGTTACAAACTCTAAATTCACATAATATATGTCTACATTATTCCATGCACATAAGCATATAAAATCATCATAAAATCAAGAAAAACATCTGATAAAATATTCTCATTGATTATAATCATTAATAAGATTTATCACAGAGAAATTGGGTACACTCATAGAATACTAATTTAATCAACATCCAACAATTAACTTGGCTCTACAAAATATCTCTTACAATTTGTTGGAAAGAAAATGGGAGGGTTAAGAGTAAAAAAATTCCCACTCTTTAATATCATACATGCATGTCTACCACCTTTATTCATTCTCTCTTTCTCTCTCCCATTTCCAATAAATTATAGCTGATCATATCCGTCCCATGCATGAGAGTCTTTATTGTTTTTGTCTTACATGAAGTTATTATTTTTGTCATACATGCATGTGACTTTTCACTTCATTTTGAAAAGGTGCATATGGCTATTATAATAAGAGACCATCCTCCATGAATGAATGAATGAATTTATTCTTTTTATCTTTATATGCATGGGGTGCTTCCCTTGAATACAAGTAACATTCTTCTCCCTTTCCCATGCATGAATGAATTTATTGTTTTGTCTTCATGTGCATGGGATGTGTCCCTTCATTCCAAAGTTATATTCATCTATAAAAGGAGGCATGACACATGAAGGATCCTCTCCTCATACTCCCCCTCTTCTCTCTTTATTCTATCTCTCTTTCTTTGGTCTCATGCAGATGAAGATGAAGGCATAGGCCTCAACAGCTCCCTGCGCCTGACGTTCTTCTCTTCCTCGACCTCGACGATTGCCGACCACTCTCCTCCTCCTCGCGGTGCTCCTCCAGCCCGCTGTCGGCCACTCTCCTCCTCCTTGCGGTTTACTCCAGCCCGCACCACCGTCCGTGCGTCCAGCCATCTCTCTCGTGCAACACCTGCGGCATTCTCCCCCGTGCACCAACAACAATCAGCAACTCTCCATGCGTGCATGAGAATTACTCCATCTCTCTCTCTCTCTTTCTTTATGTATATGTCGAACTAAAAATTGCAAATTTACTTGGTCCCTGTGGATTCGAACCTCTACTTGCCGCATACTTTTTGCATACATTCATCGTGCTCGTTGTTGTAATATTATTTGTTTGACAACGGTTTATCATGAGAAACAACGATTTGATTAAATCATCTATTTAAACCGTGAAAAATCATGTCAACACCTCTATACATAAGAAGTAGCGTATTTGACTAAAGTATTATTCTATGAAAGTCTTGTTTCATCATTACTAGTTGCTATCATGTCATTAACATAGATGATTACTAACAAAATACCCATCAGCCATCGTTTCAAAAGAAATTGAGTAATCAGATGTCGTGCTCTTGAACCCAAGATAACCAATCTTAGTAGTGAGCTGACCAAACTAAACCCATAGACTTTGCTTCATGCCATAGATAGCCTTGCGATGTTGACATACACACTCTCCCTCGACCGAGTAACCAGGTGGATGCATCATATAAACTTCTTCCTCAATATTACCACATAGGAAGGCGTTCTTCACATCAAAGTTGGAATATGGGATAGCTATTATTAACACAACATATAGAGTAGTACGAACAGAGTTCAATTTGGATATCGGTGAGAGTGCTTCAAAATAATCCATGTCATACATCTAATTGAAGCCCTTTTCCACCAATTTTGCTTTCAGTATGTTAATTGTTCCATCAGGTAACTATTTGATCGTGAAGATCCATCTACATGCAATTAGTTTCATCCCTTGTGGGTAGGGCACTAGTGAAGGATATGGTATTATCCTCAAGCGCATCACGGAAGCGTGATCGTCATATCGAATACGACGCAGAACGACTAGTCGTACTAGTTGTTCTGTGCAGCGGAATTTAAAAAAAATCATGCAATGAAACCACATGATCCAATAACGATTCTCAGATCGTTTCATCCATAACAACAACAAGTATAAATGAATACCTCTTGGAGCATGGTTGATCGAGTCTCCAAGAAAAGAGACCTCCTGTCTCAAGTCTGATCGTCGGAGAGATTGCTTGCGAGCGTGGGGATGAACTGCGTGATCCTCGCAATCCAACAAGTTGATCCAAGCACGGTTAGCTCCTGATCTCGTCGCACGAGATCGAACGTCTTCTTCATACTCATCAAGAAGACGGAGAACCGAAGAACGTCGAAGCGGCGGCACGGTGACGATGGCGCCGACGAACCTCTCCTTTAGGGTTTGGTGGACGGCCACCAAGAAGAGGCAGAGAGGGATGGCGTGTGAGGAGAGAGAGAGAGAGAGAGAGAGTTTGCTCCAATATTGCATAGCCCTAGAGAGCATGGTATGCCTCTCTATTTATAGGGTTTTGGGATCTATGGATCTTAATCAATGGGACATATAAAATCAATGGATGAGATTGATTTATGTCCAATCCAATGGTCAAAATTGTTGTTGGTAAAAGCCAACAAATTATGATTTAATTTAGATCAAACATATTTGACAAAATCAAATATAAATAAATCCTAAATTACATCATCCAAATAAGGAGAGAATATACATGGAGATCACATCTCCATGTACATTCAAGGTGGACGGCCACCCATTCCAATTAGGAATTGGGTGTCGCCCACTTGATTCCTCATGGAGGCAATCTCATGAGATTTCATGAGATTGCATATCTCCATGGAAATCTCTCATTATTTTATTTCCAAAAATTTTGTTGTGATATATTCTTCAAAAATAATTCACAACTGATTTTGAGAATATTGCCTTGCCATTGAAAAATTGTGAATCTTATTCACAACCCAAAACAACATATAATTTACATTATCAATTAATTACACAATATGTATCCAATATACATAATAATTAATCAACAAATATAAATTATAATTATCTCTCTCTAATACATTATAAATCATTTTTATTATATATTATGAATAATTGGATATTTCTATCCACATTATTCTTATCCATAATAATTAAATCACATTTAATTATGTTGGATAATTTCTACACACATCAAGATGATTAAATCACATTTAATCATTATTTCTCCATTTCTTAGATCCTAAGGAAATATTCTTGAACCCTTCAAGAATAATGTGATTTCTCCGTAGATACTTCGATACATGGCGATTGTATCATTCCACGTATAGTGACTTGGATGTTGAGATCATATCTCAAATCCAGATCCCATGGACCTCCCACTGATGCTTGATCAAATCAAGACCGTAGACCTAATCTTCTCATTGCATCTGAATCTCATTTAGATCAATATCCAGTTCATGGACTAAGATTAGGTCACTTCTCTAATGAGAGGAGTCACCAAAATCCAAACCTGTTTCATCACTCTCTTGGAATGGAAGCGTCATGGTTATACAATCGTTTATGATCACATCACCCTCAAGTATTACCAATACCTGTACATCCTGCATACTAGAAGACCTATGATCATTCTGAAAATAAAGATCACTTTTACATTGTCATCTTCAGGGTTTGATCATTAAGTTTCTCAATCTTGGTCATTGGGAATTGGTATAGATCATATGCTTTCCCAAAGAATATATCTTACCTTCAAATTCATGTCATACTTCCAAAGCATGATGACCATGCATGGAATTTAATCAGTCCCAATACCTCATGAGTGAGCTCATGTCTCCCGGTTCATAAGTGAACCTGTATGATCCCTTTGAGAGATCGTATAACTCATATGTCCTTATATGCACACCAGCTCGCCGGTGTATAGACCTTGGTTAGGTCATCAACCTATTGGTCTGCCAAATGTCCACATTCAGACATATAGTAGCACATATGTTTGTGGTCAAAGGATGCATGCCTATGATGTGACAGTATTCAACATAGGTCTTTGGTTATCTCGATCTCATTAAATCAACCCATTGACTCAACTAATCAGACACCTCCGAATCACTATTCCCATGCAGAGGACCTGCATTAAGAGGTCAGTCAGATATCAGCCATTGAGAAAGTATTTTCATCTCCTACTCAGGCTGGAGATCATCACTTAATAATCATTTGACGATGCTTGATGAGTCCTCTATCTAACTCCTTAGATATTCATCCAAGCATCAACTCTATGATTCATTCAATGAATCAACAGCTGTATGATCATCAAGTTGGCCATGGTATATAACCCTTATTGTACGAAGGTACCTTATAGTGCATTCATTCATTCAATCTCAGAAAAGTGAGTGAAAAATAATCAATAACTTTCATTGATAATTTATTTATTACAATAACATTTATTATAGGAATGGTTCGCCCGGGGCTCACATTGCTAACAATCTCCCACTAACCCTCCGAACCATTCAGGTACAATCCTTAAGCCCATACTCATTACATGCTGGTCGAAAACCTTTTGTGTCAGATGTTTGGTAAGAGGATCAGCAACGTTGTCAGCTGAGGCCACCTTGGTGATGATGATGTCACCACGCTTTTGTATCTCCAAAATGATGTGGTATTTCCTTTCCACGTGCTTGCTCTTCTGATGCCATCTAGGTTCCTTTGCCTAGGCAATGGCATCCATGTTATCACAGAGTAACGGGATGGGAGTATCAGAATAAACTACGCCAAGCTCCAGGACGAACTTGCGCAACCACACCGCCTCCTTTGCAGCATCCGATGCGGCAATGTACTCGACTTCTGTTGTTGAATCTGCAGTAGTGTCCTTCTTCTTTCTTCTCCAGCTCACAGCACCACCATTCAACAAGAATACCAATCTTGATGTCAACTTTTGATCATCAATATCCGATTGGAAGTCAGAATCTGTAGATCCCAAGACTTGGAGATCACCATCTCCATAGACCAAGATGTAATCTTGCGTCCGTCTTAGATATTTGAATATGTTCTTTACTGCATTCCAGTGTTGTTCTCCATAGCATGATTGGTAACGACTTACCACTCCCACTGCATGGCAGATATCTGGCCTAGTACACATCATGGCATACATTAAGCTTCCTACAACTGATGCATAAGGACATCCATCCATGGCTTTCTTTTCCTCAATAGTTTGAGGAGCCATTTCCTTTAGACAGGTGGATACCATGTCTTAAGGGTAGGAATCCTTTCTTAGAACTATCCATACGGAATCGTTCAAGAATATTCTTAATTTATCCATTTTGTGACAATCCCAAAATCCTCTTTTCTCGATTTCTGAACAACTTCAGGCCGAAGATGTAAGAGGCTTCTCCAAGATCTTTCATCTCAAAGATATGAGATAGCCAAATCTTCACAGTGGTCATCATCCATGTATCATTCCCAATGATAAGGATGTCATCTACGTAAAGCATGATGAACACAATGGCGCTCCCACTAAGCTTCTTGTATACACAAGGTTCATCAGGATTTTGCATAAAATCATAACTCTTTATGGTTTCGTCAAACCTAATGTTCCAGCTACGAGAAGCTTGCTTGAGCCCATAGATGGATTTCTTCAGCTTGCATACTTTGCCATCCTCAGTTATGAAGCCTTAGAGCTGCTCCATGTAGATATCCTCCTCGAGGTATCCACTGAGGAAAGCTGTCTTGACGTCCATCTGCCAGATGTCGTAGTCAAGATATGCAGCTATAGATAGCAGTGTCCTGATGTATTTGAGCATAGCCACAGGAGAGAATGTCTCATCGTAATCGATGCCTTCTCTCTGTGTGTAGCCCTTGACTACGAGTCGTGCCTTGAAAGTCTCTACTTTCCCATCAGGTCCCTGATGAATCTCGGATTCATCACTCTAAATCTCATTTATTAAGATTAAGTCCCTAAAAATCAACTGCATTTCTGGATTTATTTCGCGTAATTAACATTCAGGCATGATTTCATAAGAATTGTATTTTAGCATTAAATTCTGCATCAAATAAGAAGCCAAAAATCCAAGCCCAAATTGACCTGTAAATAGCCTAACTTCCCCTATTTTTAACTCCTTCATGCTAACTCTGAATGCCACAAAACCACTCCATCGTGTACATATCACTCACAAGGATAAATGAAAAATACAAAAAAATTACAAACTCAAATAAGTGGACCAAAAACCCAAACCCTAGTTTCAGGATTTTCGAACTAAAAGCCACATATCTTCCCCATCTAGTGTCCGATTTGATCCTACTCACTTTTGAACGAATGAGCATTCAATTACCTTCAAAACAAGACCAAGTTCAAGTGAATCGGAGCTCGTATGTGAAAGTTGGGTTTTGGGCCTCTTTTGTATATTTTCGCGGCTTTTCTGACCTATATTTTATGTATATATTTTATTAATTAATAAAAATCCAAAAAAATTAGAATTAGGTGCCTTTTATTTATCTTTGAGTTTTCCATATTTTTCTGGATTTTTATCTTGTTTAAAAAATGACAAAAAATTAGAAAACCTAAAAATCAAGGTATTCTATGTACATGGGATACCCCAAAAATTCACTTTTCACATTTGACCGAATTTGGCTTTGATGTTTTATGAAAGTTGTAGATCTCTTCGAGACGAGCATTTTTCGTGAAGAAACTTTTTCGATCCGAGGTCATTTGCTATTTTTTATCTATTTTACAAGAGGTTTTATTTTCGATTTTTCTGGTGCTGACACGTGGCAGCCCCAGGCGCCGCCACGTATCAGCTGTTTTTCGCATTTTTTAATATCGTTTTTATTAAAAAAAATTAAAAATAAATAAAAATAAAATAAAATAAACCCACGCACGTGCATCGCACGTGCCACCCAGGCACGTGCTCCGCACGTGCCCCGCACTTATCCCAGCTCTTCGCCACGTGTCGCATCCTCGGCCATTCAATCTCGGCCGATCGAACGGCCGAGGACCATCGTCTTCCCCAACAGAGCCACCCCGACTTCTCCGCTATCCTCGCCAACGGCCGCCGCACCGGCCCTCCGCAACCGCCGGCCCCGCCTTCTTCGTCAACCGCCGACCCTTATCTCCTCCCTCAGCCCTATTTAATCTCCACCGCCAACCCCTACTGGAGGTATCAGCCGAGTGCACCTCAAATCCCTCTTTGGGCGGTGACAGCGCCTCAAAGCCCTGCTTCTCCGGCGAGATCCGAAGACCTCCGGGCTTCGCCGCATCCGTCGATTACTTCAATCGCAGGCACGCGGCGGTGACAGCGCCGTCATGCCCTCTTCATCGACGAGATCCGAGGACCCAAGGTCCTCGTCGCGGCGGCGAGGCCACCTCGCCATTGCTGCTGCTGCTCTGGTTCTCCGTCGAGCCGACGACCATCGACTCCATCGACAACTGCTCCGCCTTCAACCATCGTCTTCTCCGACCGACCAACGACGTTATCTTCACCGACACGCCATCTTCTTCGCCAACTCCGCCTCAACTGCGCCGCCACCTTCCAGGAGATCTGCGCCACCATCTTCTTCGACACGGTCCTCAGCGTCTCCGACTCGCTCCACCGCCCTGGGCGTCATCAACAGCCGCCTGGAACTCCATCTTCAACACCGCCGAGCGCCGCCGCCTCCGCCACCAGCCGCCGGGCTCGACGCCCGAGGTCCCCCGCACGTGCGAGGCACGTGCGTGGGGAATCTTCCTCAGCACTCTACCCCCCAAGTCACGTGCATTGCACGTGACGTTGGGTAACTTACAAATAGCCCCCCCGAAGTTCCCCTATTTACGCAACCACTCCCTCCGCCCAAGGGTCGCGTGCCCCGCACGTGTCTGCTTGGGGAAATTTGCAAGTTCGCCCCCAGTTTCTTAGGTAATTGCAATTAGGCCCCCGCTGTTCATTCTTTTTATATTTTGTTTGTTTTATTTGCATCTGTACCCCTGCATTCCTCGTGTATTTTGGACCTTTAGTTTACATTATTTTATTCATTTAAAAATAGCATTTTGTTCATCTTTTAATTCTCTACATTTTGACATGCTGTGGACACTTTTGTGATTTATGGTTGATTAATAAATAATTGTTTTGTGGAAATTGAAATATTTTGCCCAATCTGTGCTCGGAAATTCGTAGTAAATTAACCATTGCTCTAAAAATCTTCGAAAAATCACGTATCGTAGAGATTACTTTGATTAACATTGTGCCCAAAAATCTTTGCATTTGCATGCATCATTTGCCCTAAAAAAATCATTTTGCACATTTCAATGTTTGATTTTTAATAGGTATTAAACCCCACATTTTCGAGGTTTAGGATTTTTCTGGGATCCATCACCTAGTGATAGATCTTAGATAATTTTATTTCTTGAAAATAAGTAGGTTTAATATTTATTATAATTAAATATTGAAAATCATTCTATCTGCATTGAAAAATTCATAAAAAATTCATAGTGCATCAGAAAATTCCAAAAAAATTATAGTTCACTTATTTCATCATATTTCACATCTCGGCCAAGTTTCGTATTTTTCGGACATCATTTGAACGTAATTCGCATTTTAGTCCATAAAATAGGCCGGATTTGCATTTTGCATCTCATATTGCATTGAAAAATTCCAAAAAAAGACCGCCTTGAAAGCCGAACTTAAAATTTGATAGACACAATTCTAGGTTGTTCCTTTGCCTCCTTGTGATCGACCTTGGGACTTGCTCAAGTAAAATAAATATAAAAACCACTTGATTAAATTTGATTAAAAATTGTGGTTATTTTCTTGACTGTTTTCGAAAGCCGCCTACAACGAACGACACATTCATTAATTTCACGCACGAACGATAAAAACGATTTCTTATCGCGGCTTTTGCGGGCTCGTCAGATGGCGCCGTTGCCGGGGAGGCAAACGGCTTAGTTTTGTGTTTTGAAAATTTTTCGCTCGGTTTTCCGAATTCGGGTAGTCTGACCCTCGAATTTTTCATTGTGAATACCATTTTACTTCCAACATTTATTTTCTTAATTTTTGAGTCACTCTCTTACACTTTCTCTCTTATTTTTCTTGCGAGATACCCGGCGCACGTGGAGCGGTTTTTCAAGAAACCGACGCATCTTCACCGACAACCGAAGAAGCCGCAATTAATTTAAGAGCGAGTCGAGTCGTGAGAGAGCGTAGAGTCTAGGTTTTTAATTTCTGCAAATTTCCATTTCTGCTCATTTACAGCGGTGTCCGTTTGGACTCTTACGCATGTAAAAAAGACCTTGAACTTTTCTGTGGTGTGTCGTGGCCTGTTTCACTCTCCGGTGAGGGTGGGGCCCGACTTGAGTGGCGATTAGGATAGACCTGCACATACGGCTCTTAGAGCATTTTTATTTTTCGATTGTGCTCGTAGGATCTTAAGCCACACTTCACTTTAATCAAGACGCACTTTAGATTGTTCAACTTAGCCAAAAATTTAACTCAATTCTTCCCGCTAATAGAACTTCCTGCATAGGTGCGGTTTTTATCGGCTTGCACGCATATAGAATAATTTTTAAAAATTCTGTCTAGCATCCCGCATGGAGATTGCGAGGAGGCATTGTAAGTCTTCTAACTGAGCATTCATCATAGTTTTCCGCGTGCATCGGCTTTTCCCGACTTTCTCCCCCTTGTTTTATCACATAAAACTAAAGGAAATTGGGACTGGACGGTAGACGTGTATTTGTGTTCATCTAAATTTTTCAGTGATCGCCTCAATAAAATTGGGACTGCTAAATAAAGCCGATCTTAAAAATCCATAAAATCAAGAATTTCTGCGGGAGAGCAACCCCGACATTGTTTGATTTTATCTTGCAGCGAGGAGAGAGACGCACACTAGGATAGAGCCCAGCTCCAAACCTAACATCTCGTTTAAACGGCTTGCAAGATTGAATTTATCACCAACTAAAATTGAAAAGATAATAGCCGAACTCTTACGGCTTCATTGTGTGAGTTGGTGAACCCAGGGTTTGAATTGTGTTTGCATTGGTGTGCGTGAACTGATTTCAAGATCAATAGCCACACATTTAATTTCTCTTGACTATCCCGTGCAATCATCTCTCTCCTTTCTTGATTTAAAATTCACCATGGAATTCTTGTCCAATAACTCTTGCAGACCCAACCCCTCATTCCTTTCAGCCCTTTCAAAAATAGCCGAACGTTTATCCGAAAATCCATCAGAGCTATACTATGAAAATGAATTCGTATCGGTTAGACCAAAAACACCTCCCCCTCAACCACCAATAAAACCATCTCCTTCTGCTAATCTGACCTACTTCATGAATGACAACCCTTTGTATTCAGAGCAGACAAACCAACAAATGATTGAGGGCTCTACTTCTTCATTTAATCCTCTTTACATTGATCATACAATTCACCCCTCATATTCGGTAAATGTCAATCCATCATTCATGGGAGAAGATAACCACATGATCGCATTGAACACTTCTTCACCTCTTCCATCATTCTTGAACACCAAAGAAAAATCATTACCTTGGATTGAACATAATAACCCCCTCTTCACTCATACAGAGGATTGGGCCGACCACAAAAGATCACAACTCTCCTTGGACCAACTCCACTCACCTAGACCATATGAGCAGTCACCTTCCATGATTATTGAGGAGATACTTTCAGAAAATGATGATCGTACATCGGATATTTCCAGAGATCCCTCTCCTAGTACATATAGAAAAATGGAAGAGGACATTGAATTACAAAAACATACCCCAACTGCTCCCATATTTGGCCAAGAAGAGATTTTGAAGAATATTTTGAGGATGAATAAGAAATTTGATTTAATGGAGGATAAATTTCAAGAACTTGCCGATCGATTAATCTCTGGTAGCTCGGCTATAAAAATGGATGAGGAAATGATTGGATCTGAAATTGAAAATTTTAAGGATGTTCAGGGACCTATGGACAATTCTGAAAATGACTATGTCGTTGACCCTCACCCTGAACTCCATAGCCCATCTGAAGAACACCCCACAACCCCACACCACCCAGAAAATACCAAAAAAATGGAAACATTTGAAAACCACAAAAAAATTGAAAATTTAGAAAATTTCATAAAAATTAAGACTGAAGACGATCTGAGGAATTTGGATCCAACTGTACGGGAAGCATTAGGAAAGAAATTAATTTTTGAACTTACCTTTCTACAGGCCATTGAACACTTCCCCGATCTTAAAGGATTTGTATTAGACAAATTAACGATGAAGAAATCGGGCAGGATTCGAACAAAAACCGAGAAACATATATTGTCAATGGCCTCCTCCTTGGTGTTGAGGAGAAAAACCAAGAGCCGCATAGTGAAGCGGTTGCCCAGATTTGAATGTGTACTCAAAGGCATAATTTTCACCCATGCTCGAATTGATGACGATTCACCAATTAATATCCTCCCGACCTCTGTATTCCATGAACTCAATCTCGGACCGATTCGAAAGATACGAGAAATCATTCAATTGGCGGACCGATCAATAAAACGGCCGAGAGGAACCTTTCTGTCATCATGAAATTCCAAGGTGCTCCGCTCAAAGTAGAATTCACAATCATTAATATTGAGCATCAAGGAGAATTCACCCAGTCTCCAATCATTCTCGGAAAGCCATTCTTGGCATTGGCCAAGGCGAGTATTGATTGTGAGACCCGGGAAATCAATTTCACAACATTGGAAGCACTTAGATCTGACCATGTCTTTGAGGAACCACGATCGCCTGAGGCAACCCACAAAGTCCCCGACAACCGTAACCATGAAGCGGTAGAAGAGCCCTACCCCGCAGCCACACCTGAGATAGCGGTTGTTGATGAGACTATTGGTTTAGAAAATCTCCCCCCTGCTCCATTCCCAGCCGCTCTCACCATGGACAATCATGTATATGAATCATATGATCCGGAAACTTATGCATGGGCACACCCTAGGTCGACCTACTCTGACTACATGGATTACATCAACTCGACTCAGGAATGCACCAACATCGAATCAATGGAGAAAGAACATGCAGAGACTCTCCCCAATATTCAAATCCCTGAGGATCTCAAAATAGACAAATCTTTCTACTACGATCCTGAGACATATGCATGGTCACACCCAGGAGCAACATTCTCTGAATATCTTGACCAAATCATCCCAAATCGAGAATGCTCAAACATTCGGGAGACTAAGAGCAAGCACACAGACCGAGCACCGACCAAGGAAAATTCAAATGGCTATTCATCTGGATACTCAAGTGAACCGACACCTTCACGACGAAATAAAAAGAGAGTCACCTTTGACCTTCCGGAAGAGGTATCCTCTGATGGTCCCTCATCAGGTCCGAAAAAGGTAGTCTACATGAGTGAAGTCTGTTCGGCAGCCCTAAAGCCATATCTTCGTAAGGATCCAAAATACAATCCTCATTGGACAACTCCCGTTCCTAACTACTACTCATCCAAAGCTGATGCTCCTGCCCTCTTCAAGTACACTGGAATTCTTTCGTATGAGCTGACTGAGACCGGTGCTTCTGAGCTATCATCTGAGGACAAATTGATTGACCCCAAGAAGGAACGAATTCTGAGGAAACAATTAAAGAAACAAAGAGATATGCAGACTTGGAGTATGTCCACTTTCAAATACTACTCCTCTGAGGATAACTCTGATGATGGATATCTTTCATTTGACTCAAACACTTCATCTATTATCCATCATGATTTTTCTGAGGATGACACTGATTGTAGTTGGGAATCATATGCTCCATCTTCACCTCATCATTATGATCTCCCACCGCAGGCTCACAAGAAGATCAGCCGAAAACCGCCTTAATCATTCGGCTACCCACCCTCCCTCCTGACCACATCGGTCTCCTTGTACAGCTTCTTCCTCTACTTAGGCCAAGGCCTAAGTATAGGGGGGGACCGATGCCATCTGTTTATACCATCCTTCTCATCCTCCCAACCACTCCATTTCCACCCTTCTTCCATACTTAGGCTGTCCAGAGCCTAAGTATAGGGGGAGCCGACATCCACCTGTATATACTCTCCTCACTCACCCTTTTCCGCTTTACTTCCTAAACCATTGTATATAAATTTTCCACTCTCTTACGCTTAGCACGAGCTATGTCTTCATTACGCTTTTTGTGCTTTAAGGACACAGCACTCGCTAAGTATAGGGGGGTCTGTATATATACTTTGTATATATTTTACCCATATCTCGTACTTTCGCGTAAGTCTATATGTATTTACGGGGTGGGTACTAACTTCAAAAAAAAGTTTTTCTACTAACACTGACTGGCCCAAAATTTTTGAAAAAAAAATGGCTTCTTATTTCATCTTTGCACACACACGAAAAACAATTTGCATTTCACACACTTGCACTTCATCCAACATCACATGCATTTGCATTTGTGAAAAGTAATTGGGTTCTGAACCAAGTTGTGAGCCGAAATCGAGAGTGGTCTGGGCTTGCCCTTAATTCACCTAATTTTCAGAGGAACTTCATCGAGAAATAGGATTTTAAGAGCTTCAGGTCTTTTGACTTAATTCTTTAAGTTCCACACGACAATGTGCAGCATTTGACTCTTAGTGTCTAACCTGATCTCTTCATTCTGGGTACAACTCTGGAATAGGGAATTAATTTGTACTCTCGCACTATGCACTTAGCTCAACCCAGACGGGATGTTGGAAGACTGTGTGAGTCTCTTTTCTGGTAGCGTGGAAATCTAAAGACCGGAGTTCGGGTTGAAATAAAGCTTCGGAAAAGGGATGGACAGCTGGGCACAATTTTTCTAAGACCCCAAAAAATGTACGGAATAAAAAGATGCTATATCCGTAGGGGCAAAACAAAATCCAAGCAGAACCACCAAAAAATCCAAATACAAAGAAGCAGTCTACCAAATAAAAATTCGACCAAAAAGGTCCAAGCTTCAAGAAACCTGCAGATCTTGGTGGAGACTCGGCTACACTGGCCATCTTCACAAGGAGAGGTGACTACACTGGTCACCCCCTCCAGTTCTTTTCTCTTTCTTCTAGCTTCTCCCCCATTTCGATTGTGAACACAGCACGACAGACCTTAGAAGGAAATACCTGACTCCCCGAGGACGAGTTACTGGAAAGGAGAGGAGCATGGTAGTCCGGCATTCTGGATGGGAAGAGCTAAAAACCCTTCACACACAAGAGTCGGTTATTCAATGTTCTTAGGGTATACTTTGGGAAGAGGATTGATCTAAGATGACTTCTGAGCCGAAACTGTAACAATGATGTGTAGAACTTGAGGGCTGTTGATTTTAAAATTCTAAGTCTCACAGAAGTTCCGCCACACTATTAATCCAAAGGTCGAGTTTAGTTTCATTCTCACCTTCAGCTCATGGTCTTGGTATGGACCCAGTCTCATTTCACTTCATGGCATTTCTTTTTGATGCTCAGGGACGAGCATGGTTTAAGTATAGGGGGATGATGAATCTCGGATTCATCACTCTAAATCTTATTTATTAAGCTTAAGTCCCTAAAAATCAACTGCATTTCTGCATTTATTTCGCATAATTAACATTCAGGCATGATTTCATAAGAATTGCATTTTAGCATTAAATTCTGCATCAAATAAGAAGCCAAAAATCCAAGCCCAAATTGACCTGTAAATAGCCTAACTTCCCCTATTTTTAACTCCTTCATGCTAACTCCGAATGCCACAAAACCACCTCCATCGTGTATATATCACTCACAAGGATAAATGAAAAATACAAAAAAATTACAAACTCAAATAAGTGGACCAAAAACCCAAACCCTAGTTTCAGGATTTTCGGACTAAAAGCCACATATCTTCCCCATCTAGTGTCCGATTTGATCCTACTCACTTTTGAACTAATGAGCATTAAATTACCTTCAAAACAAGACCAAGTTCAAGTGAATCGGAGCTCGTATGTGAAAGTTGGGTTTTGGGCCTCTTTTGTATATTTTCGCGGCTTTTCTGACCTATATTTTATGTATATATTTTATTAATTAATAAAAATCCAAAAAAATTAGAATTAGGTGCCTTTTATTTATCTTTGAGTTTTCCATATTTTTCCGGATTTTTATCTTGTTTAAAAAATGACAAAAAAATTAGAAAACCTAAAAATCAAGGTATTCTATGTACATGGGATACCCCAAAAATTCACTTTTCACATTTGACCGAATTTGGCTTTGATGTCTTCATGAAAGTTGTAGATCTTTTCGAGACGAGCATTTTCGTGAAGAAACTTTTTCGATCCGAGGTTATTTGCTATTTTTTATCTATTTTACAAGAGGTTTTATTTTCGATTTTTCTGGTGCTGACACGTGGCAGCCCCAGGCGCCGCCACGTGTCAGCTGTTTTTCGCATTTTTTAATATCGTTTTTATTAAAAAAATAAAAATAAAATAAAATAAACCCACGCACGTGCATCGCACGTGCCACCCAGGCACGTGCTCCGCACGTGCCCCGCACTTATCCCAGCTCTTCGCCACGTGTCGCATCCTCGGCCATTCGATCTCGGCCGATCGAACGGCCGAGGACCATCGTCTTCCCCAACAGAGCCACCCCGACTTCTCCGCTATCCTCGCCAACGGCCGCCGCACCGGCCCTCCGCAACCGCCGGCCCCGCCTTCTTCGTCAACCGCCGACCCTTATCTCCTCCCTCAGCCCTATTTAATCTCCACCGCCAACCCCTACTGGAGGTATCAGCCGAGTGCACCTCAAATCCCTCTTTGGGCGGTGACAGCGCCTCAAAGCCCTTCTTCTCCGGCGAGATCCGAAGACCTCCGGGCTTCGCCGCATCCGCCGATTACTTCAACCGCAGGCACGCGGCGGTGACAGCACCGTCGTGCCCTCTTCATCGACGAGATCCGAGGACCCAAGGTCCTCGTCGCGGTGGCGAGGCCACCTCGCCATTGCTGCTGCTGCTCCGGTTCTCCGTCGAGCCGACGACCACCGACTCCATCGACAACTGCTCCGCCTTCAACCATCGTCTTCTCCGACCGACCAACGACGTTATCTTCACCGACACGCCATCTTCTTCGCCAACTCCGCCTCAACTGCGCCGCCACCTTCCAGGAGATCTGCGCCACCATCTTCTTCGACACGGTCCTCAGCGTCTCCGACTCGCTCCACCGCCCTGGGCGTCATCGACAGCCGCCTGGAACTCCATCTTCAACACCGCCGAGCGCCGCCGCCTCCGCCACCAGCCGCCGGGCTCGACGCCCGAGGTCCCCCGCACGTGCGAGGCACGTGCGTGGGGAAGCTTCCTCAGCACTCTACCCCCCAAGTCACGTGCATTGCACGTGACGTTGGGTAACTTACAAACAGCCCCCCCGAAGTTCCCCTATTTACGCAACCACTCCCTCCGCCCAAGGGTCGCGTGCCCCGCACGTGTCTGCTTGGGGAAATTTGCAAGTTCGCCCCCAGTTTCTTAGGTAATTGCAATTAGGCCCCCGCTGTTCATTCTTTTTATATTTTGTTTGTTTTATTTGCATCTGTACCCCTGCATTCCTCGTGTATTTTGGACCTTTAGTTTACATTATTTTATTCATTTAAAAATAGCATTTTGTTCATCTTTTAATTCTCTACATTTTGACATGCTGTGGACACTTTTGTGATTTATGGTTGATTAATAAATAATTGTTTTGTGGAAATTGAAATATTTTGCCCAATCTGTGCTCGGAAATTCGTAGTAAATTAACCATTGCTCTAAAAATCTTCGAAAAAGCACGTATCGTAGAGATTACTTTGATTAACATTGTGCCTAAAAATATTTGCATTTGCATGCATCATTTGCCCTGTAAAAATCATTTTGCACATTTCAATGTTTGATTTTTAATAGGTATTAAACCCCACATTTTCGAGGTTTAGGATTTTTCTGGGATCCATCACCTAGTGATAGATCTTAGATAATTTTATTTCTTGAAAATAAGTAGGTTTAATATTTATTATAATTAAATATTGAAAATCATTCTGTCTGCATTGAAAAATTCATAAAAAATTCATAGTGCATCAGAAAATTCCAAAAAAATTATAGTTCACTTATTTCATCATATTTCACATCTCGGCCAAGTTTCGTATTTTTCGGACATCATTTGAACGTAATTCGCATTTTAGTCCATAAAATAGGCCGGATTTGCATTTTGCATCTCATATTGCATTGAAAAATTCCAAAAAAAGACCGCCTTGAAAGCCGAACTTAAAATTTGATAGACACAATTCTAGGTTGTTCCTTTGCCTCCTTGTGATCGACCTTAGGACTTGCCCAAGTAAAATAAACATAAAAACCACTTGATTAAATTTGATTAAAAATTGTGGTTATTTTCTTGACTGTTTTCGAAAGCCGCCTACAACGAACGACACATTCATTAATTTCGCGCACGAACGATAAAAACGATTTCTTATCGCGGCTTTTGCGGGCTCGTCAGTCCCCTCTTTCTCTTGAAGATCCATTTACACCGAATGGGTTTTACCCCCCTTTAGGTGGATCCTCTAGGGTCCATACACCATTTTTATGCATGGAGTCAATTTCTGACTTCATTGTTATGATCCATTTATCCATGTCTTGATCAGTGAGTGCTTCATCAAATGAAGTAGGATCAATGTCAGACTCACTTGACACATGGAATCCATAACTTTCAGGTGGTGCAACCACCCTCGAACTCCTTCGAAGAGGTATGTGTGTTTCATCTTTATTTATCTCCTCAGTTTCTGGTCCAGGAAGCTCAGAATCCTCAGGGGATTCAATGAGTTCCTCTACTTCATTCTTGTCTTGACCTTCAATGAGTTCCTCTCCAGAAACTTCATATCTCCAGAAATAAAAATATTTTGGGTCTCAGGGTCATAAAGCTGGTATCCAATACCATCTTTAACATACCCAATGAAGTAACACTCACGAGAGCAAGATTCTGCTTACTTGCATCCACGTTCTTCGCATGGACCAAGCAACCCCAAACCCTCAAGTGATTAATAATAGGTTTGGTTTCATACCATAGCTCATGAGGAGTCTTAACACTTGCATCAGATCCCATATGGATGACTATCTCCCCTTCCTCAAAATTTCTAGTTTCCTGAAACAAATGCAACAAATTGCATACATGAACAGAAGCACCAGAATCTACAACCCAACTTCCTTCTCGCCCGACGAGAAAGCTAGTTTCAATGATGAAAGTAGATTTCATACCTGTTGGGGCTTTACCTTTGTCTGATGACTTCAGGTATTCCGGGCAGTTACGCCTCCAGTGTCCTGGCTTTTTGCAGTGGTGACAAACGTCGGATTTCTTCGACGCTATCAGTGTGGATGCACTAGAAGATGAGCCAATGTCTTGACTCTTCTTCTTTCTCTTCTAGGTCGGGCCCTTCCGAGAACCTTGCTTCCGACCGCACTTCCCTCTGACCTGTGCAACCATTGCACTGCCAGCGTTACCATCTTTCTTCATTACATCTTCTGCAGACTTTAATGCAGCAAGAAGACCAGTGTTCGACAAGTCCAACTTGTTCATGTGGAATGAAACCACAAAATTATTGAAAGACTTGGGCAAGGATAGCAGAATGAAGTCAGCTTGCATGTCTGCATCCATGTTGGCTCCAAGAATATCCAATTCAGACAAGTACCCAAACATTTTGAGTACGTGCTCCCAAACCGAAGTTCCTTCCTGCATCTTGCAGCGAACGGGCTCTTTCATAATATTGTAACGCTGGGTGCGGTTAATGTCACCAAACATATCTTTCAGATTTTGCATAATCTCCTGGCATGTACTCATCTCCACATGTTGCTTCTGAAGAACATTGGAGAGAGAACCCAGGATATAGCATATAGCCAAGACATGATCTTCATCATACTTGTCATTGTGTGCTTTTTCTTCCTTGGATTTAGGGCTTTCATGCTTGTCCTCGGAGAGCACATAACTTATGCACTCAGCAGAGAGAACAAGCTCCAAATTACGGATCCAATCCGGGTAATTTGGACCGGTCAATTGGTTGACCTCAAGAAGCCTGCTTAGTGGGTTCAAGGACTTCATTTTCTTAAATTAAAAATACACTATATTAGAATATATAAATATATATTCAAATTTATGACATTTGATTAAGGTATTTTAAATCAAATTATTCTTACATTGTCGACTTTGAAAGTTCATTCCCTTAATCATTTTCAAAGTAAGAGATATACTTACCGCTATATCTCTAGCAAGAATTGGGATCTCCTCTTTATCTTTGTCACATCCCAATAATATGAGAATATGCTACTCCAATAAAGATAAGCGGGAACACATTCCGCCTAGCAAGTCCAACTTGCATTTCCTAATTAGGTCTTTAACACCCGGACCCACTACCCCTAAGGCGATGTTGACCCATTGTTAATTGAACCAACCGTCAACAGGAATAGTACTCGCTATGCACAATCCAATATCGCCCCAATAATATGAGGATCCAATATTGGGGTCACTATGTATACGGACTTACTCTTTCGAGAAGCAAAGAGCCCGATCCAGATGTGCTTGCATACAGGAGCTGTCACTTCGGATAGGCGTCTCCCACATGCAATCTCTGGCGACGGAACCCTTCGCCTTGACGGGAGACCATGGATGTTACTTATGTGATCCTCCACTTCATATTCAAATTTTAATTAATTATCATGCATCGCATTCATATAATTAATTCATCCAAAGGAAACAACAACTCTATTTATAATAGAGTGTCTTAATTGGACATAATCAACTTAATCATATTGAATTAATTATCAATCCAATTCAATCAACAAACTTGATTATTTTACTTGAATATATATGGTAATATCTCAAAGTACGTATTAATTCGAATTTTAATAATTAGAAAATGCACCTTGATTTTCTCCGGTATTATCGGGTCCCTACCCGCTATCACGACCAGTACCGATAAAAGTGGGGTGGACCACATACGTTGCAACCCGCAACCCCAATGCTCTCCGACTAGACACCATATCCACCTCAGGAAAGGATAATGTCAAATATATCAATTTGTACTTGAGATGATCATCGGTTCTTCAACCGAAATTATACCATATAGTAATAATCAAAACATTTTTTATTATCAGGAAATTTTCTACACAAATTTCCAATCCTATTCAAGCGTCAAGAATGATGATTGTGTTTCCAATTATGATCTAGATCAAATCTAATCAATTAATTGCTCGAGGCTAAGTCAATTAAGGAAATAATCATCTTCCAATATTTCACAAATATTTTCCATAATTATTTCATGAAATTAACAATTAATTTCACTAATTGACAATCACATGGTTCTTGATTAGGACTGCAATTTCAGTAGTGACCACTACTCACTAAAATTAACATATCTCAATCAATTTAAATCCAAATTAGACAAACTCAATTTTCAAAGATTTCTAACTTGCTTTAGGACAGAACTCAAGTGATGTTTCACGTATTTCAAGGCGGATCAAAACAGTAATTAACTCTTTAATCATGTTAAGATTCGCAGTTCCCGCAACAGTGCATACATGTTCATTAAAATAACCATATCTCGAGCAAACGGAATCCGAATTATGTAAACTCAGATCCTATGGTTTCCTTATTTAATGGAGAACAAAATACAATGATCAATTCGTGTTTAAACATTTTAAACATGACCTAATTTATTCACTAAACAGATCTGCGAAAAACAAATGCGACAAAAACTTTCGCGACCTCATCGAACCCAAGTCATCCTAGGTTTGCGAATCATATTCGAAACTTTCGACCTAAGGCTCTGATACCACTTGAATGATATGGTATTATCCTCAAGCGCATCAAGGAAGTGTGATCATCAAATCGAATACGATGCAGAACGACTAGTCATACTAGTTGTTCTGTGCAGTGGAATTTAAAAAAAATCATGCGATGAAACCACATGATTCAAGAACGATTCTCGGATTGTTTCATATATAACCACAACAAGTATAAAGGAATACCTCTTGGAGGGTGGTTGATTGAGTCTCTAAGAAAAGAGACCTCCTGTCTCAAGTCCAATCGTCGGAGAGATTGCTTACGAACGCGAGGATGAATCGCGTGATCCTCGCAATCCAACAAATTGATCCAAGCATGGTTAGCTCCTGATCTCGTCGTATGAGATCGAACGTCTTCTTTGTAAGCGTAGCACTCCAACAAGACGGAGAACCGAAGAACGTCGAAGCGGCGGCGCGGTGACGATGGCGTCGACGAACCTCTCCTCTAGGGTTTGGTGGACGGCCACCAAGAAGAGGGAGAGAGGAATGGCATGTGAGAAGAAAGAGAGAGAGAGAGTTTGCTCCAATATTGCATAGCCCTAGAGAGCATGGTATGCCTCTCTATTTATAGGGTTTTGGGATCCATGGATCTCAATCCATGGGACATATAAAATCAATGGACATATAAAATTGTAAATTACATTTCCAATTAATTTCTCAATGTGAATCCAATTCACATTAACAATTAATAAATGCATTTTACAAAAAGTGCTCTCTCTCTCTCTATTATATTATAAATCATATTTATAATATACATATATACTGTGGATAGAACTATCCACAATCTGTATTTCCTTGATAATTAAATCTCATTTAATTATCTTGGACAATCATTCTCACAATATGAATCCTATTCATATTATTCTTAATAATTAAATCTCCTTTAGTTATCAACATCTTATTGCTTGGATACAGAATTCATCAAAGGAATTATTCTTGAACTCCTTCAGGAATAATGTGCTTTCTCTGCAGATAATTGGAGATAAGGACAGGACGATTGTATTTTTCCATGTATAGTGACTTGGATGTTGAGATCTCATCTCAAATCCAGATCTCACGGACCTCCCACGGATGCTTTATTAAATCAAGACCGCAAATCTAATCTTCTCATTGCATCTTAATCTCATTCAGACCAATGTCCAATACTTGAACGAAGATCAGATTACTTCTCTACTGAGAGGAGCCACTAAAATCCAAACCTATTTTATCACTCCCTCGGAATGGAAGTGTCGTGGTTATACAATCGTTTATGATCACATCACCCTCAGGTATTCCCAATAACTGCACATCCTGCATACTGGAAGACATATGATCAACCTGAAGATGTAGATCAATTTTACACTATCTTCTTTAGGGTTTGATCACCAACTTTCTCAATCTCGGTCATTGGGAATCGTTATCAATCATATGCTTTACCAAAGCATATATAATACCTACAAATTCTTGTCATGCTTCCAAAGCACGACGACCATGCATGGAATTTGATCGGTCCCAATACCTCATGAGTGAGCTCATGTCTTCCGGTTCATAAGTGAACCTGTATGATCCCTTTGAGAGATCGTATTACTCATATGCGCTTACATGTACACCAGCTCGTCAGTGTATAGACCTTGGTTAGGTCATCAACCTATTGGTCTGCCAAATGTACACATTCAGACATATAGTAACACATCTGTCTCCGGTCAGAGGATGTGTGTCTATGCTGTGACAGTATTCAACATAGGACTTAGGTTATCTCGATCTCGTTAAGTCAACCCTTTGACCTAACTAATCTGATACCTCTGAATTACAATTCCCATGCAAAGGACCTGCATCAAGAGGTCGGTCAGATATCAGCCTCTGTGAGAAAGGATTGCCATCTCCTACTCAGGCTGGAGAACATCTCTTAATAATCATTTGACGGTGCTTGATGAGTCCTCTATCTAACTCTTTAGATATTCATCCGAACACCAGCCTCTATGATTCATTTAATGAATCAACAACTATATGATCATCAAGATGGCCATGGTACATAACCCTAATTGTATAGAGGGACCTTACAGTGCATTCAATCATTTAATTTCAGAAAGGGAGTGAAACATCAATAACTTTTATTGATAAAACATATATATTACAATAACATTTATTGTAAGAATGGTTCACCGGGGGCTCACATGTCAAACAATCTCCCACTAGCCCTCAGAACCATTCAAGTACTATCCGTAAACCCATACTCATTACATGCTGGTCGAAAACCTTCTATGTCAGAGGTTTGGTAAGAGGATCAGCAACGTTGACAGCAGAGGCCACCTTGGTGATGATGATATCACCACGCTTTTGAATCTCCTGAATGATGTAGTATTTCCTTTCCACATGCTCGCTCTTTTGATGCCATCTGGGTTCCTTTGCCTGGGCAATGGCTCCCGTGTCATCGCAGAGTAACGGGATGGGAGTATCAGAGGAAACTACGCCAAGCTCCAAGATGAACTTGCGCAACCACACAGCCTCCTTTGTTGCATCCGATGTGACAATGTATTCAGCTTCTGTTGTTGAATCCGTCTTGCTTCTTGCTTCTCCAGCTCACAGCACCACCATTCAACAAGAATACAAACCCTGATGTCGACTTTCGATCATCAATATCCGATTGGAAGTCTGAATCTGTATATCTCAAGACTTGGAGATCACCATCTCCATAGACCAAGATGTAATCTTGCGTCCTTCTTAGATATTTGAATATGTTCTTTACTACATTCCAGTGTTGCTCTCCATAGCAGGATGGGTAACGACTTACCACTCCCACTGTATGGCAGATGTCTGGCCTAGTACACATCATGGCATACATTAAGCTTCCTATAGCTCATGCATACAAGCATCCAACCATGGCCTTCTTTTCCTCAACACTTTGAGGAGACATCCCTTTAGACAGATGGATACCATGTCTTCAAGGGAGGAATCCTTTCTTGGAACTATCCATACAGAATCGTTCAAGAATCTTCTTAATGTATCCATGTTGTGATAATTCGAATATCATGTTTTCTCGATTTCTGAACAACTTCAGGCCTAAGATGTAAGAGGCTTCTCCAAGATCTTTCATCTCGAAGGTATGGGATAGCCAAATCTTCACACTAATTATCATTCATGTATCATTCCCAATGATAAGGATGTCATCTACGTAAAGCATGATGAACACAATGGCACTCCCACTAACCTTCTTATACACACAAGGTTCATCAGGATTCTGCACAAAATCAAAACTTTTTATGGTTTCGTCAAATATGATGTTCCAGCTATGAGAAGCTTCTTTGAGCCCATAGATGGATTTCTTTATCTTGCATACTTTTCCATCCTCAACTATGAAGCCATGGGGCTGCTCCATATAGATATCCTCCTTGTGGTATCAATTGAGGAAAGTTGTCTTGACGTCCATCTGCCAGATGTCGTAGTCAAGAGATGCAGCTATATCTAGCAGTGTCCTGGTGGACTTAAGCATAGCCACAGGAGAGAACGTCTCATCGTAGTCGATGCTTTCTCTCTGTGTGTAGCCCTTGGCTACTAGCCGTGTCTTGAAAGTCTCTACTTTCCCATCAGGTCCCCTTTTTCTTTTGAAGATCCATTTACACCTATGGGTTTTATCCCTTTAGGTGGATCCTTTAGGGTCCATACACCATTCTTATGCATGGAGTCAATTTTTGACTTCATTGCTAGCATCCATCTATCGATGTCATGATCCGTGAGTGCTTCAACAAATGAAGTGGGATCATTGTCAGTCTCACTTGACACATAGAATCCATACCTTTCAGTTGGTGCAACCACCCTCAAACTCCTTCGAAGATGTACGGGTGTTTCATCTTTACTTATATCTTTAGTTTCTGGTTCAGAAATCTCAGAATCCTCAGGGGATTTAATGAGTTCCTCTTCTTCATTTCTATCTTGACCTTTAAGGAAATCATCCTCCAGAAATTTCACATCTTTAGAGACAAAGACCTTTTGGGTCTCAGGGTCAAAAAGCTGGTATCCAATACCATACCATCTTTATCAAACCTAATGAAGTAATACTCATAAGTGCGAGATTCTAGCTTACTTGCTTCCACGTTCTTCGCATGGACTAAGCAACCCCAAACCCTCAAGTGTTTAACACTTGGCTTGGTACCATACCAGAGCTCGTGAGGAGTCTTGGGTACAGATTTTTTATGAATCTTATTCAGGATATATATTGCAGTCTCTACTGCATATCCCCAGAAACTAAGAGGAAAACATGCTTTGCTCATCGTTGAACGGACCATGTCCATGATGGTCCTGTTGCGTCTTTCAGCAACACCATTAAATTGGGGGGTTCCAGGGGGAGTGAGATTGGAGACAATTCCATTCTCTTTAAGATATTCCTTGAGTTCATCTTAGAGATACTCACCACCTCGATCAGATCGAATCTATTTAATCTTCCTATCGATTTGGTTCTCAACCAAAGCCTTAAACTCTTTGAACTTTTCAAAGGTTTCATATTTATGATGTAGTAGGAAGATAAACCCATATCACGAATGGTCATCGATAAACGTCAAATAATATCGATATCCATTTCGAGTCGCAGTACTGAAGGGACCACATACATCAGTATGTATTAGTTCAAGAATACCTTCGCATCTCGTAACCTTGTTACGGAAAGGCATCCTGGTCATTTTACCTCAAATGCAATGTTCACAGGTAGGTAATGATTGAACCTGTAGAAAATCTAAAGGTCCATCCTTTATCAATCTATTGATCCTATCAATAGATAAATGACCAAGCCTTTGATGCCAAATCATATTCGAATGATTTCCATTCTCCCTGGATCTTTTAGGATTTTTATTATCAGTGGTAGTGACATTTATGGCACATTCATCAATGCATAATTCATAGAGTCTACCAGAAGTCAGAACACCATTCGCAATAAATTTATCATATTGATTAATGACTAACTTATTACAGAAAAGGAAGGAGTATCCATGTCCAACAAGCTTAGATATATATATATATCAAGTTCCTCCTGACTTCAGGTACATAAAGACACTCTTTAAGTACTAGGAATCAACCACTAGATAACGATAGTCGGTAGGTCCCGATGGCGATTGCTGCAACACTTGCATCAGATCCCATCTGGATGACTATCTCCCCTTGCTCCAGATTCCTAGTTTCCTGAAACAAATGCAACGAATTCTATACATGAACAGAAGCACCAGAATCTACAACCCAACTTCCTTCTCGTCCAACAAGAAAACTAGTTTCAATGATGAAAGTATATTCCATACCTGGCTTTACCTTTGTCAGCCAACTTCAGGTATTTTGGGCAGTTATGTTGCTAGTGCCCTGGCTTCTTGCAGTGGTGACAGGCATCGGTCTTCTTCGATGTCATTAGTGTGGAAGAACTAGAAGATGAACGAACTCCTTGATTCTTCTTCTTTCTCTTCTAGGGCAAGCCCTTCCGAGAACTTTGCTTCCGACCGCGCTTTCCTCTTACTTGTGCATCCATTGCACTAGCAGAGGGGTCGTCCTTCTTCATTACGTCTTCCGCAGACTTCAAAGCAGCTAACAGCCCAGCGTTAGTGAAATCACCTTTGCTCATGTGATATGACACAACAAAGTTGATGAAAGACTTAGGGAGCGACATGAGAATGAAATCAGCCTGCATGTCAGAATCCATGTAGGCTCCCAAGGTTTCCAATTCAGAGAGGTACCCAAACACTTTGAGTACATGTTCTCTGACAGAGGTCCCTTCCTGCATCTTGTAGCGAATAAGCTCTTTCATCACATTATAGCGTTGTGTGCGATTTATCTCACCGAACATTTCATTCAGATTCAGCATGATTTCTTTGCAATGGATCATGTCCACATGTTGCTTCTGAAGTACATTGGACAATGACCCAAGAATATAGCATCTTGCCAAGTTATGATCTTCATCATTTTTCTCATTAAAAGATTTATCTTCCAAAGTCTGAGGGTTTGTTATTTTTTTGTTTGGACATCACATACGAGATGCGCTCCGCAGAAAGGACAAGATCCAAATTTCGGATTCAATCCCAATAATTTGGTCCGGTCAACTGATTGACCTCCACGAGCTTGTTTAGTGGGCTCATGGACTTCATTTTCTGAAATTAAGTATGCACTATATTAGAACATATAAATAAATATACATTTATTTTTTAAAACATTTGATTAAGATATTTTAAATCAAATTTGTCTTGCTATGTCAACTTTGAAAGATTATTCCTTTATTGTCTTTCCAAGTTGGAAATAAACTTACCGCTATATCTCAAGCAAGATCTAAGATCTCTTCTCTATCTTAATAAGATGCCAATAATATGAGAACTTGTGACTCGAATAAAGATAAGCGGGAACACATTCCGCCTTGCAAGTCCAACTTACATTTCCCAATTCAGTCTTTAACACCCGGGTCTGCCACCCCTAAGATGATGTTGACCCGTTGTTAATTGAGCCAACCGTCAACAGGCTTAATACCCGTTATACACAATCCAATATCACCCCAATAATATGAGGACTCGATATTGGGGTCACTACATATACGACCTTACTCTTTCGATAAGCAAAGAACCCGATCCAAATAAATCATATACAGGATCTATCACTTCAGACAGGCGTCTCCTATATACAACATCTGGCGACGGAATCCTTTACCTTAACGGGAGACCATGGATGTCACTTATGCGATCCTCCACCTCATATTCAAATTGTAAGAATTAATTACTGTGAATCATATTCATATAATTAATTCTTTCAAGGGAATACACATCTATTCATAATAGAGTGTTTTTAATTGGATATAATCCATTTAATCACATTAAATTGATTTTCAATCCAATTATCAATCAATAAACTTTATTATTACTTGAATAGTAGGTATAATCTCAAAGTACATATTATTTGAATTTTAATAATTAGAAAAATACACTTTATTTCTCCGATATTATCGAGTCCCTACCCGCTGTCATGGCCAGTACCGACGGGAGTGGGACGGACCACATCCGGTGCAACCCGCTACCCCAACGCTCACCGACTAGACACCATATCCACCTCAGGAAAGGATAATGCCAGATAGATCATTGTATACTTTGAGATGCTCATCAATTTTTCAACCAAAATTATACCATATAATATTCATTAAAACCATTTTGATAATATTATAAGGAGATTTACTAAACAAATCCCCAATCCTATTCAAACAAGAGGGTTTTGCATGTAAAAGTTATCCTACAACTATTGTAGGATAAACTAGAGTTTTGCATGAAAGCAATGTTTGTTGATGATTTCGTATCAACCAATTAATGATCAAGATCAACTATCTTATCATCTTGGTTAGTGAAATAATTATCTCTTTAAATTTTTCACAAATATTTATCAATGATCATTTCAAAAAATTAACAATTAATTTCCATCAATTTAAATGAATGACTATCACAAGGTTCATGATCAAATTTGTCAATTTTCAACAGTGACTCCTACTCACTAAAATCAACATATCTTGATCAATATAAATATAAATTAAGAAAACTTAGTTTCCTAAGATTGCTAATTTGATTTATGACAGAACCCAAGTGATATTACATGCATTTTTAGGCACATCAAAACAGTAATTAACTCATTAATCATGTTTAGATTCGCAGTTCCCGCAACAGTGAATACATGTTTATTCAAAGGGCCATATCTTGAGAAAATAGAATCCAAATTACATAAACTCAGATCCTATAGTTTACTTATTTAATGGGTAAAAAAATCCAATTGAATATTTTGTGTTTAAATAATTTAAATAGTGCCAAAAAATCCAATTAAACAGAGTTGCGAAAATTGAAATGCGATAAAACTTTCGCAACCCTTTCAAATCTAAGTCGTCCTACGTTTACAGATCATATTCAAAACCTTTCCAACCTAAGGCTCTGATACCACGTGGAGGATATGAGGAATCCTCAAGCGCATCAAGGAAACGTGATGATCGCATCTTATGCGATCGGAGCGGCTAGTCGCATTAGTCGCTAGGTGCAGTGAAATTTAAAATTTTTTAAATCATGAGATGAAACCACATTATCACAAGAACATTTCTTGGATCGTTTCATCTAACCACAAAGTATTAGAAATACCTCTTGAAGTGTGGTTGAGATCACTAGATCTCTAAAGCAAGAGATCCTCCTGACTCAAATCCAATCTACGAAGATGGCACTTGCGGGCGCGATGATGAGACGTGTGCTTCGCGCAATCCTCGATGAAGATCCAAGCCTTGAATCTCCTGATTTCGTCCAATGAAATCCGACGTTTCCTTCTATAGAAAGAAGCCCCAAAGAAGATGGAGATCCATGAGCAATCGAAGGGACAGCACGACGGCGTAGAAGCGATTGCTATTCCCTCAAACTCACAAGGTGGACGACCACCTTTAGAGAGAGAGATGGCGAGAATGAGAGATGAGAGAGAGTAGACATGTACAATGTTGTATCTTGAAGAGGCTAGGGTTGCCCTCTTTATATACTAGTTTGGGAGTCCATGGATCACAATCCATGGTATACACGAAGTCAATGGTTAGATTGATATGTGTTTTTAATCAATGGACATGATCATTGTTGTTCAAAAACAATAACATATTAATTTATATTAAATTAAATATATGTTGCATTATCATCAACATAATTTAATTCAATAAAATCAATTATCACAAGATAATAGGATAATAACTAAAATAGGATAATAATCCATCTAAAATCATGGGGGGTCACCCATGACCGATTCATGGGTGACGCCGCCTCATTTTGGTGGTGAATTATCCCATTTTTTTATCTCATTATCTCTTAATTATTTACAACAATATTTATTGCAAATTATCCACTAAATTAATTCCAAATTAATTAGTGAATATTTCAATCATGCCATTGAAAATATGTGAATCATATTCACAATCCAAACAAAATTATAAATCACATTTCCAATTAATTGCTTAATATGAATCCAATTCACATTAACAATTAATAAATGTATTTCAAAAAAAGTGCTCTCTCTCTAATATATTATAAATCATATTTATAATATATACAGATACTATGGATAGCACTATCCACAATCTGTGTTTCCTTGATAATTAAATCCCATTTAATTATCTCGGATAATCATTCTCACAATATGAATCCTATTCATATTATTCTTGATAATTAAATCTCATTTAATTATCAACATCTTATTGCTTGGATACAGAATTCATCAAAGTAATTATTCTTGAACTCCTTCAGGAATAATGTGCTTTCTCCGCAGATAATTGGAGATAAGGAAAGGGCGATTGTATTGTTCCACGTATAGTGACATAGATGTTGAGACTTAATATCAAATCCAGATCTCACGGACCTCCCACGGATGCTTGATTAAATCAAGACCGCAAATCTAATCTTCTCATTGCATCTTAATCTCATTCAGATCAATGTCCAATACTTGGACCAAGATCATATTACTTCTCTACTGAGAGGAGCCACTAAAATCCAAACCTGTTTCATCACTCCCTCAGAATGGAAGCATCATGGTTATACAGTTGTTTATGATCTCATCACCCTCAGGTATTCCCAAAACATGCACATCCTGCATACTGGAAGACCTATGATCAACCTGAAGATGTAGATCAATTTTACATTGTCTTCTTCAGGGTTTGATCACCAAGTTTCTCAATCTTGGTCATTGGGAATCAGTATCGATCATATGCTTTCCCAAAGCATATATCATACCTACAATTCTTGTCATGCTTCCAAAGCACGACGACCATGCATGGAATTTGATCGGTCCCAATACCTTATGAGTGAGCTCATGTCTTCCGGTTCATAAGTGAACCTGTATGATCCCTTTGAGAGATCGTATTACTTATATGCCCTTACATGTACACCAGCTCGCCAGTGTATGGACCTTGGTTAGGTCATCAACCTATTGGTCTGCCAAATGTCCACATTCAGACATATAGTAACACATCTGTCTCCGGTTAGAGGATGTGTGCCTATGCTGTGACAGTATTCAACATAAGACTTAGGTTAGCTCGATCTCGTTAAGTCAACCTTTTGACCTAACTAATCTGACACCTCCGAATCACTATTCCCATGCATAGGACCTGCATCAAGATGTCGTCAGATATTAACCTCTGTGAGAAAGGATTGCCATTTCCTACTCAGGCTGGAGATCATCTCTTAATAATCATTTGACGGTACTTGATGAGTCCTCTATCTAACTCTTTAGATATTCATCTAAACACCAGCCTCTATGATTCATTTAATGAATCAACAGGTATATGATCATAAGATAGCCATGGTACATAACCCTAATTGTACAGAGGGACCTTATAGTACATTCATTCATTTAATTTTAGAAAGGGAGTGAAACATCAATAACTTTTATTGATATAATATATATATTACAATAACATTTATTGTAAGAATGGTTCGCCCGGTGCTCACATGTCCAACATCAGCAACCCTCTGATTATCCTGATTTGGGTGTGATCCGATGGCTCCCATCACACCATGATATTAGCCAAAGCACCATTTCTACTCCTATGGTTTCTCGCACTAAAATTAGTCCCAAAGCACGAGGAAGTGACACTTGGCATGAGCCGCGCATCTTTAGAACCTGAGTGGTCACGTGTTTTTTCAGCATGTGACATGGGATATTTATATCAATATCCACGTGAGTTCATCCATTTGTAGACATTTTTAGACACTGTCAAATTGCATATATACCAAGCATGTTTTGTTATTTGCAATTCAGCCCATATTGGACCTTTTTGTAATTAAATAAAAGAAATTTTCTTGTAATTGTGCCCATGTTTTTTTATTTAATATCTTGTGAACTATTGATCCAAATTGAATGAAATTAGTATTTCTTGATAGATCTTTTCACGCTCTTTAATATTGTGTATTTCATTTACTATTTTGATATCAATTTAACACAATGAATTTCAGAGAACATAAATTGCTTATTCAACCTATTAGATGACCCTAAAAGTGAATTCTTTAAAGGTTGAATTATCTCATTAATTAACATGATTTTCATTTAGTGTTAATTAATTCCAAAGATCTTCCAATAAATTCAACAAGAGCATTATTCTTTGTTTATGCAGTCATTGTATTGCATGTGCAACATGATTTGTTCACTTAAAATATTTGCATAAAAGATTTTAAAAATTCATGTGTTTTTTGAGTCTTGCATTCACCCGGCTTAGATTACTCTTTAATTACTTTAATAGATACTTAAACCCTAGAGTAAGTTGAATAATTGATGGTGTCCTTGTGTTCGACCTTCGACTTGTCCAGATATAAATTAAAACTGGATCCTCTTCACAGAGACATTTGACTTGATTCTGATAGATCTCTAATTGGTCATACTACAACTAGTATAAATTAATATTGTCGATTAGCGAACAATCAATCCTCTCTTGTCAATCATTTGATGGTGTCAGTTGAGTCTTCAATCTAACTTTTTAGGTAATTATCAACTCAACACTAGCCTCTATGATCCAACCATTAGATCAACAGCTATATGATTATAAAGATGACCAAAGTATGTAACCTTAATTCCACAAAGGGATCCAATATGTGCATGCAGTCATCAATCTCAGCTAGGGAGAGAAAATCATTAACTTTTATTGAAATAAATAAAAATATTAGAACAACATTTATTGTAGGATTATTTTGCCAAGGGCTCACATGTCTAATAGCCCCTTATTAAAAGGCTCCTCATCCTGAGCGATTGAGCAACATAGTGGTCAAAATAAATGCTGATAAGGGATTTAAGAGGTGCTCTTGGTGTTTGGGCCTTTTATTGCTAAATTTCGGAGTGACCTTGAATGATTTTGTTGAGATTCCCACCTGTTACCCATATTGAGTTAATCTTAAATGTGGAAACTTTTTAAATGATATGTATCTCAGAATGGAGGTTGACTTGTTTATCAGTTAAAGAAGGAAACCACTAACTGAACATAGGATGAAATGATTTTTTTCCTCGTCGCTTCAAAAACGATCGTTATTCCTATTTTGAAATTAAGCAAAGAAAACATAGTTGTTTTCCATCTATAATATTCAAATTGTATTTGTTGCTTGTTCATGGTAGTGTACATATATTCATTGAAACTAAACTTAGGCATGAAAGATGGTCGGTCTATCGAGTATTTAAGAGGATTTTGAATCGTATATCCTTCAACTGCTCAGGTTTGTTGCAGAAGAAAGCATGATTTATAGTGATCATCACAGCTACCCTCTCAACGTACTTTTATTTGTCTAATCTCAGGATGCGAATTTTCTCAACTTCATTACTACTCTTTCCCTAAAAAATGGCAGGGCAATGTCATTCCACATACTAGTGAGATGAGGAGGAAAAGAAATGGAGAAGGAAAAAAGGCTAAGATGGTGAAGAAAGGAAAGGGAAGTTGAAAAGGTTTATCTGGATCACAACACCGACAACCTCCTCACGCTAATGTTATCTCTTCACACACATCATCAGAAACGCATGCTAACGTTGTTAATAAGGTTATGTAACATCGATATGTTCTCTTGTAAAAATCATTTATAATAGAAATAAAACTTTAGGGGTTCGTTTGGTTGTAGGATTGGGCGGGGTTGGGTTGGGTTGAGGTATCCCTGTGAATAGTAAATTGTGAGGAGGATTGAGATGTTTGGAAGGAGGGATACCTCAGGTTGGGCCAACCCAACCCTACCCAACCCTGCATCAAAAACAAAGCCTAGAATTCTTTAAAAAAACTCAATATGCCCTTAGAAGGAAAATCACATCACAATAGCATATATTTGCCTTTCATCACAAGATTTGCTACTGCTTTTACAGATTTTGTAATCTAATTCGATACATATATCACTCCTATTCCCACGAAAAAATAAAAAGATTTTGCTATACAAACTACTTTAGATTGTTGATGGAACTACCACTTTAGTTTCCAAGCTTCCATGTGCTCTTCTTCCCTCGAGAACATCAAGATTTCATTACAAAATTAGCACACTGCTTAATAACTCTAGCCCTATGAATCACAAAAGATATATTTGAACTTTGTAATATATGAAAGTTGGATATCCGAAGCATGCGGAAATCGATTTTTACGACCCTCTTCTCAGACGAGGATGGGATGGGCGACTATTGGCAACCCCTTGGGAAATTCCAAGAAGGGGTATGCTTGCGGGACATCAGGCTCCGCCAACTCCCATGTATAGCGGAGGATGAGGTGGTGGAGGAAAACGGCCATCTCCACCTTCGCCAACTCGTACCCCGCGCAGAGGCGGGGTCCTCCTCCAAAGGGCATGAAGTTGTCCATGGAGCTAGCGTTCAAGCATGATTGTCCCTGCCATATCAATACTATAACATCATAAATAATAATAATAATAATAATAATAATAATAAACGAAGATATGTAGATGATCACATGTAAATGAGATCCTGTGAGTGAGGAAGAGGTCAAGTTGGAAAGAAATTTAGGACCATGAAAGAAATGGGGACCATAAATAAGATCGAGTGGTCGCAGTCAAGTGGAAGAGAACATTTGACTGGAGAATGATTGATGGGTGATAATTGCGCATGCGAGTCCAAATATCTGAGTGGGCCATTTGACTCTGAAATTAGATGGATTTTTTCACACGTGGCTCTATAACAAATGGAAGTCCAACAAAACAGAAGTAACGACAATAATGCTCAACATTCATTAAGAGACAGCCTAACATTACTTTTGAGTTTTGACCCCTTAAGCATAACAAACAGAACCATTTAAGTTGAAAGAGAGATTTAAACACAAAATAAATATTATTTTCTTTGGAATTTTCTAGTTTCTATTGCCTAATATTCTTTGAAATCCACAGCAAAGATTATTTTGCTTGGTTTCTTTTTTATATATCGTTGTAGTTTTACAAAATGGTGATAATCTTTAAAGAGAACGCACGACAACAAAACTGATATACACTACTAAATATTTTGAATACTTACTGTCATTTCTTCCTTCTAAATATATAAAAATAATTATCCCATTCATCGATTAATATTCATTTAATGATTATTAGTCGTTGACACTGATTTTTAGTTGACCGACTACTTGCTAATTTTAGTAATTATCATGTGATTGGATATAGCTATGTATACGTTATATATCACAAATTTTAAGTATAATAAATATTTTAACTAAATTATTTTATAAATATTTTTGAAATACTCATCACAAGATTCACAATAGATCAATTTTCTTCCACTTGTGATGGAGATTATGTATCTTCATTTGCTAATTTCAATTATTAGTCAAAATATATGCAGATATGAGCAGATATGAGCATGCTTATGTCCTTCCGAGTTTTTTTCCCAAAAAGACTTTTATTCCTACCTTTATGTAAGTACATTTTTGTACCTATATTCTTAGAAAATGCATAGAGATGTCTTATTGTTACTACATTGTTGTCCTTATGTTACACTAACAGAAACGTAATATTTCCAAATTTGTAAGAACATACAAGTAAAAGTGTAGATGCAAATTAATTAAAGATATACAAAGCTCTTATTAGACAAACTCAGAATTAAACAAGTTTAAATAACCCGTACATGTAATAAAGAAGATAAAAATTACAAAACATGGAATATTCCTAGAGAAAACAATCTACCGATGATGGCAAGTCTGACGAGGTGCAGAAAGATTCCAAAAATAAGAGTATCTTTGCTGTTAATTATTGCCCTGATGGCTGATACTCCGCATCACATCTGACTAAATTATTTATTAGAATTCATGCTTTTCCAATGTGATAGTTAATTTGTAGGTATAGATGATTTTTTTTTCAATTTGGCTCGAGTTCAAACATCCATTAATTAATATAAAAGCTTGCAAAATAACATAATCATCTTGCAAGTGCCAAATATTTATTTCCATGTATAAGACTATCGAATTTTTTGTAACTAATGTTATTTTTTCGCAAACGTCATAACATAATTGGTTTGTACTTTCTAGTAACAAATAACTTATCCCATATTTTATCCGATATTTTAGATGTATGATAATGCATCATTTACCTTTAAAAAAATAATTCATCATTTATTGAAACGGTCAATATTATATTCTCAATTTCACAATTAATACATACCGTTGTTGGCGAATTATATAGCAATTTCTATCGAATACCTTTTTAAGGTTTTTTATATCAATAACTATTAAAACGAATAACAACTAATACCAAATTTAATTAAGAGGATAGCAGATCACGATCATTTACCAATAAATAAAATATTTAATATCTATTATGAAGTTTAACATCAACTATGACTTTTATAACATGCAAGCCTCTTTTCTTATTGCAAATAGTTCATTGAACGGTTATAAATATTAGAGTACATTAGGTTACTGGGTTAGCTCGGATTAAACTAGGGAGTAATTGTTTTTGTGTTTTGGTGTTTGGATAGAGGGGTTATGGTTTGAATGGAATTTTTGTGATGTGATTGTATGTTTGGAAATGTAAGTAGTTATTGTGATGTGATTAAATTAAAGTTTGGAAGAGTAAAGTTGAGTAGTTTATAATTTTAAGCATATGAAGGCATAGTATATTATTTTTCGATGAAATGCATGAAAGAAAATAATGTAATTAATGTTTAAATAAAAAAAAGATAGTATACTCCACAAGTAAGAGAAATGAACAGTTTTGGGGGGTTTACCTTCCCCCAATCCGAACTACACCTTAGAGACTAAAATAATTCTACATTGCTTAAAAAGTTGATGTTTTAACTCCATAGCAAAATTTGATTATGTCATATAAAGAAATTAGGATTTTTTTTATCACATGTTCCCTTCTTAGTTCATGTAATCCATGTCATGAACTCTCTTTTGTAACATGAATTGTGATCATGACTTCTTACAAAATTCACAATTTACCCTTTTGTTCAGGTAAAATAGAATCATAACTGATAATAACGAAAAAACATAACTGTGAATTTTGTAAGAAGTAAGAGTACAACCGATATAACAAAAAGAGGACATAACTGATATTATAAAAAGGTATAGAAAGGGCACAAGAGATATAAACGCAACAAGGTAATGTATAAAGTTAGGATATAAAGAAGAGAGAAGCTGACCCGCCATCTCCAGGGGTTGAAAAGTTGAGGATCACTGTGATAGGAAGCATCCAAATGGACGGCATCAAAGACCGGAAGAACCTTCCAACCCCTTGGAATGTCATATCCTGCATCATATCAAATATCAAATGATTCATGCAACTATTTTGTCTATAACAATGACAATCATTTTATTTGTTATAAATGAATGCCATTCGCATAATCTGAAGTTTCTGATAAGTCATACACGACTAATTAGCTATATATATGTTATATAAGTCCGTTCATTGAGGATAATGTTATCGACAAATAAATCTAGAGAATCATAATAAAATATAACAAGAAATCATCAAATTACTTCAACAATCACTACAAGGAAAACAAGTTGTGGCTACAGAACTATGATCACAAATATGGGGTTTGTGGCCACAAAATTGAGCTCTGGCCACGACACATCGTGGTCAGTAACCATAGCTACAAGTCTCGTCGTGAGAGTTTTTTAGCCCCGAATATGCCGTGGCCACTATAAGTGACCACAGAACTTATCGTGGCCACAACTCTTATATGAAGACTTTGGCCACGGATTGTGGCTACGAGAAACTAGTGGCCACGGAATTATCGTGGCCACAAGTTTCCAAAATTGGTTGCCAAAACTAAATAGTGTAGCTAAAGAATTCTACATTATGTCCTCACCTACGAAAGACCAAGCCGACAGAATAAGTATTGCCACGTGAAGGACTTTACTCGGAGAAATAGCGGGTGTGTACTACACATGCAAATATAGAGAAGGTACGACATGAATATTCAACGATACCAGGTATTAATAATCTATACATGATTTTTAATGAATTTAAATGAAATTGAATTGAGAAGTAATTTGTATGGAGTTTGAGACACATTAATTTGCATCAAAGGTCCAAATGCTTAACTGCTCAAGATGTCATCTCACCGCCAATTGTTGTTCTCCTCCCAAGGGCAGGTTCTGACATGTTACTCGATCGTTTTCCAATGAAAACACCACTTTTCGTCCAAATTGCAAGTGTTATAATGTGCCAATTGCCTCTACTAGTGAGAATTTTTTACATATACTGTCAAATGAATCTATATATAATTACACCTTACTTTTTGGTAGAGCACCTTAGGATATTTATGACTAATTGGATTTTGACGTAGGTATCAGGGAAGATTGCTATGATAGTTATTGTATCCGTATCGAAGAGATGCGACAAAGCATTCGGATCATTGTGCAATGTCTAGAAGCAAATAGAGGCCTGACTATTCCTCTGAAGGATGAATAAGAAAGAGTGATCAAAGTGCTTTGTGACATGAATTCATATTAGACAAAATAAATGGACGGTCGATAATTGCCTTTATGTTGTAGGGTTTAGTAGAACTACTACAGGTAAGGCTTTCTCCTTTTTTTAATGAGAAATATGGGAAAATCCATAGCTAAAATTTTTCGTTACCACAATTTGTGGTTGCTATCGTAATTGGTTGTGGTGAAGGTTAAGCCAGTCATGCAAGCACTGCTCGTCCATATAAAGGATAGATTAGAAAAAAAGACTCCCAGATGTACCTAAGTTCTCAAGCAAATATGGATGCAGAAATTGGAGGTTTTTTTTACTTTGCCCAATTAGAAAAATATATGATATCTGTAAAGGCTGGTTTGCCACTTTAATTAACATTTAAAACGCTACCAAGAAAATGATTAAAAACTTAATTATAACTCCTGATAATCATCAAGAATAGCGTACACATAGTACCCGATGTAATTTTTTAAAATATATGAATAAAAAAAAGCACAATTAATAAGGGCATAAATAAGAGCAACCTTTATAATGCACGTCTTGAATGGCTTTCCTGTGCACGAACCTGACCACATTTCCAAGCCTTAGGGTTTCATTGATGACCTAATTTCGAATCCAATTCAAATACGCCATTAATACATTTAAGAGTCATGGCCCACTGCATGATCGATTTAATTAACAAAATCCACTCCCTAATGACGAGAGGCAGATGTATTATATAGAGAGAGAAAGAGATGGAGGAGGCATTAAGAACTGAAAATTTAAGGGGCTTACGCAGTGAGTGAAGTCCATTTGCTTGTAATCCTCCCAACTTAATCTCGATTCTCCTCTCCCCATCATCTTCCGTACAACTTCATGATGCTCATGCTACACATAAGCAAATAGAATCCAATTAAAAAAATGCACAATCCTCCAAGTCGTGGCAGATAGCATAGTTAGATCTCTGTACGTAATCTGACTAATCCTTTGATTTTATACAGAAAATAGACCGGAACGTATAGGTCCAACTTAGCATCACCAGGGGAACATGATCAATAACTTTACAATGGTCGTTATCACACGTTTGCTTCCTACTTACTATCAAAAGTATAGCTAACATGAAATGATATCAATCGTTTGCATGATTACGTGCTTGATTTGTCTAGTCACTCGATTGATTTATGTGCATATCACTTCATAAGAATTGACTTGTTCACTCAACATTGCATGCCTGAAATTATTGCACCTATAATTTGCATTGTTTTTCAAAGAAATCCCGTCTATAAGTTACATAAAGTGATGTAGAAAAACATAAGTTATGTGAATCTTAAAAAGTTCGTACCGAAATTATTATGTACTAAATCTTTTGTAAGAGTTTCTATTAGATGAAGATGCTATTTTTCTGCTGAATTCCAAAACTTAATTGTAAAACAAAATACATGCACCATCATTTATATTAACCACCGCACACTTTATTATTCGTTGCTTGCTTTATACAATGTGATTGTATTATATATTGTTTCTACCACATCAAAGAGAAGAAATGGTCAAAACTATAATTATTCACAGCCTTCTTAAGGAATAATTATTTTAGTTATTACAGTAAAAAAACTTTTATTTGAAAGTAGAGAAGGAGGCGGCCAATGTACTTTATTAGATGAAACTTTTAGGTAATTAGAAGTACAAGGCATGTTTAAATCCCTAATCAAACTTATTCATTGTTGCAGTTCTGTGCCTGCTCTATAAGCCAATATTTAATTGCTACAATCACGAAGTCTTACATTATTTCAATAATTTTTGAGATATTTTAAAATTTCTTGTTTGATATTACTATGTTTTTCTGGATCAGTAGTTCAAAATATTATCTCAGTTAAATCTACCAATAATATATATATATATATATATATAAATTAAGCTAATTCAGTGCACGCGTAACTTACTTCTAATAGAAAAACTTTTGCCACTACAAGTTTTGTCTATTTTGGGGCTACAGAAATTCCATCGCAAAAAGCTACACTTCTATTGTTAGAAATAGTATATTATGCAGTGAGGGGCAATGGTTGACTCATGCAAAAAGAACATGTAAATTGGGCTTTGTAAAAGAAACAAACATGTAATTTTTTTAAGGATCTGCAAAGATAATCAAATAAGAACATACCCTTAGTTCTTCAAGTGCCAAAGGGCAGCCAGCGAGGAAGTACATGGTTAAAGATATAGCAGTTGTGGAAGTCTCATGGCCAGCAAATAGCATGCTAAGTATGAGATCCAGGATCTGTTCTTTGGTAAGAGTTGAATTCTTCATCACCCATCCCAATAGATCATCATCTTCAGCCTCCCCTTCCGCCTTATTCTCCATCTTCCATTTCTGCTCCCTCTCCTCCATCTTCTTCTCAGTAACCTTAAGTATATTGGAACGAGACTGCAGCACAACAAATTATCGGATTTCACTTAAACATGAAGCATATTCAATTGATCCTTCCACTACATATTTCTAGCAATATAAGTTTGATTCATTCTTTGTAAGGAATCACAAATAGAAAAAGAAAAGGTCCTTGACGAAAAAAGAAACTATATTTTACTGTCCAATTTCAGATTATATACAGTTTACAGAACAATATATGCAGAGATTTAAGAAACGATTCAAATAAAGCATTTTCTTTAAGATAAGAGGGAAACGACGACATGGAATATATAACGTCGAGCTTTTCCTTTAATTCTAATGCGCAAGTCAGGCAGCCTTATACCATTACTGACGAGTATATATATGATTGCAAATTATAAGCCTTCGTTACAGATTATTAACACAAGAACTGTCATTTTCATGCACGTTGGCACGGATAGATGGACTGTATATGAACAGTAGTGGATATATGAAATCCTAGATTGCGATATATGTACCGGAAATTCCAATACGTGCAGGGAATATCGTTTTCAACTCGCCAAAATCCGGATAAGAACATAAATCAAATTCACAAAAGCTAAAACAGGTTGCCTTTATACCTATGCTATTTGATTTTAGGATTATTGAAAATGTAAAGTACTTTAATTCCATTGTGGCATCTCAATCTTACTAACAAACAGCATATATGTCCATCTTACTGCAGCAATCAAATCGAATTTGCCAACTTGAAATATATTAGAGACTATACAAGGACTCTGCAACTAACAGAAATTATATAAAGAAAAGGATCCAATGGGCATAAAATAAGAGGTTTTGACATACCTTCAAGGCCTTCCAATAAGGAGTACCGGGGAAGCTAATTGGTGGAGATATAACTCCCTTCATGAAGGTTACGTACTCCCCTTTCAACCTCTCCGTCTCTTCCTCTCCAGCGTTCATGCTCAATATATGTTTCGCCATGAAATTAAATGTGAACTGCAATTAACATTCCACGGAATAATTCAAGTACCCATTACCAAATAAGAACAACACCTCTAATTCTACATACCAGGGTTTTCGAGTCCATGCAATCGTGGAATATTCAAATTAATTATATGTTTCAGAATGTTTGAGCTCAACTACCCAGAAAGATGTTTTCCTCTTAATGAGAAGGTTTACCTCTAATTGTCGGTAATGATAGCAACTAGTGCATCCTTAATCATTAGTGTTAACCGCAGAGGATTGCGGAGGGAACCCTTTTTAAAGAAGGATATGATCAAACATGCAGAAGAGGGAGAAAATGGGTTGGATTGGCATACTGTTTTGGTTTCTTCTTTGGCAGAGAAGGGTTCACCGAGCGGCCAAGACTTGAGGGAAAGCAAAGCGTAATGCTCCACATCTCTCATGAGCCGATCCCTGAGCCGCGGCCCGCCCATGAACCCCACGGATATGGTCCTCATCTCCCTGTGCAGATCCCCACCGACCACCAGCATCGACCACTTCCCCAATATGCCCCCTATGCTCTTGGGGTAGCTGCACTCGAACAGCCGGCCCTCATTTCGCAGCACGAACCGGTTCAGCCCCGGGTCGGCAGATACGATGGTCGGTCCGCCAAACAGGTTCGACCGGAATATCTTCCCGTACCTGTATATCCACAATTATACTAGATCTTACAATAAAGAAGAAGAAGAAGCCATATAATCAAACATGTACATTATTTTGCTGCTTGCTTACTTGGCTACACGTTTATCAATGAATTCTCCGACAGTGGTCGCATCACGTGGCTTGAGGTAGGAGATTGTTTCTCCTACGAATGGCCACCCGGTGCTCCCCGGTGGTAGATTACGGTACTTGATCGTCCTCTTACATGTCCATGTAGCGTAGAGGGCTGCTAGGAGTAGGAAGGAGAGCAAGAGGAAGAGAGCCATTTAGGAGGGATGTGAGGTTGGGTGTGAAGGACTGCTGCTATCTCGGGGCTTTTTAAAGGAGAGGAGAAATTGCAGGATGGTCCCTGTGGTTTCTCTATAGGACGGACATGAACCGATGACGTTGTCAACAGAAAATCATGAATGGCCACGGACGCACCAATGCTTGATTTGTTTTTTCCTCAATAAATATGAAATCAAATCTTAAATATCAAGGGAAAATATATCACAAAACTAGAAGAAGAAAAAACAATTGGACAAAATGGAATTAGTGGTGAAGAATTGATTTCTGCAATAACACATAACGTGATACGTTTTTAGGAGTCAAATTAAAAGCGGAAGAGATGGAGCAAAAGGGAAATGCCCTTTGGGTCTTCCGAAATTAATTAAGGTGGTCAAAGTTGAAATCAATTTCCTTCTCCTTATAAATTAATTGATAAACACGTGACCTTTCATCTTAAATGACAGGCTGGACTTCTCAAAATAACGATTCAAAAATAGATAAATTGTGAAAATTCTCAAGTACAGGCGTTGCATTGAGTACAAGTTATTACAAAAGTTCCATAACTAAATGAACCGAAAATGAAAAATATTAGATAAGTATAACTGAAACTAAATTTCATTTAAAACAGAACCATCTTTGTATATTAATGTTTTACATATGCAGTTTTTATGCGTTGACTTAATTAATGTCTTTTGTTGAATGAAAATGAGTAAATGTAGAACAAACAAATCATGCCAGATCAATCGCAATAATTTGGTATCCATAACTAATGAATCTCCTTTTCATCATCATTATTCTTTCAATTTGGGCTTAAATACATAGTTAAATACATGTATATAGCATTAATTTGTACAAAACAACACTCATTATTTAACTTATAAATAGTGTAAATGTATGCACTTAATTCAAAATAAAAGAATAAAAGAAAGAAAAGAAGAATAAATGATGTACTGAAAATACTGAATGACTCTAAACTCTGAGACTAAGGTAATATTGATTTGATCGATCAAGTATAAAGTGGAGGGAAATAGTGTGACTAATTGTACCGAAAATACACAAAAAAACATAATTTAACTAACTACAAATAATAATTTTTAATCTACTTTATTTGTCATTATAAACACCTCAAATAAATAAATGTTCAACATGAACAATGTACATAAATATATGTAAAAAAATACAAAATAATTCTATATAAAAATATTACACATTGTGACTAGGACATACAGAGGAAAAATCCACAAAAAACTTCATAGATCAATAACTCCTTCATACACGCTCAAAGTTTACTAAATTTCTCTTTATTATTCATAAAATTAATTTATCTATCTTGAACGTGCTTGCATTAAAAATGGAGTGAAGATGCAAAAATCGGCTTTCGAGGGTCCCATATACCTGATTGTGGAGGTACAAAATTCAAATAAAATAGAGAGAGAGAGAGAGATAATAAGAATAAAGGAAATGAGTTGTTTCTCCTATTTTATCCTTAACCTACTTATTTATCCAGGTAAGTTCCCTTGGATCGAACTGGAGGAGGCAGAGTACCTATAATACATCTTTTGAAAGAAGGAGAAAATTCATGATTTTATTTCTTCTTGTAAAGGCAAGAGAATAGCTCAGAACGGATACAAATTTACAAAAACCAAAATGGGAAAAATACGTGATGAAAATCCATGAAAACTATCAAGAAACCTTACTAGGTAGTTTTGTAACTACCCTAGAAAAATCGATGAAAATACGATAAAAAAGGGTCCGAAATTACCCTATAGTTCCGGGGTAGAAGTGCAAGAAAAGATAAAAGAAGTTGTTACAAAAAAGGTCCCTCTTTAGGGACTAGAATGAAAGAAAAACTAAATGTTTTACATTTAGAACCCTATGCGAGGACCTAAATGCAAATACTAAAAACTTCTTGAGTGCTTTAAAATTCTGGGAATCTGTTGGGTTTAATTTGCAAATTTCACACCCGTTCACTGAGACGGCTGAGATTAGAAGCTGCGGTGCGATCAGAACCGTCCGTTCCCGGATACGTGTCGCAGCCTGTATGCCTAGGCATTCTTGGTTGTTATTCCCCTTTTCGCACATGTAACGATGTCTCTCCCTCCCCGATTTATCTCCGGCAGCTGGTTGAGTTTGTTGCCCTCCTGCAGGGCCAGAGGGGTGATAGCTTCACCCCTTGAGTTCGCCTACAGGTGAGTTGGATCCAAGGTGAATGAAGGTAGCGGGAAGACGTCGATGAAGGTGGTGGGTTGCGGAAAGGCTGGATGAAGGTGTATGATAGCTTCTTGATTCTTTGTCTAAAGAAATTGTTGAATGCAAGCTCCAGCTGTTAGTTTTGACACTCCATATGATCTTGTGAACTTGCAAGAGAGATTTATATGCTCAATTCTCATTTGAATTGGCCAATAAGATGAAACTTTGCAGGTCATAAAATAGTTTCTAGAATTAGTTATAATTGTGAAGACGGAAGATATATGAGGGCGATTTCTAGTGGAATTGAGGGAGATTTGAAATGTAATTTTACATCTAAAAATGAGATTAGAGAGTTTAATTATTCACTTAAGCAAATTAATCACGGCACATAAATCAATGAAATAAAATGCAAAAGATGGATGAATACATGTGGTTGCAGAGTGTACAACCTTACTATCTTCGCTTGACAGGGCGGTCTTCCCGGAGCTCCACATGGTGGTTGCGTGAAGCAAGGCGGTGCTCCAGCCTTGGAACGTCTCCTCTAACGTCTCTATTTCCACGCAAATGCTCAAGCAAGCCCTATCACTGTCGGAGTGAGGCGGAATTGGGTGGAGAAGATGGATGGCCGGTTAGTTGGTTCTGGTGAAGGATGAGTTCATGAGAGTTAGTTGGAAATGGTGAATTTGATGGTTTCTTATAGAGCGATTGGAGTGGAGTTAGGTGAAGATCGACGATGGGCATGTAGGGTAGTTGTTAGGAGAAGAGATTAGAAGGTTAGGATCGAAGGAAGAACTTAGGAGGAGAGCAGGAGAAAATTGTTGAAGAATGGCCGGTAGAACAGAACAACGGTTCTTGTTCTTGAAGAAGAAGACACCAGGTGTTGACATGTGTCAACACTTGGTTGGCCAGTATCAAGAAAATCATTATAAATATAGATATTAAATAGTAAATAAGGTTATTTTTAATGGATATACAAACAAAAAGTATAAATAATTAATTCATCTAAAAAATGATATAATTAGTTTTTATAAATAATAAATAAGTTATGAAAAACAAATATTATATTAATAAATATGTATAAGCAAAAATTAATAAATATGTAATTGATTTTTAATTTAATAAATTAATAAAAAGTACACCATTTTTATATTTTATTAATTAATAAGATTATAAATATAGTATATGTGATTTTTTGTAGATTTTAATAAATTATTTTTAATAAATTAATAAATACAGGTATAAGTAATACAGTTCAAATTTACTTGTAACTTAGGGTTTTTAATTGTTTTAAAATAATAAATAAGATTTAAAAATTGTGAAATAAATTAGGGTTAAAAAATAAGATAAAAAAATAATTAAAAATTATAAAATCATTAAAAATATAAATAAAGCGTTCTAGATAAAATAATTAGCCCAGAAAACCAGTTGTGGTTAGGTCCCAAAACTGACTTTTTGCAAACAAACTCCGATTTTAGTGAAACCACATACATTAATTAGAGAATATTATTTTATGCATTTTAAGGTGAGTAAAGTGAAATTGGATTTCATATGAGAAAGTTATCATGTGCGGAAGTTGAGAATTTGACAATTTACAAGTTGGATTTCTTGGCATATATATAAGAAATTATTGTTAACCTATTTTTATATTTTTCTATATATTTTTTGGAATAATTAGGAAATGAGTTTGATGAAAAATATGTTCACATGAATTAATTAAAAAACAATGAAGATCTGATATATATATTGGACAATTAGTAAAGGATGTTTAAAGTGTAGGATTAATTATTTTTTATTGTTTTCTTCATTATCTCCCCCTACTTATTTATTTGTCAACCAATCTATACTGACTTGGTCTCAAGTTTAGGTTATAAATATACCTTGAAGCTATATTTATTTTATAAGTCATATTGTACTATTATACATATCTACAGTTTGCCTTCTTTTTATTTTCTTTATTTATATTCTTTTATTTATTTGCATGATTTTAATGTATAGAAATGCATTTTTATTCATGAGTATGGTTTATTCATGAGTATGGTTTTGATAAAAGATGGAAATTAATGGATATTACATGTATTTGTTAAGGGTTTCAAGACAAAATGCAGAAATAATTTTAATGAATCACGGATTCATCAACCCATATACTTAAAACTTTGTTATTACCATAGCAAACACTTATTTGGAATATAAGGGAAAAAGAAAGAAAGTTATAATGAATTTGTTTTTCTAAACCAATTCATAAGAACAGATAAAGGACAGAGCTCTATTGGGCCTAAAACAAACATTTTGTCAGAGCCTTAACTAGGATTAGGATTTTAGTCTAAACAACCATCAAGTTCCACAAATCCTTGTTTAACCTCAATAGCCACCTCAGACCCACTCATCCATATCTCTAACTCTATAAGTCCTTGAATTCAATTTGTACTATGTGTGAATTGTTTTAGCTCTTCCCACTTAACGAAGCAAAGAAGCCGCCCATCCCAATAATACACTCCCAATGATTCCTCATCCAGCTACTCTTTCCTCGAGGAGGGGGGTATCCCTTCTAAGGTCATGTCGTGTTGTGTCCATAATCGAATATAAAGAGAAAGTAGAAGAATGAGAAAAGAACTGGAGTGTCACCAGTGTAGACACATCTCCTTCTGAAGCCCATCCATTGTAGCTAAGTCTCCACTAAGATGTGCATGCTTTTTGATGGAAGATTGGACCATTGTCGTCGTATTTGTATTTGGTGGCTTCTTCTTGAATTGGCTTTGTAATTTGCATGCACTACATCAATCTGTTTGTGCCTTGACGTAGCATCTTTTCATTCCGTCCATTTTTTTGAGGTCTTGGAAAAATTGTGCCAACATATCCTTCCCTCATCCGAAGCATTATTTCAACCCCAATCTCTCCCGTCTTTAGACGTCCATGCCGTTAGATAAGAATGGAAATGCACTACCGAAATGGATTGACCTTCGCATCCCCATGCAAGACGAGCTAAGTGTAAAGTACATGTGTCCAAGATTGGTTCACCGATGAAGAGTTAAATGGATGATACCAAGTGTTCTACTTAGGAACTTTCAAGTTGATTTCCCGAACATGGTCTTATGGAACCCAAAGATTTAAGTCAATGACCCGTAGAGTCTAAATTCAATTTCCTAACCAGGCTCCTTACAATGAAATTTTAAGGCCATAATCAAGCATGCAACCATGTTTTTGTGAATAATATTTTCTAAATATTACTATTTTTTATGGATTTTAAGGAATTTGTAATTTTATGAATTTTACGACTATACATATTTTTTTATGGATTTTTTCACTTTTATAAACAAGTTCATGTACAAGATTTTTACAAAATAAAGTATCTATATTTAATTTGAATTAAATATATAATATACAAATTTTAATACAAAAAATTTTATAAGGATTAAATGTTTTTTACTCATATTTTAATAGATAGGATTTTAAATAAGTATTATACATATTGAATACATATTTAAATACATATTTTAAGTTAATTATTTTAAATAAGGATTTTAGGCAGATTTTACTTATTTATAAGGATTTTATATATAATAAATAAATAAATAGATTTTAAATTAATCCTCACCCACTTTTTATGGATTTTATAGATATAGAAATTACATAAAAGTACGAGCTATGTACGCAACTATATATACAATATATATAAGGGGTTGATGGGGCTGCCCCCTGGGGGCAGCCAACATGGCTGCCCCGCCCCATTTTTTGGCAAAATTTTTTTTATTTTTTTTGAAAAATATCAACATGTATATTCATCTCTATATCCCTCCTATATGCCATTCGAATTTCGTCAGAAACAGAGACTCCTACTGCCTCCATCCAGACAGAGTCGATTTAAAAAAATCCTGCGACCGTTAAAAAAATGACATATGGATGGATGTCGTAGGAGTCTCTATTTCTGACGAAATTCGAATGGCATATAGGAGGGATATAGGGATGAATATACATGATTTTATTTTTCCAAAAAAAAAATAAAAATATTTGCCAAAAATGAGGTGGGGGCAACCATGTTGGCACCCCCTAGGGGGCAGCCCCATTTTTCCCTATATATAAACCCACTATACTTAGCGTGTGCTATGTCCTCAAAGCATCAAAAGAGAAAAAAGGAGGACATAACTCGTGCTACGTAGAAGTGGGTCAAAAATAATAAAATAGTAGAAGTCGGTCGACCCCCTTATACGTACGATTAGGTCATCGTAAGTATAGCGGAAGATACAAAATGAGGTGACTGAGGAAAAAGGAATATACAATGAAGGAACAAAAGGGATATAGAAAATGAAATCAACGATCGATCCCCCTTTACTTACGATAAGTCATCCTAAGTATAGAAAAGAATGTTGCCAAAAATTGGAGATCAGTGATTTGTGGAAAAGAAAGGATATACAAATGAAAAGTAAAAAGATCAAAATCAAAATCCGAAAATCAATGGGCAATCGATCCCCCTATACTTAGGATATGGTATCCTAAGCATATAAGACGGGCACAAATTGGGAACGATTGTGGTCTATGAAGAATATACAGGTGATGTACTCTAGAAAAAACCTAAAGGCTTCACAAGTCTCTATATAGGATGAAATGGAGTGAAAGAGTAGTCTTGTATCCTGTACAAAGTAGAACACTTCAACACGGTCTAGATGATGAGTAGTCTCCACAAAGTGCTTCAGCATCTGCCTGTTCACCACGAATGGCTCTGCACCAGGTGACATATCTGATATAGCAATACTACCATTGTCGTGTACCATTCTGAATATGTACGGTCCTTCACTCTTAATCTTCAATTTGCCAGGGAAAATTCTTAATTATGCATTAAACAACCATACTTTCTATCCAAGAATAAAGATCTTCTACCGAATATGTCTAGCATGCCATCGGTTCACTTTATCCTTATAAATGAGGGTGTTCTCGTATGCCTGATTTCAAATCTCTACTAGCTCATTTAGATCCATCTTCATCTTGGCTCCTGATTTCTACATATCAAGTAAAATTTCTCTAATAGCCCATTAAAATTTGTCAATGATCTCTACAGGAAAATTCTCATAAACTAGTATGAAGGGTGAAGTATCTAAGGGAGTCTCCTATGTAGTACGATATGCCCAAAGAACCTGATCTAGAAGCTGTGACCACTTCTTCCTATCCGATCTTACTAATTTCTGAAGAATAGATTTCATCTCCCTATTTGAGACTTTAGCCATGTTGTTTGTTTGTGGGTGATTAGGAGAAGCGATTTTGTGATCAATGTGATAGTTCTTTACTAGTTTTTTAACCTCCTTATTAATGAAATGGCTACCCCCATATGAAATGAGAATGCATGGAATACTGAACCATGAAATAATATGTTCCCTCAGGAACATGTACACTGTATTACTATCAGCGTTCGTGTGGGTATAGCCTCCACCCTTCTATTAACATAATCTACAGTGAGAAGAACATACTCAAAGCCATTACTGGAAGGAAACAATCCCATAAAATCTATTCCCCATACGTCAAAGATCTCGCAAATAATAACAAGTTGCATAGGCATCACATTTCTTACATTGAATGCCCCTACTGCTCTCTGACAATACAAGCAACTCTTCACGAATGTGCAAGCATCTCTAGTAAGAGTCGACCACCAAAATCTACTCTGAAGTACCTTCTGTGATGTCCTCTTCCCTGAATGATGTCCTCCTTCCTCTAAAGAATGACACAGAGTAAGGACACTATTGTATTCCTCCTAAGGAATACATCGCCTGTAAACACAATCCAATCCCTCATGAAAAAGAATCGGATCCTCCCAATGGTAGTATTGTGCCATGGAGACTAGCCTATCGACTCTATCTTTCGACAAACCTTGTGGACTCTTCTACGTAACCAGAAAGTTCACTATATTTGCATACCATGGAAGCTCTATAACGACAAAGATGCTATAGTCTGGAAATCATTCTGGAATCTCCGATGTGTACTCATCTGAAGGTTGCTCTATCAGTAATCGGGAGAGGTGATAAACTAACATGTTCTTTACCCCAGATTTATCTCGTATATCTAAATCAAACTCCTGAAGTAAAAGAATCCATCTAAGAAGGCGTGCCTTACCATCCTTCATCTCCATCAAAAATTGATAGTTGAATGATCTGTATACACTTTAATCTTCGAGCCAAGAAGATATGATCTGAATTAATCTAACGAGAATATCATTGCCAACATTTCTTTCTCTGTCATTGTATAATTACGCCGATCATCATCTAGAGTACGACTAACATAGTGTATAGAAACTGGAAGTCCATCCTCCTTTGTCCCAGGCAACAATGCCATTTTGATAACCCAAAATCTGACCCACAGTTAATTGAGAAAAGTATCGTCAGTGTAGAAAGAATTGTGAAGATCGGATTTTGATCAATCAAACAAAATTTCAGATAAAATAGGAGAGAGAGATAACAAGAATGAAGGAAAAGAGTTGTTTCTCCTATTTTATCCTTAAACTACTTATTTACCCAAGTAAGCTCTCCTGGGTCAAACTCGAGGAGGTAGAATACCTATAATGTAGCTTTTGAGAGAAAGAGAAAATTCGTGATTTTTATTTCTTCTTGTAAAGGCAAGTGAATAGCTCAGAACAGATACAAATTTACAAAAACCAAAACGAGAAAAATACGTAATGAAAATCCGCGAAAACTATCAAGAAACCTTGCTAGGGTAGTTGTGTAACTACCCTAGAAATTTCGATGAAAAATACAACTAAAAGAGGTCCAAAATTACCCTATAGTTCAAAGGTAGTAGTGCAAGAAAATATAAAAGAAGTTGTTACAGAAAGTCCCCCTTAAGGGACTAAAATGAAAGAAAAACTAAATATTTTGCATTTAAGTCCCTACACAGGGATGTAAATGCAAATACTGAAACTTCTGGAGCGCTTTGAAATTATGGGACTCTACTGAGTTTAATATGCAATTTTCACGCCCCTTTGCTAGGACAACTGAGATTAGAAGCTGCAGTGCGATCAGAAATGTTCGTTCCCAGACAAATATCAGCAGCCTGTATGCCTGGTCGTTCTTTGCTGTTCTTTCCCTTTTTACGTAGGTGACGATGTCGCTCCCTTCCTGATTTATCTCTGGCAGCTAGTTTAGTTCTTTGGACTCTTGCAAGGCTAGAGGGGTGACAACTTCACCCCTTGAAATCGTCTGCATGTGAGCTGGCTCTAAGATGAAGGTAGGTGGCAGTGAGACATCGATGAATGTAGAGGTTGAGCCGCGGAAAGGTTGGATGAAAGCTTATGACAACTTCTTGATTCTTTATCGAAAGAAATGGTTGAATGCATGCTCCAGCTGTTAGTTTTTATACTCCAGATGATCTTTTGAAGAGGCAAGAGAGATTTATATGCTCGATTCTCGTTTGAATCGACCAAGAAGATGAAACTTTGCAGGTTATAAAATAGTTTCTAGAACTAGTTATAATGGTGAAGATGGAAGCTAAATAAGGGTGATTTTGAGTGGAATTGAGTGAAATTTGAAATGTAATTTGGAGTGCATCTAAAAAGGAAATTAGAGAGTCCTAATTACACACTTAAGAAAACTTATCATGGCATAGAAATCGATAAAATAAAATGTATAAGATGGATGAATACCTACGGTTGCAGAGTGTATGACCCTGCTATCTTCTATCGACGGGGCGGTCTTCGTGGATCTCCACGCGACGGTCGCACTATGAATCATAGTGCTCCAGCCTTGAAACGTCTCCACTTCCACACGGATGCTCAAGCAAGTCCTATCACGGCCGGAGTGAGGCGGAATTGAGTAGAGAAGATGGATGGTCGACTAGTTGGTTTTGGTGAAGGATGAGTTCAAGAGAGTTAGTTAGAAACGACGAATTTGATGGTTTTTTATAAAGCGAGTGGAGTGGAGTTAGGTGAAGATCGACGATGACCGTATAGGGTGGTTGTTAGGAGAAGAGATTAGAAGGTTAGGATCAAAGGAAGAAGTTAGGAGGAGTGCGGGAGAAATTATGAAGAACGGCTGGTAGAATAGAATAACGGTTCTTGTTCTTGAAGAAGAAGACACTAGTATTGACACGTGTCAACACCTGGTTGGCCAATATGAAGAAAATCATTATAAAATATATATTAAATAATAAATAAAGTTATCTTTAATAAGTATAAAAAGAGAAAAGTATAATAATTAATTTTTTTAAATTATGGTATAATTAGTTTTTATAAATAATAAATGAATTATGAAATATAAATATCATATTAACAAATAGGTATAAGTAATACTTAATAAATAGATAATTTATTTTTATTTAATAAATTAATAAATAATATACTATTTTTATATTTTTATTAATTACTTATATTATAAAATAGAGTATATGTGAATTTTTAGATTTTAATAAATTAATTTCAATATATCAATAAATACATGTATAAGTTATACTGTTCAATTTTATCAACAAATTAGGGTTTTTGATCTTTTTAAGATAATAAATAAGCTCCAAAAATTATGAAATAAATTTGATTTAGAATACAAGATTAAGAAAGTAACTAAAAATTATAAAATCATTAAAAAATAAATAACATGTTTGAGATAAAATAATTAGCCTAGATACCCAGTTGTAGTTAGGTCCCAAAACCGACTTTTTGCAAACGGACTCCGATTTTTGTGAAATTACATCCATTAATTAGATAATATTATTTTTTGAACTTTAAAATGAGTAGAGTGAAATTAGAGTTTGTATGAGAAAGTTATGACGTTCAGAAGGTGAGATATTGACAATTTACAAGTTAGATTTCTTGGCATATATAAGATATTATTTTTAACTTATTTTTATATTTTTCTATATATTTTTAGAAATAATTAGGAAAAGAGATTGGTGAAAAATATATATTTATATGAATTAATTAAAAATAAATGAAGATTTGACATATAATGGATAATTATTGAAGGATGTATATAGTGTAGGATTAATTATTTTTTATTGTTTTCTTCTTATCCCCCCTCTTATCTTTTTGTCGACCAATCCATGCTGACTTGGTCTCGAGGTTAGGTTATAAATATACCTTGTGGCTATATTTATTTTATAAGTCATATTTTACATATATACATATCCACAATTTATCTTCTTTTCATTTTATTTATTTTTATTCTTTTATTTATTTACATGATCTTATTGCATAACATTGTATTTTTTTCATGAATATTGTTTTGTTAAAAGATGGAAATTAATGGATATTTACATGTATTTGTTAAGGGTTTTAAGACAAAATGCAGAAAGAATGTTAATGAATCTTGGATTCATTAGTAGCTGAATCTTGAAGACCTTGTTGATCCCCATTGATGGAAACTAGAACCATCTAAGGACTCCCTACATATGCGAAAATACCCTAGTTACATGGTGGGCTTGTCGAAGCTGAAGGAGGATGTCAAAAACAGGAGATTGATCAAATACAACTCCATGCGACGTTCTTTTGAGTTCATCCACCCATCGTCTCAACTATCAAATGTAAACTTCAACCCAGATCTGATCTGGGCTGTTGAATTCAAGGCAAATCGGTGTCTCGCCCCCACCGTTAGATTGGGCATAAGTGAATCACATGACTCTCTGAGCTACCTCTTAATGGTGTAAATTGCAAAGATCCTATGTATACTTTTGTATTATTTAAAGAGTCTTATAAATATTAAGTAGAGTTCAAATACTTTTGTAATATTTACAAAGAACCCCTAAACTTCATCGAAATTGCTAAGAGGTCTCCTTCCAAGCCATCTCACATGGTCCCCCACATGAGGTGCCTAGTCTTTTTTACATTTAAGCCCTTGTGTCTTTAGGTATTTCTGATTAGTCCTATAATTTGTATAATTAATGTAACTTTTTGGGATATTTTGCACGAAAGTTCCCGACATTTATGTTATTTGCATTTATACCCCTACCGTGACTATATTATATGTGGATTTAATTGGAAAAATTACTTGGGTGAACCTATATTTTGATTTTAGGGTTATTAAATGCATTTTAAGTTTCTGCAAAATTGCAAGTAGGTCTCTGCTAGTTCTAGAATTTCAATATATATATACATTGAAAATAACATTTTATACCTTAAATTAAAAGAGAATTGTCTAAGATGCTTGCTATATATATTTTGTTGGACATGCGAGCTCACGATGAGGCATTATGCAATAAATGTTATTTAAAATCATTCCCTGATATGAAATGAAGAATACCTAATTTGCATGATGGGTTCCTAAGGACAATTATTGTTATGTACCCTAGCCATCTTAAAGATCATATAGCCATTAATTCAAATGTTGAATCATAGAGGTTGGTGCTTGGATGATCTATAAAGAGTTAGAGTGAGGAGTCATCAAGAATCGTCAAGTGATTATTAAGAGAGGATCTCTAGCCTGAGAGGAAGATGGCATTTCTACTCTAAAGGTTGATATCTAACTGTCCTTTTATTGCAGGTACTCTACATTAAAATAGATATTCAGAAGTATTAGATAAGTTAGGTCAAAGAGTTGACTTAATGAGATCAAGATAACTAAGACTTATGTCGTATACTGTCAAAATAGAGGCACACTCCTCCAACAGGAGACGTATGTGTTACTATTTATTTGAGTATGCATTATCGGTAGACTGATAGGTTAATGATCTAATCAAGGTCCATACACCAATGATATGGTGTACATACAAGGGCATATATGTAATACAATCTCTCAAAGGGATCAGACAGGTTCATTACCAATCTGGAAGACATGAGCTCACTCATGAGATCTTGCTTTTGAAGCTTGACTGAATTTGTAGGTTTGGTATATGCTTTTGGAAAGTATATGATCAATACCTAAGTATGGTCTATGCTTTTGGAAAATATATAATCGATACCAACTTTCAATGATCAAATAAGAAACTTAATGATAAAACCCTAAGAAGACATTCTAAAAGATGTCTAAAACTTTAGGTTTATTCTAGGTTTTCCAGTATGCAGACATAAACGATTGTATAACCATGACGCTTCCGTTCCAAGGGAGTGATGAAATCGGTTTGGATTTTAGTGACACCTCTCAGTAGAGAAGTGATATAACCTTAGTCCAAATGCTGGACATTGATCTAAATATGATTCAGATGCAATGAGAAGATTAGATTTGCAGCTTTGATTTAATCAAGTATCTATGAGAGGTCCTTGAGATCTAGATTTGTGATGTGATCTCAATGTCCAAGTCTCTATACATGGAACGTAGAATTACCATGTCCTTATCTCCAAATATACACGGAGAAAGCACATTATTCTTGAAAGACTTTAAGAATAATTCCGCTGATAAGTGTATATCTAAGTATTGAGAAAATGATAATTAAATGTGATTTAGATATCATGAATAATGTAAACATGATTCATATTATTTAGATGTATGGGAATGATGATCCAATATAATTAAATGTGATTTAATTATCATGGACATGCATAATGTGGATAGTACTATCCATATTAGTCATATATATTATGATGCGATTTATAATATAACAGAGAGAGTTATATGTAAATAACATTTATAGTTTAAATTTTGATGTGAATTGGATTGACATTAGAGATATTTGAAAAGGTAATTTACATTTTATTTTGGACGTGTGAATATGATTCACATATTTCCAATGGCATGATTGAATTGTCACACAATAATTTGGAATTATTTTTGTAAAAAAATATACAATAATTTTTTTGTTTATAATGAAGGATTATATAAGATATTAGATCCCATATAAAAGGAAGAAGGAGTGCACCTTCCATCTAAGGAGTGTGGACGGCCATAAAGTGCCCCCTTAATCGGAAGGAGTATTGCCTCCTTCCTAATAGTTCATGATATATTGATTTGATTGAATTAATTTATATTGATGATTTATTCAATATCAATTAAATTAATTGTTGTTGTGTTTTACAATAAAATCATGGCATATAAAGAAACACAAATCCATCTCAACCATTGGATTTGTGTTGTCCATGGATTTAGATCCATGGACTCCCAAAATATTATAAAAGAAGAGGCAACCATATCCCCTCTTTTAGAGAACATAGAATTCACAAGCTCTCTCTCTTTCTCATCATCATGCATGCACCCCATCTCTCTCTTTCTAAAGTGGTCATCCACGTTGTGACCTAGAGAGGATTGATGTTGTCGCGACACCACTGTGTTGCCGCTTTGATCGCTCATGGATCTTTGTCTTCCTCGATGCTTCCGGTACGCAAAGAAGACCTCAGATTTTGTGTGACGAAATTAGGAGATCCATTGCTTGGATCTCTAACTTGGTTTGCGAGAAGGATCTGTCTCATCAACGTGCTCGCAAGTGTTTCTTCCATTAGGTCGGACTTGAGACATATGGTCTCTTCCTTTAGAAGCTTCAATTATAGCTAACCATGATTCAAGAGGTATTCCTATATCTTATATGTGGTTTGGATGGAATAATTCGAGAAGTTTTCTCGGATTATGAGGTTTCATCGCTTTCAAAATTTTTTAAATTTCGTTACCCCGAACAACTAGTGCGAATAATCTTGGATGGCATAAGATGCGATCTTCATGCTTCTGTGATGCACTTAAGGTTTTTCCCATCATCTTCAATATTTATCATATATATTTTTCATCAAGAATTTTAAGTTAGTTTTCTATTTATAAAAACAAAAACAAGCTTTTTATTCTCTACCTAATTATTAAAATCTTAAAATATGTCAAAATACTTTTAAAACTACCATAAAAATAGAGTGACTACATTATATATTCTACCTTCAGACCAAAAATCACAAAAAATACAAAAAAACTTAAAAGTTGTAGAGCCTTAAAACACTATAAAAATTAGAAATTTTCATATAAAATCCAAATTTTGTTTTCCATTCTATAATTTTCTTTATTGTAAATAGTATATAATAAAAATAGTTTTAAGAAAATTTTGAACCTATTATCTATTCTTAAAACCTTGAAACATTAGAGTTATATATTTTATTCACGATTTTATATATCTTAATACATTAGAAATACTTAAAAATTCAAAAATACCTAAAATAGAGAAAAATATAAAAACATAAAAAATATTTTTATAAAGATTGAGTATATTTATATTTAGTTAAAAATATAGAAACCCATATATAATATATGGGCTTGATGGGGCTATCCCCACCCCTTTTTTGCACTTTTTTTGAATGATATCACCATGTATATTAATTGATATGTCCCTCCAATATGTCATTCTAATTTCGTTAGAAATGATGACTCATATGCCCTGCATCTAGACCATATCTATTATAGTAATGTTTAGACCATTAAAATTACATGTTCTAGATGAAGGGCATAGGAGTATGCATTTTTCATCAAATCGGAATGTCATATTAGAGGGATATATAGATGAATATAAACTTTGATATTTTTTAAAAATAAAAAATATTGTGGAAAAATGGCGCATGGACAACAACATTTTTTCCATAATATACACACTTTACATTACTTATATTAACTCTATTATTATTGTACATATGTTATATCTTAAAAAATAATAAAGAAGTTAAAAACTACAAAAAAGAAAAATAAAATAAGAATCATAATTTTATAAAATAAAAAATATAAAGGAAAATAAAAATACTTAAAAATAAATATAATTAAAAACTCACAAAAATTAGGAAAATAAATTATTAGTTGTTATTAGTTATTAATAAATTTACATATCCGGTATTACTCTTAACGATTTGACACTACACCCTACTTTCCCTATAGACATTTATCGTGGAGTTATAATAATTTTTAATTCATACTTGTTTTTTTCATTGACATATACTTATTATTGTGGGTTAATTGTTTGCTTGATTTGATTTGTCATATGCTGAGAGCTGAGAGAGGGTCGATACAACGATTGTCGGATCCGACTTGTCGGACACCACATGCTCTTCCAAGAGTAGACGTTAGGTACCCTTAATCAGTCCAATCAATAAAAAGGTGTCATTTCTACGGAGCAATGCATAGAACATGATTGTGTGTACGATATCAACATAATTATATACTTTTATTTATTTTATTTAAACAATTGTTTATCTGTACTAATCATCTCTTTTGTTGATTTTCTACAAGGGCCCGCTACACGAGGACGATCTTCTAGGAGATCGAAGCAACCAAGCAGAATGGAGGTCAATCCCTTCTTTCAAGATGAGCAAGAGAGAAGACCGAGGAGAAGGTTAGTACAAAAATAGCTAGTGTAGCATTTATTTTATGTGAGAGAGAGACTCTATTCAAATTGTAATAATATAATTGGACACTTTTGGACATTCATACTTATTTTTTGGCCTATCTTACCATGTGTCTATTCATCTGGGGGCTTGCCCAGATTTATTCATGTTTTCATCATCTTTTCTAGTCTTATTCTCCTTAATTTTCTCATTATTTTCTTTATTATCCACAATGTGAGTTTTCCACCTTTTTTATCTGTTTTATGTGAATGAGCCCATAGTCTTTAAGATTTCTTGATCGAGTAATTTAGGTCCAACTCCCTAATTATCTGCATGCACCTATAGTCTTTGAGATATTTGGACCTAGACCAAATTAATCTATTCTTCACGATAATAACAATTCTTACTTAGGATGATTTCATCAGCTTGCATTGCATGTAGTGTAATCTAAATTATTGTCTTGCATCTTGTATGCAGAGAGCTGGGAAGCGTTGTAAATATTCTAATTGAGCATCCCTCATTCTAATGGTGAGTTTTTATTACTAATGTCACCTTGCATTGCTTTTCTGCTATGTCCCTTAGTTTTGATTAACTTAGGCTAAAAGAAAATTCAAAAAATTAGGTGATTATTTCTGAAATACTATAAAAAGGGAAATTCAAAAATTAAAATAAGGGGAATGTTAATAACACTTTGACCCTAAATAAAATTCATTGTATTGGGTTCATAACGTCCACATTATTTTCAGGTACACTCCAGACTGAGAGAGACGCATCCCATAAAGAATAGAGCCAAAAACATAGTCTTTGGCTACCTTGATTACCAGCTGGGTTTGGTGAGCTACTGGCGCTTCTATTGTACATCAATGAGCAGGGTTTCGTCTGCTTGCAGACTTAGTCTAAAGTATTGAGATTTGGCCATCCCATCACAGGGGTGTTTGTCTCATCGTCCCATGTCCGAGTACCCTACAAGGGGAAAATGTTTGATTCTCCACTATTGGCTTCCTCACTCTTATTCTTGGCTTCCTCACTCTTATTCTTTTGCTGAGTAGTTGGCCCATGACCGATATCAAGGGCCTTAAAAAATGCAGAAGACAAATTTTAAAGGAAGTGGAAAGTACGAGATACTTTTCTGGCATTACTCACTCTCCTATAGATCTAGCCTCTAAGGACTTGCTAAAAGATTTTCCTGAATAATAATTAAAATTTAAAAGATAAAATTAACCGATCTCCTATGTCTTCATGGCCATGAGTTGGTGAACCCATTAATTTGTGTTTGTTTGGATTTAGTTTTAGGTCAAAGATCAGTCCCGTACACTTACACCATTTTTGTTTACATCTATTTTCATTTCTTTTTACATTTCTCATTTTGGGCCTTATTCTTATCATCTCTTCATTTCATTCTCTTATATGTTATTGCATTCTCTACTCATCATACATTCCTCTTCTATCATCATATGTCAACTCATTGATGGTTTAGTCAGAACCCCACCCACACCTACATCAATTTCATGAACTCGACATCTTTAGTAATTCAAGGAGATTCCCGAGAGCCTGGTTCATATCTTGCGAACCACTTTCCAAACTCCTCTTCTTCTCTTTCTTCAATAAACTGAGATCACTCTTGTCCCAACATTTGCCTCTTGTGTATGGAGAACAATTTATATTCATATCCATTCACATCTTTCTGGAATTGACCCTAATTCCATATTCATTGTTTTATCTGATGCTCAAGATTGCTAGTCTAATTGGGACAAATGTCATTGTACATAACAAAAGTCAAAGCTGGACCCCATTCAGATCCCTTCCTCTGAGTCTGATTCAAAGATGGCTCCACAAGGAAATAGGAAGGGACCATAACTGCTGAATCAAGGCCCTCATCCAGATCATAATGATGTGAATGCTCCATTAATATCATCGATTCAGTTCTTCCAACAACAACTTATAGATCAGGATCTCTTCGAGGTCGCCTTCACTGACATGATTAACGTTTTGAGGAGAGATAGAGAGAACTAGGGAAGATGAGGAGGTAGTGGTGACGATGAATAGGGAGATGTACCCCATGGAGGGTCAGACCAACCAAGAAGAGAGGCTCCTAAGCCTACACTCATGGAAAAATACAATCTCGACACTGGTTAGATGATAGAGTGGATCCATATTCCTCTGGTCACTGACATTTTGAGCTCACCCTGCGGTTCTTGGCTCTTCTTCCTCGTTCCATGGGAACACAAACGAGGAACCTTGCATCCATCTCTAGCAATTTTCCTACATCTATAGAAGCACATACTACCCTAACATCACGTTATGTGTAGTTAAAACGATATCTTTCCCATTCAACCTTTAGGATAAGGCTTTATACTGTATAAATCATTTGGAGAAGGTCATCGCAACTTGGTAGGAATTGAAGTCTACATTCCTCCACAAGATCTATCCATTAGTTCATCGAAATCAGATGCGAGGTTGAATTAGAAACCTCTCCCAAGGAACGAATGAGTCCATTCATGAAGCCTGGGAGAGGCTTAAAGACCTTCCAAAGAAGAGCTCCCACCATGAAAATTCTCAGATGAGCTTGATTCAACACTTCTTCATGGGCATGACCCAAGAGAGTCAAAGGCTAGTGGATGCCACATGTAGTGGATCTCATTTTAACATGGATGAAGATTTTGTATGGAAGATCTTTGAGGAAATGGTCGAAACATAGGTCATCTTGTCTTCATTCAGTGCCTATTAACACCAGCTGCAAATACACTACAACCCATCAACATGGCGGTATCTCATTAGCAAGACAAGGATGAGAGCTCCAATCTCAACATTATTGGTAGCCACCTGTCCAAAGTGGACATCATAGAAAAGAGATCACAATACATAGAAGAATTATATGCGATCGAACAGAGAACTTAGCACCTGGACAAACTAGGCCAGATTACCAAGCTGTTTAAGTTGTTAGTTAGCACAATGAACTCTTACGAGTCTGCGAGCACATTAGTCATGATTCTCGCTAAGGAAAGGAAACCATCATCACCACAACCACCTCAACTATGCCTCAACCGATCCAACACATATGCTATTTGCAAGCTCTTGATCAGGCACCTCCGCAACAGTCACAACTTTAGATGGTTGTCTACTAGCCCGAGCCCCGATCTTAGGTGGATCCATATTTCCCAGCTCCATCACAAATTTAGGAGGTGAACAATATCTGGAACAGTGATGCACAACTGACCTGTCTAGGCGGATATCAACAGTGCAACCATTGGCGATTAGGTTGTACCACCAATCCCAAGGTTGGAAGTTTGTCCAACATTCTCATACTCAACACTAGTCTCCACCAAATCGGAACAATTGGAGACAATTAAATCTCCATTTCATCACCTTTATTCCTACATTTTAGACTTAAATCCCTAGCTAAATGCATGTATATATCATTAATTTGTACAAAATAACATTCAATTATTGATTTACATATTGTATCAAATACTGTATTTAATACCAAAATAACAGAATTAGAAAATAAAAGAGAAAGAAATAGAATACCAAAGGTATTAAATGACCCTAAACTCTTGATGACTTGGTCCAAAAGGAATAAAGTAGAGGGAGATAAAGGCCAATAGATGCACAAAAATCCTAATTTTACTTCTTAAATAAATATTTTTGGGACCCATTTTATTTTCTTATTTTATAACTAAAATCAATAAACTTTGAATATGAATCTTGTACATAAAAATATATAAAATAAAAAATTTATTTCATTCAAAAATAATAATGCACAGCGTGCCCGAGACATACAGAATAAAAACTTGTAAAGAAAACTTTACAAACTTGTACCTTCTCCATATAAACTCAAAATTCATCGAACTCACATTTATTATTGATAAAATAAAATTATCTATTTAATGAAGGTAGTTTCATTAAATTTGGAATTAAGATGCAGAAGTTTGCTTTTGGGCCCCACTGTGGAATATACTATATAAAATTAATTAATATATTTCTCCTTATATTTCTTCTATCTTATATTTTTATAAATTTGTAAATATTATTCCAAATACATGTACAAAATAAAAATAAATTGAAAAATCAAAAATAAAATGAAATAAAATAAATATTATACCATAATATAGTGGTAAAGAATACTTATTATATATCAATATATTATATATACTTAATTATTTAAGAAGATAAATAACTTCAAAATAAAATAGAAATATGTATGCATTAATAAGTTATAAATATAAAAATTATGTATATAAAATAAAAAATAAAATATGAATAAAATACAACATATATATATATATGCTAATATACCTATAATTATACATGTAAAAACAACAACTAATAAATTAACTTATAAAAGTAACTAAAAATCACAATAAATTCCACATAAAATAACAAATTTTTTTCATGTTTTGATAAAGAATTAGTAAAATAATTTATTACTTAAATCTATTTAATAAGGGAAATTTTCATGTTTTGTCTTGTTCTGCACTGACGTGGACCAATGAGGCACGTGTCTTAGTTCACCTTGTTCAACTCCCTGCCCCTCATAGGTATGCTTCTGTCAGAGCTAGGCCTCCTCATTTCTCCAATTTTATGCGACCGATTCTTTCATCTTTTTGGCACGATTCCTTCATAGCCTTTGCTCCTCGTTCAATGATCTTTCATGTGCACATCTATCCTCGGTTGACAAATTAATGAATCGAGTCGCTCCCTTGGTCAAAGCATCGCCTGAACGTATATCCTCTACTGGATGAGAAGTCCGCTAACCTGATAGTTATAAAAGAAGAAACTATCGTCGCTGGTTTGGTTAGATGAAATTTCTAGATGAAAATTACTTTCATTTATTTATACTACTAAACAAATGTACATAGTGGTAGTACGGGAGTGTCAAACTCAAGGAGGCAAGAAATTAAGGTAAAAAGGTAGAGTATATAAGGTAAAGGGATTTCCTAATTTTTATTTATTTTATGGGATTCTTCTTAAATTTTATTAGGTGTATGAATTTTATATTGTTTTTAAGAGTTTATATACCTATAAGTAGAAATATAAGCATTCACTTTTCTTTTTTTTTATTTTATTTTTTAGTTTTTTTGTTTTGAATTTTATTTACTATTTTTATATATTTTAAGTGGTTTTTAGGATTTTTATGGATTTTGAATTATATTTAAAGTGGAAAACTAAGTTTTTTTTAAATAGTGAAGTAATTTTGATTTTTGGAATAGAAAATATAACAAAAATATTTTTGCTTAACTTTTACTGTAAAGTAGATGAAAATACCTTTCCAAGAAGATATTGTATGTATTTTTGTGGAATTAGTTTTGAATTTTTAGGGCTAGTATGGTTAATGGGTTTGGGCAAGCTCCTATGAATACTAGCTGTTTGGATGATTATGAGGGTTGGTAGAGGGTTGATATAAGGAATGTGATGTGATGTCACATTGATTTGTGATGGAATTCCAACCCAGGTTTGTAGGGTGGTTTACTAGGTTACCTTGGGGTAACCCGGGACACAACACCAACCAAACAAACCCTTAATGTTTTGAGGTATTTTTTTATTTTTTTTATGAATTTTATTATTTAATTTTTATGTTTTTTTAATTTTATGTATAGAATATTATAAAATATAGTATGGCTAATATTTATAGATTTTTAGAGGTTATTTCTATTTTATGTATTTTATTGTTTTTGTACTTTTTTGGTATTTTAGTGATTTATTAAAAATAGAATATATTTATAATATTCAAAACTGATTTAATACTATATATATGTTAGAACATATTTATATGTTTTTTATTTGATTATTATTATTATTAGTACATTATTTTATACGTAAATAATACTATTATATTTATATACTGTATTAGGGGTAATGTCATAATTAACATGAACTGTAGGTATGCATGTGAAATATGGAAGAGGCAAGGGGTGTTGCACGTAAAAGCTCCAAAATGTCATGTTCACAGGCATGTGGGATCTGAAGTTGTTGGACTTGTTAGCAAATTTTTACAACAAATGAGGATTTGTATGCAAGTTTCCCAGAGTCTCGTCTTTTTCACGTGATTGACCTATAAACAGGCTTTTTCGAGATATAAAAGAGTTCTAGGGGCTTATGCATGGAAACATAAAAATATCATCCCATCACATGAGGTGCACATGAGGCTCATGTCCATGGAGCTTCTTGAAATATAAAATAACAACAAAGGATTTTTATAGTTAGCCCAAGAAATCTGTTCGCATGTGCTTGTCACGTGCACTAATAAGCGGTGGGTCAACAAGCTGTAGGAGGTCGACGCATGGCACGATGTATGCCTTTGAATTGATGGATGATCATGTGGTTATGGTAAATTCTAGAGATCTTCTTCGTTCTTCCCCTAATTAACTCACGTGCAACGGATCTCAATCAAATATGGTGGTTATGTTGCGATTAAGGAAGTCTGATGCTCATGCTGCATGTGGTTTAACTTCAGTGTGATTGATCTCAATTGGTTGTAGTACTTTGAGTCAATATAAGTGATGGATCAAAGGGCATAACTACCACTCTTCGTGATTTAAAATGCTATAGGTAGTAGTAATGACGACTCTACTCCTACCGGTGGTCGAGCTTTGATCTGGAGGGACCCCATTGTTCCTCTGTGTTCTTCCCCAAAGTTGACGCGGGTGGTGACAATTTCGATCTATGATGAAGCTTTGATTTCAATTGTTCGATGGTATAATCTCAATCTCTAGGTCAGGTGCTTGCAAGTTCAGATCTATGAAGAAGCATGAAGAAAGCTTTGGGAAGTCCATCAGATTCTTGAGGTGTTCATTCTTGCTACACAATTTGGTCAGGAAACATGTGTTTCATGCATGACAGAACTCTTAATTAGGTGCTCGGATCAGATAAGCTACTTATGCTTTGTCTTCAGGAACATGGTGTTCATTTGCTTCGAGTGCAAGCGATGACATTGATGAATAACTGATGCTCGGGGCTAATCGATTATGTTCTTCTCCATGAGATGCGAATGGTGCTCAAATGATAACTCCACTACAATGCTTCTTGACACAACTCCGATACCTGCAAATTTTCCAAAAACTCCAACGCAAAGGCTTGGTCCAAAAGTGGGAACGGAAAGGTGAATGTCAAGCTTTCGGTAAAGGTGTTGGAATAAAAGCTCGAGCTCTAGCCACCATACGTGGTCGGAGGAGTACATGTGTATCATAGAAGGTGAAATGATGAGATTTGAAGTAGAGTGGATATGGATTGATGACATAGCGATTTTGATCTGATTTTAAGTTTGAAATGTTGAGGAAGAGAGATCGAGAGAATTGAGGAAAGAAATTGAAGGGAGAAGAAGATGAAAGATTCTAACCTGGGAATAAGATGGAGGATCGGTGGTGGAAGGAGCTCGGTGGAGCTCTGCGGCCAAGGCCTCTACTCTCGGCGGTAGAGAAGGCTAGGCACGAAGGAGCTGGGCTTGCTCCTAACAATGATCTTGCCTATATCTCCTCCCTCAACCTTGCTTCAATGATGAAAATAGAGATGCGACTATCATTCGCTTCTTCCCTCTCTCCCGCATCTCACAAGAAATGGAAGTCAAATGGCAGATCTAATCTTTTGAGGGAGATCGAGGAAGTGGAGGTGGATAATGGCGGATCTTGATATGGAAGAGGGGTGAGGGTCCTTATATAGAGGAGATGATGGAGGCTTAGGGAGCATGGCTAGCCAATTGGGCGAACGACCGAACGACCAGGCCGTTGGGAGACGAGAAGAGGAGAAAGGGAAAGGAAGAAGGAGGAAGAAAACGACGTCGAAAAAGAAAACCGATGAAGAGGAAGGAAAGGAGAGAGAAAAATAAAAAATATTTCAATTAATTGTATTAAATAAATAATTAATATATTTATAAAAACTAATTGATAAATGGAAATTATAGCTAATTTAATTATGACTATGAATTAAATAAATAATAATATTTAATAAATTAAATAAATATATAAACAAATAATATGGATATATTATACCAATATAAATAATTAATTTAACTATTTAAATAATTTTATTATTAATAATTTTTTATTTTATATTAATAATGTAACATTAATAAAATGTTAGTAAAGGGAAAAAGTATGAGAAATAATATAAATTAAAAAGGATAAAATTAAAATATATTGTACACCAATAGGGTCCCAAAATCCACTTTTTGCATATTAACTCCGATTTCAGTTAAATTACTTTTATTTAATATATAATTTCATAAAATGAACTTCAAACGTGAGTACACCCAATTTAGAATTCATATGGCTGAGATATAACGTTCATAAGATTCACTTTATGACTTTTTCATTTTAAGATTTATTGGTATTTTTCATAATTATTTTTATATTATAATTTTATATTTTTCTATTTATTTTAAACACTTTAAAAAAAGAGTTAAATTAAACACACTTAAGAATAAATAAATAATAATAAAGAATAAACACAATTAGTTATATGATTTTTGGTATTTTTAATAAATAGTATTAGTTAAAGCACAAAGTTTAAAAATGAGTTTGGTCGATTTGGAGTTTTCTATAAATAGTTATGAACATGAAAAGTTACCTTTTACGACTTTTTCTGTTCAATGTAATTATTTATTTTACATTGAATAAATTTTCTACTATTTTATAAATTAATATATTTGATTGTAATAGGTTTCGTGAAGAAAATATTTTAATTTGTGATTTTTTGAATGTTAATAAAATTTGTAAACATGTGTAGTAGGAGAAAAATGTATAACTGTACATTAGTGATCTTTATTTTCTGATATTTTTATAGATTATGATCTTTATCTCCCCGTACTTATTTATTTTGTCGACCAGGTCAATATAGACCTGGTCTCGAGGTTAGAATCAGTATGTACTTAGTTACATATACACACATACTTATTTCTTTTATTTTTATTTTTCTCTTTATTATTTTATTTTTGATAAAATAAGTGTTAGATATATAATATTAACAAATTAAGTTATAATGTTAATTCTAGAGAATTATTAAATATTTACATGTATTCTTCAAAGGATTTTAGCCAAAAAGAAAGAATAAAGGAGATCAATCATAGATTTATTGTTCCTCTATATAGTACCTTTGCTAATCCCGTAGCAAACACTTATTCTAAAAATAAGTTAACAAAAAAGAAAAGGAAAATAAAAGAACTTAGAACATGATTGTTTCTATAAGTCGAATTTAACTTTACCAAAAATCAAGAACTTGGAATAGGCCTTTTAATTGATAGTTTGTCGGGACCTCATTAGAATTAAGATTTATTAAAGTCTCAACAGTCATCAAGTTCCACAAATCCCTATCCAGCTTCACCTCAACATCCAACTCAGATCCCACCCCTCCATCATGTGAACTATTCAATCTTGAAGTCAATTTGTACTATGTATGAAAGGTGTTATCTCTACCTTCTTGAGGAGGTGAAGAACTGACCACTTCAATAATACAATCCCACTGGTTCCTCATCTAGGTCCTCGATCCACGAGGAGGTGTTTTACTTCTGAGTTCAGGTCGTGTAGTGTCCACAATTGAAAGGGTGAAGGAAGTAGAGGAATGACAAAAGAAGTGGAGTGTGATCGGTGTAGTCACATCTCATGTGAAGCGTGGCCAGTTTAACGAAGTCTCCACCAAGATATGCAGGATATCTGAAGCTTAGACCATTGTGGTCATGTATGTATTTGGTGTATGGCTTCTTTTCGGTAGAAAATATTTGTTGCATTGCATTGTTCTTTTGTGCCCCGACGGATATAACATCTTTTTTTCGTTCATATTTTGGGCCTTGGAAAAAATTGTGGTAGTAGATACATCCCTCATTCGAAGCATTATTTCAACCCCACACTCCCATCTTTAGATGTCAACACCACTAGTCAAGGATTAAAATGTACCACTAAAATGAACTGCTCTTCACAACCCCATGAAATTCGAGATATGTGCAGTATGCATGAGTTCAAAATTGGTTCAAATGATGAAGAGTTATACGGATGGCACAAGGTGTCCTACTTACGCAAGTTTAAGTTGAATTCCGATCGTGGTCATATGGAACCCAAAGATTCAAGTCAAAGACCCGAATAGTCTCAATTTTAGTTTCTAATGAATTCCCTTTAGAATTAAGTGGATTAAGGCCTAAACAATGCTCCATCCTTTAGACTTAGCTCCATTCGGTTCAAGATTAAACTTGTTCTAAAAAATGCGCATGAATACAATAATTTTTTTGAAGAAATTATTTTATTTAATGTTTTTTTGCAATTTTTATAGAATTTTGAACATTTTTTAATGAATTTTAAAACTTTCATTTTTTTGATTTTTTTGAAAGAGTTAATGAATTGAATCTATTATAAGAATTTAATGTAGATTTTTACAAATAATTTTCTACATAATTTATAAGACTTATACAAATTTTATACAAAATTTACATAAGAACCTTATTTACAATTTTAACTAATTAAGAATTTAATATAAGTATTTTAAACCACATTTTATATACACATTTTAAATCTTCTTTTATAACTCATATTTAAAGTTTTCTATGGAATTTTAAAAACCCAAAATGTACACCCATACTCCTAGAGAAATATTATTAAAAATATAATAAAGTATGAGTTTTGGATTCGAGAGAGAGAGAGATAGAGAGAGAGAGAGTGTGTGTGTGTCTATATATATATATATATATATATATATATATATATATATATGGGACCTTTCAAATGAAGTGGGGACTTTTCTGAAATTGTAAAGGCCATTATGAATTTAGTAAAAACTCTGTAACAGTTTTGTAAAAGTATAAAAAACATATTGTAAAAAAATGAATTTGTAAAATAAAGCATCCAAATTTAAATTAACATTTCCATCCAATATAATAATATTTTCATAATTTTATTTCCATGTACAGGTTGTGTTGATATTTATTGTTATATGTATGAAATAAGAGATTGTAAAATATATTGGAAAGATGCCTAAATTGAGGGTGGCTCACCATATATATGGTGAGACCCTGCCTCATTTGATGTTTCCCATATATATATACATATGTACATACATATATATACATATACATATACATATATATATATATATATATATATGACAACCCCTATACTTCATGTGAACTATGTCCTCATAGTGAGAAACAAGCAATAAAGACATAACTCGACTAAGTATAGACTCGTGAAAAGAATACTATACTACAAGGACTCAAAGAATAACAAATAAAGATGAGAAGTCGATCATCCTCTCTATACTTAGGGTCAAGTAATCCTAAATATAGGGGACTCAAAAACAAGGATGATCGAGGTCAGAATGTACACAATCAACAACTCAGCTTGTCCCCCTATACTTAAGGTAAAATATCCCTAATTATAGAGAAGAATATCAAAAGCTGAGGGACAAGAGAGAGAGAGCAGATTATACACAAATCAAAAGATGTAAATGACTATATTACCCCCTATACATAGGGTAAAGCATACCTTCTAAATGTAAGCAACAACATGGTTAATAAAACAAAACGGAATGAACAACACAATGTCCACATGATTAACCACATTTTCACCGCTTTAATTGTTGTATATTATTGTATCACATGCATTGAAAATGATTCATGCAAAAACCACACCTTCAAATATGTGCTAATTATTTTACTTGGCAAGATACAAACATCAAACACATGGACACAAGCTTCCTAATCCATCTATCAAAACTACTGATTAAATCTTAGTTATTAAATTGAATTATTTAGGTCTTCATAATGCAGGTACAATGTATGCAACAAAATGTTCAAATATACAAAGTGATAATGGCACATAAATGAATAACACAAAGATGAAACAATATGATGCATGTATTTTTTTATTATGTTTTACGTGATTAAAATGAGGTGAAATGCAATGATATGGAACAATATGCTATGATGTTCAAGCATATAATTACATATAAAAATACTCCACAATAAATCAAACACTTTGACAATAAATGATATGTTAATTTCAGGAACAAATTATGCATCAAAATGAATTAATTTCATTAAATAATAAAGACCAGAAGACACAATACATATCAAAATTTAACAGGTTTAATTCAGTGTCAAAACAAAACATAAATGATGCCATTACATAGAGAATGAAAAGAGCATCAAAATTCAACTGAAATCAACCAGAATAGAGTTCATATGCTCAAGATTTGATAATTATAGTCTAGGAGCATAAATGCAAATAAAACTATGAAAATAAATAGATAAATAATTAAAAATACACCATTAAGGAGCCTATTTGCAATTTTCAAATGTTGGAAAGGCTCCCCTAATATTTTACTTATACGTGGGGCATATCTACTATTATTCTGAACTAGTGGGGGTGTTTTGCAAAATACCCATGCACGAACATGTGGCACACACGTGAGGACATGATTGTAAGTCTTTGAAGAGACCAGAGCAAATCTGCAATTTGCCTAGCCCTCTCATGTACGTGGCATACGATAAGGCTAGGGTCAGAGTGAGGCTCGGTTGGCTATTAGTTTAGAGCATGCGTGGCGCACCTCCGTTCTTTAAATCAGGTTTGGCTCCATGATGAACCTTGGTTTCACAATGTTAAAATCCATATATTAAATCCCCTAGCTTAAAATTTTATCAATAGAAACCATATTAAATACTGTACATATTTTGGTTTTTAAATAAATTAAAAATACGGAAAAATTACAAGACAAAAATTGTAGTGTTGTAATGCCTTTAAAAATGCTCCTAAAAGTATTTCTCCTCTTATTTGACTTATTTTGTGTTTTTGGTCAACATGAAACTTGTAGATCTCCTCAAGATCTACCACTTTTATGTTTTGAGCTTTTTCAAATTCATCCTCTTTCTATTTCCTTTTGTTTTTCTTTTATTTTTATATTTTGAATAAATCTCATTGGGCCACGTGGCTCCTTCTGGTTGAGCCACGCATCCCGCCTTTCTGTGCGCCATAAACCTCCCTTCCGCACCATCAGATAGCCTTCTGGTGATTCATCACAGATGCCCATTCCCTTCCGTCCTCTGCCCTTTGATCTACCCTCCATATTGCATCTGGAGCACTCACTCTCACCTACTGTATGATCGTTAGATTATTAGATCTAACAGTGCTGATCGCCTCACTCACGGCCTGTTGATGTACCATAATCGATTAGATCGGGGCACTCCATTATGACCTAATCCCAACAGTTGAATCGCAAGATCCAACAGTCCATCCACCATCTTCGACCTCCAGCCGCACCCTCTCTCCCTCATTCTCCACTTCGAGCCTGTCGCCCCCTTCCTATTTTCCCAACCTCGATGTCCACCACCACCATTCTCTGAGCATGACTACTCCAAGCCTTAACATCCACTATCCTCACGCTCCACCTAACCTTGATCCTCCCCCCCTTCTCATGGTCAACACGAATCCACGAAGCCATGACTTCCACCACCTGCGCCTCGGCCTTTCCCCCTTCAAATATGCTGCCGTCGCCCTCATTCTGCTCCGTCCACCTTTATGCAGGTTGAGGCCCAGTGCCCCTCCCCTTTGTGATAGAGAGGGGATGATCTGGGGCGTGACGATGACCGCTAGCTCCGGTGTTGACCCTAGTCCATGGTAGTCCATGCTACATCCCTAACCACACCGGCAAGCTATTTTCCATGGCTGGGGGAGTCAAGCGAGGTGCTCAACCCAAGCCACCCTCCTACGCCTCGATCTCCAGGTATGTATTGTCTCTAATTTTTTCATGATTCTTGCAATTAATTAGGTTCTCACATACATTTTCTCCCGTAATTAACCACTTCACAAGATCCTTCACACATCCACCATCTTCGTGCTACACTCTGACCACCTTCTCGATCCTCCACAGCCTCCACCCTCACACCCATTTTCTCTGACTTCACGGTGGAGGAACCCAATGGGCCTCCACCTTCTCCGCCCACAATGGCTTCCACTTCACCTGCTCACAACAATCTCATGCTTCGGCTATGTATAAGCATTGCAGGTACCCTATTATTCAATTGCTGGGGCTACGCACTCCACTCGGATCTCTAGCTCAGCCTCCGATGGAGCTCCATTGATGGGGGTATCCAACCAACCCCATGTCTCGTTCGAGTTCCGGTTTTCCTCACGAGGATGCCATGGTCCTGCCTAGACCTTCAGAGGATGCAATGGAGCATAGAGGAGCTACATGCGTCTCACTGATGTACCAATTATGCCACCACCAAGCAACGGAGGCAGAGGAGCAAGAAGGCACATGTGCCGTTGGATGGAACCCTTCTGGTGTCCATCCAACGATCCAGGATTGTCCACATTGTTAGACTTGTGAGCCCTGGGCGAACCATTCTTACAATAAATGTTATTGTAATATTTATGTTGATCAATAAAAGTTATCGATGTTTCACTCCCTTTCTGAAATTATATGAATGAATGCACTATAAGGTCCCTCTGTACAATTAGGGTTATGTACCATGGCCAGCTTGATGATCATATAGCTGTTGATTCATTAAATGAATCATAGAGGCTGGTGTTTGGATGAATATCTAAGGAGTTAGATAGAGGACTCATCAAGCACCGTCAAATGATTGTCAAGTGGAGATCTCCAGCCTGAGTAGGAGATGGCAATCCTTTCTCACATAGGCTGATATCTGACGGACCTCTTGATGCAGGTCCTCTGCATGGGAATAGTGATTCGGAGGTGTCAGATTAGTTAGGTCAATGGGTTGACCTGACGATATCGAGATAACTTAAGTCCTATGTTGAATGCTGTCACAACATAGGCATGCATCCTCTGACCGGAGACAGATGTATTGCTATATATCTGAGTATGTACATTTGGCAGACCAATAGGTTGATGACCTAACCAAGGTCTATACACCGGCGAGCTGGTGTGCATATAAGGGTATATGAGCAATATGATCTCTCAAAGGGATCATACAGGTTCACTTGTGAACCAGAAGACATGAGCTCACTCATGAGGTATTGGGACCGACCAAATTCCATGCATGGTCGTCGTGCTTTGGAAGCATGACATGAATTTGAAGGTATGATATATGCTTTGGGAAAGCATATGATCGATACCAAATCCCAATGACCAAGATTGAGAAACTTAATGATTAAACCCTGAAGAAGACAGTATAAAAATGATCTTGATCTTCGGGTTGATCATGGGTCTTCCAGTATGCAGGATGTACAAGTATTGGGAATACCTGAAGGGTGATGTGATCATAAACGATTGTATATCCATGACGCTTCCATTCCGAGGGAGTGATGAAACAGGTCTGGATTTTAGTGACTCCTTCCAGTAGAGAAGCAATCTGATCTTAGTCCAAGTGTTGGACATTGGTCTGAATGAGATTCAGATTCAATGAAGATTAGATTTGCGGTCTTGATTTAATCAAGCATCTATGGGAGGTTCGTTCGATCTGGATTTGAGATAATTTCTCAATATCCAAGTCACTATACATGGAATAATACAATCGTCCTGTCCTTATCTCCAAGTATCTGCGGAGAAAGCACATTATTCATGAAAGGGTTCAAGAATAATTCTTTCGATGAAATATCCAAGCAAGGACTTAATGATTAAATGCGATTTAATTATCAAGCTTAATATGAATATAATTCATATTGTGAAAATGATTATCTAAGATAATTAAATGGGAATTAATTATCAAGGATTAAGAGAATGTGGATAACACTATCCATGATATATGTGTATTATAAATATGATTTATAGTATACATGTATAAGAGAGAGAATCAATATAAAGAGCATTTGTTAATTAATAATGTGGATTGGATTCACATTTATTAATTAATTGGAAATGCAATTTACCAATTAGTTTGGGTTGTGAATATGATTCACATAATATTCAATGGCATGATTGAAATATTCACAAATTAATTGGGAATTAATTTGGTGAATATTTTTGTGATTACTAAATTAATTAAGGAATAATAAGATAAATAAAATAGAGCCAAATAACCACCCTTAATAGGTGGCGTCACCCATGAATTGTTCATGGTTGACTCCATTTTATTTATCACATTATGTCTTAATTAGTTAATGATAAATTAAATTATGTTGATAATGTTGCAACATATTTTAATTTAAATTAATGTTGTTGGTTTTAACCAACAACAATCATGACCATTGATTTAGCATGGACCAAGCATAGCCATTGGATCCATGTGTCCCATGGATTGAGATCCATTGGATCCTAAACTAGTATAAAAGGAGGGCTAGGGTAGCCTTTCCAAGTTACATCATCATCTAGAGTTGAAGAACTCTACTATCTCTCTTTCTCTCATTCTCGTGGGATCTCCCTAATATTCAAGTGGCCGTCCACTTTGTGTATTAGGAATGAGATCATTCTTGCAACGCCTCGATGCTTGGATCTTCGTCAAAGGATTGCGGGAAGGACGCGACTCATCATCGTGCCCGCAAGCGCATTCTCCGTGGGTCGGACTTAAGATAGGAGGATCTCTACTTTGGGATCTCGCGATCACAACCACGCTTTAAGAGTTATTCCTTATACTTTGTAGTTAGATGAAACGATCCGAGAAGTGTTCTCGTGATCATGTGGTTTCATCTTTAAAGTTAAAATTTTTAATTTCCGCTGCATCTAGCTTCTAGTACGACTAGTTGCTCCGATTGCATACGATGCGATCGACACGCTTCCGTGATGCGCTTAAGGATTCACAATATCCTTCAAGTGGTATCAGGGCCAGGTTGAATAAGGTTTTGGATATGATCCATGAACCTTAGACGATTTGGTTTTTGAAAGGGCTGCGAAATTTTTACTGCATTTCAATTTTCGCACCTCTGTCTAATTGAATTTTTCTGTACTGTTTAAAATGTTTAAACAATAAATTTTCAATTGTATTTTGTTCCCCATTAAACAAGGAAACCATAGGACTTGAGTTTACTAAATTTGGACTTTATTTGCTCAAGATATGGCTTTTTGAATATGACTATATTCACTGTTGCGGGAACTGCGGATTTAAACGTGATTAATGAGATAATTACGGTTTTAATCCGCCTTGAAATGCGTGAATTATCACTTGGGTTCTTTAATAAATTAAATAGTCAATCTTTGGAAACTGAGTTTGCATTTTTTGGATTTAAATTGATCAAGATAAGTTAATTTTAGTGATTGGGGGTCACTGCTGGAAATTAACATTTTTGATCTTGAACCTTGTGATATGTCATTCAATTATCATGATAAAAATTAATTGTTAATTTTCTGGAATAATTAGTGATAAATATTTGTGAAATATTTAAAGAAATAATTATTTCATTGAATGACACTTGCCTAAACCACAATGATGAGATATTAGATCTTGATCATTGTTTCATCAACAAACATTGCTTTCATGAAAACCATAGTTTATCCTACAATAGTTGTAGGACAACATTTACATGAAAAACCACTCTTGCTTGAATAGGATTGGGGATTTGTCTAGCAAATCTCCTTATAATATAATCAAAAATGTTTTGATGTATATTATATGGTATAATTTCGGTTGAAAAACCGATGAGCATCTCAAAGTACATGATGATCTATCTGGTATTATCCTTTCCTGAGGCGGATGAGGTGCCTAGTCGGAGAGCATTGGGGTCGCGGGTTGCAACATATGTGGTCCGTCCCACTCTCGTCAGTACTGGCCATGACAGCGGGCAGGGATTGTATAATACCGGAGAAAGTCAATGTGTATTTTTCTAATTATCAAAATTCGAATAATACGTATTTTGAGAATATACCTACTATTCAGGTAAAAGACATGTTTGTTGATGATTGGATTAATGATTAATTTAATATGATTAAATTAATTATATCCAACAAACACTCTATTATGAATAGATGTGTATTTCCCTTGGAAGAATTAATTATGTGAATGTGATTCACAATAATTAATTATAAAATTTGAATATGAGGTGGAGCATCACATAAGTGACATCCATGGTCTCCCGTCAAGGCAAAGGATTTCGTCGCCAGTTGTTGTGTACGGGAGACGCCTGTCTGAAGTGACAGATCCTGTGCATGATTTAATTGGATCGTATTCTTTGCTTCTCGAAAGAGTAAGGCCGTATACGTAGTGACCCCAATATCGAGTCCTCATATTATTGGGGCGATATTGGATTGCGTATAGCGAGTATTAAGCCTGTTGACGGTTGGTTCAATTAACAACGGGTCAACATCATCTTAGGGGTGGTGGGCCCGGGTGTTAACAACCGAATTGGGAATGCAAGTTGGACTTGCAAAAGGCAGAATGAGTTCCTGCTTCTTTTTATCGGAGTCGCAAGTTCTCATATTATTGGGATGTGACAAAGATAGGAAAGGAGATCCCAGATCTTGCTTGAGATATAACGGTAAGTATATCTCTTATTTTGAAAGACAATTAGGGAATAATCTTTCAAAGTTGACCCAGCAAGACAAATTTGATTCAAAATGCCTTAATCAAATTATTCTTAAAATGAATATATATTTAATCTATATATTCTAATATAGTGCATCCTTAATTTCAGAAAATGAAGTCCATGAACCCACTTAGCAGGCTTCTGGAGGTCAACCAGTTGACCGGACCAAATTATTCGGATTGGATCCGAAATTTGGATCTTGTTCTCCCTGCAGAGCGCATCTCCTACGTGCTTAGCAAGGACAAGGTAGCAAACCCTGTGACTGATGAAGATAAATATAATGATAAATATGATGAAGGCCATAATCTGGCAAGGTGTTACATCCTTGGGTCATTGTCCAATGTGCTTCAGAAGCAACATGTGGAAATGAACAATTGCCAAGAGATTATGCTGAATCTGAAAGAAATGTTCGGTGACATAAACCGCACACAGCGTTATAATGTGATGAAAGAGCTTATTCGCTGCAAGATGCAGGAAGGGACCTTTGTCAGAGAACATGTACTCAAAATGTTTGGGTACCTCTCTGAGCTGGAAACCCTGGAAGCCTACTTGGATTCTGAAATGCAAGCTGATTTCATTCTCCTGTCGCTCCCTAAGTCTTTCAATAACTTTGTTGTATCTTACCACATGAACAAAGGTGACTTCACAAACGCTGGGCTGTTAGATGCATTGAAGTCTGTAGAAGACGTCATGAAAAAGGACGGCCCCTCTGCTAGTGCAATGGTTGCACAGGTAAGAGGAAAGCGCGGGCGGAAGCAAGGTTCTCAGAAGGGCCCAGCCTCGAAGAGAAAGAAGAAGAATCAAGGAGTTGGTTCATCTTCTAGTGCTTCCACACTGATGACATCGAAAAAGACCAATGTCTGTCACCACTGCAAGAAGCCGGGGCACTGGCGGCGTAACTGCCCAGATTACCTGAAGTCCACTGACAAAGGTAAATCCCCAGCAGGTATGAAATCTACTTTCATCATTGAAACTAGCTTTCTCGTTGGACGAGAAGGAAGTTGGGTTATAGATTCTGGTGCTTCTGTTCACGTATGCAATTCGTTGCATTTGTTTCAGGAAACTAGGAATCTGGAGCAAGGGGAGATAGTTATCCAGATGGGATCTGATGCAAGTGTTGCAGCAGTCGCCATCAGGACGTGCAAACTGTCATTATCTAGTGGTCGAGTCCTAGTACTTAAAGAGTGTCTTTATGTACCTGAGGTCAGGAGGAACTTGATATCTGTGTCTAAACTTGTTAGACATGGCTACTCTTTCCCGTTCTGTAATAAATTAGTCATTAATCAATATGATAAATTTGTTGCGGAAGGTGTTCTGACTTCTGGTGGACTCTATGAATTGTGCATTGATGAATGTGTCATAAATGTCACTAACACTAATAATAATAAAAACCCTAAGAGATCCAGGGAGAATGGAAATCATTCGAATATGATCTGGCATCAAAGGATCGGTCATTTATCTGTTGATAGGATCAATAGATTGATAAAGGATGGACCTTTAGATTTTCTACAGGTTCAAACTTTACCTACCTGTGAACATTGCATTCGAGGTAAAATGACCAGGATGCCTTTCCGTAACAAGGTTACGCGATGTGAAGGTATTCTTGACCTAATACATACTGATGTATGTGGTCCCTTCAGTACCGCGAATAAAAATGGATATCGATACTATTTGACGTTTATCGATGACCATTCGCGATACGGGTTTGTCTTCCTGCTACGTCATAAGTCTGAAACCTTTGAAAAGTTCAAAGAGTTTAAGGTTTTGGTTGAGAACCAAGCCGACAGGAAGATCAAACGGATTCGGTCTGACCGAGGTGGTGAGTACCTCTAAGATGAATTTAAGGAATATCTTAAAGAGAATGGAATTGTCTCCAATCTCACTCCTCTTGGAACTCCCCAACTTAATGGTGTTGCTGAAAGACGCAACAGGACCATCATGGACATGGTACGTTCAATGATGAGCAAAGCACATTTGTCTCTTAGTTTCTGGGGATATGCTGTAGAGACTGCAATATATATCCTAAACAAGATTCCTAGCAAGTCTATACCAAAGACTCCTCACGAGTTCTAGTATGGTACCAAGCCTAGTGTTAAACACTTGAGGGTTTGGGGATGCTTGGTTCATGCAAAGAACGTGGACGCAAGTAAGCTAGAATCTCGCACTCATGAGTGCTACTTCATTGGGTATGTTAAAGATGGTATTGGATACCAACTTTATGACCCTGAGACCCAAAAGGTTTTTGTCTCTAGGGATGTGAAATTTTTGGAGGATGATTTCCTTAAAGGTCAAGACAAGAATGAAGTAGAGGAGCTCATTGAATCCCCTGAGGATTCTGAGATTCCTGAACCAGAAACTGAAGAGATAAATGAAGATGAAACACCCATACCTCTTCGAAAGAGTTCGAGGGTGGTTGCACCACCTGAAAGGTATGGATTCCATGTGTCAGGTGAGACTGACAATGATCCTTCTTCATATGATGAAGCACTTGCGGATCATGACATGGATAGATGGATGCTAGCAATGAAGTCAGAGATTGACTCCATGCATAAGAATGGTGTATGGACCCTAGAGGATCCACCTAGAGGGGTAAAACCCATTGGGTGTAAATGGATCTTCAAGAGAAAGAGGGGACCTGATGGGAAAGTAGAGACTTTCAAGGCACGACTCGTAGCCAAGGGCTACACACAGAGAGAAGGCATCGACTACGATGAGACACTCTCTCTTGTGGCCATGCTTAAGTCCATCAGGACATTACTAGCTATAGCTGCATATCTTGACTACGACATCTGGCAGATGGACGTCGAGACGACTTTCCTCAATGGATACCTCGAGGAGGATATCTATATGGAGCAGCCCCAGGGCTTCATAGTTGAGGATGGTAAAGTATGCAAGCTGAAGAAATCCATCTATGGGCTCAAACAAGCTTCTCGTAGCTGGAACATCAGATTTGACGAAACCATAAAGAGTTATGATTCTGTGCAAAACCCTGATGAACCTTGTGCATACAAGAAGCTTAGTGGGAGCGCCATTGTGTTCATCGTGCTTTATGCAGATGATATCCTTATCATTGGGAATGATACAAGAATGATGACCAGTGTGAAGATTTGGCTATCCCATACCTTCGAGATGAAAGATCTTGGAGAAGCCTCTTACATCTTAGGCCTAAAGTTGTTCAGAAACTGAGAAAAGAGAATATTGGGATTATCACAACATGGATACATCAAGAAGATTCTTGAACGATTCCGCATGGATAGTTCGAAGAAAGGATTCCTCCCCATAGGACATGGTATCCATCTGTCCAAAGGGATGGCTCCTCAAAGTGTTGAGGAAAAGAAGGCCATGGCTGGATGCCCTTATGCATCAGCCGTAGGAAGCTTGATGTATGCCATGATGTGTACTAGGCCAGACATCTGCCATGCAGTGGGAGTGGTAAGTCGTTACCAATCCTGCTATGGAGAGAAACACTGGAATGCAGTAAAGAACATATTCAAATATCTAAGACGGACGCAAGATTATATCTTGGTCTATGGGGATGGTGATCTCCAAGTCTTGGGATATACAGATTCAGACTTCCAATCAGATATTGGTGATCGAAAGTCGACATCAGGGTTTGTATTCCTGTTGAACGGTGGTGCTGTGAGCTGGAGAAGCAAGAAGCAGGACACTACGGCGGATTCAACAATATAAGCCGAATACATTGCCGCATCAGATGCTGCAAAGGAGGCGGTGTGGTTGCGCAAGTTCATCTTGGAGCTTGGCGTAGTTTCCTCTAATACTCCCGTCCAGTTACTCTGCGATAACACTGGAGCCATTGCCCAAGCAAAGGAACCCAGGTGCCATCAGAAGAGCAAGCACGTGGAAAGGAAATACCACATCATTCAGCAGATTCAAAAGCGTAGTGATATCATCATCACCAAGGTGGCCTCTGCCGACAACATTGCTGATCCTCTTACCAAACCTCTGACACAAAAGGTTTTTGACCAGCATGTAATGAGTATGGGTTTACGGATTGTACCTGAATGGTTCTGAGGGCTAGTGGGAGATTGTTAGACTTGTGAGCCCTAGGCGAACCATTCTTAAAATAAATGTTATTGTAATATTTATGTTGATCAATAAAAGTTATTGATGTTTCACTCCCTTTCTGAAATTATATGAATGAATGCACTATAAGGTCCCTCTGTACAATTAGGGTTATGTACCATGGCCAGCTTGATGATCATATAGCTGTTGATTCATTAAATGAATCATAGAGGCTGGTGTTTGGATGCATATCTAAGGAGTTAGATAGAGACTCATCAAGCACCGTCAAATGATTGTCAAGTGGAGATCTCCAGCCTGAGTAGGAGATGGCAATCCTTTCTCACATAGGCTGATATCTGACCGACCTCTTGACGCAGGTCCTCTGCATGGGAATAGTGATTCGGAGGTGTCAGATTAGTTAGGTCAATGGGTTGACCTGACGAGATCGAGATAACTTAAGTCCTATGTTGAATGTTGTCACAGCATAGGCATGCATCCTCTGACCGGAGACAGATGTATTGCTATATATCTGAGTATGTACATTTGGCAGACCAATAGGTTGATGACCTAACCAAGGTCTATACACCGGCGAGCTGGTGTGCATATAAGGGTATATTAGCAATATGATCTCTCAAAGGGATCATACAGGTTCACTTGTGAACCGGAAGACATGAGCTCACTCATGAGGTATTGGGACCGGTCAAATTCCATGCATGGTCGTCGTGCTTTGGAGCATGACATGAATTTGGGAAATCATATGATCGATACCAAATCCCAATGACCAAGATTGACAAACTTAATGATTAAAACCTGAAGAAGACAGTATAAAAATAATCTTGATCTTCGGGTTGATCATGGGTCTTCCAGTATGCAGGATGTACAAGTATTGGGAATACCTGAAGGGTGATGTGATCATAAACGATTGTATATCCATGACGCTTCCATTCCGAGGGAGTGATGAAACAGGTCTTGATTTTAGTGACTCCTTCCAGTAGAGAAGCAATCTGATCTTAGTCCAAGTGTTGGACATTGGTCTGAATGAGATTCAGATTCAATGAAGATTAGATTTGCGGTCTTGATTTAATCAAGCATCTATGGGAGGTTCGTTCGATCTGGATTTGAGATAGTATCTCAATATCCAAGTCACTATACATGGAATACTACAATCACCCTGTCCTTATCTCCAAGTATCTGCGGAGAAAGCACATTATTCATGAAAGGGTTCAAGAATAATTCTTTTGATGATTAAATGAGATTTAATTATCAAGCTTAATATGAATATAATTCATATTGTGAAAATGATTATCTAAGATAATTAAATGGGATTTAATTATCAAGGATTAAGAGAATGTGGATAACACTATCCATGATATATGTGTATTATAAATATGATTTATAATATACATGTATAAGAGAGAGAATCAATGTAAATAGCATTTGTTAATTAATAATGTGGATTGGATTCACATTTATTAATTAATTGGAAATGCAATTTACCAATTAGTTTGGGTTGTGAATATGATTCACATAATATTCAATGGCATGATTGAAATATTCACAAATTAATTGGGAATTAATTTGATGAATATTTTTGTGATTACTAAATTAATTAAGGAATAATAAGATAAATAAAAGAGAGCCAAATAACCACAATTAATAGGTGGTGTCACCCATGAATTGTTCATGGGTGACACCCCCCAATTTTAGGGGAGGTTGGTTGACTCCATTTTATTTATCACATTATCTCTTAATTAGTTAATGATAAATTAAATTATGTTGATAATGTTGCAACATATTTTAATTTAAATTAATGTTGTTGGTTTTAACCAACAACAATCATGACCATTGATTTAGCATGGACCAAGCATAGCCATTGGATCCATGTGTCCCATGGATTGAGATCCATTGGATCCTAAACTAGTATAAAAGGAGGGCTAGGGTAGCCTTTCCAAGTTACATCATCATCTAGAGTTGAAGAACTCTACTATCTCTCTTTCTCTCATTCTCGTGGGATCTCCCTAATATTCAAGTGGCCGTCCACTTTGTGTATTAGGAAGGAGATCATTCTTGCAAGGCCTCGACGCTTAGATCTTCGTCAAAGGATTGCGGGAAGGACGCAACTCATCATCGTGCCCGCAAGCGCATTCTCCGTGGGCCGGACTTAAGATAGGAGGATCTCTACTTTGGGATCTCGCGATCACAACCACACTTCAAGAGGCATTCCTTATAATTTGTGGTTCGATGAAACGATCCGAGAAGTGTTCTCGTGATCATGTGGTTTCATCTTTAAAGTTAAAATTTTTAATTTCCGCTGCATCTAGCATCTAGTACGACTAGTTGCTCCGATTGCATACGATGCGATCGACATGCTTCCGTGATGCGCTTAAGGATTCACAATATCCTTCACACGTCACACTACCGAAGCAAGGAGTCTTAGTTTAAGCGAGCCTCACCTGAAGGAGACGTAAGTCTCCACAGGGCCCAAGCCACTCGAACCAAGCTGACCTCTAGAGAAACCTGGCTATGCTACGTGTAGGACAAAGCCTCATCTGAGGCTTGGAGGCTCAGTCGGTACGAGCCAGTACTTGAAGCGCCATATCCCTCCATGTGTCCCGAGCCTCCGCTGGAGCCTCCCGAGCCAAGCATCGAGCCCGAGCCTCCTTATGAGCCTACCCCACATGTGCGCTGATTACGTGGTGGTTGGGTAATTTGCAGTAGTGCCCTGCCCTCTTCACTAAACTACAATCAGGTCCTTCTACGCACGCGAAAAGCATCCACGCCTGGGGTTATTTGTCTTCTATCCCCTCAGGATTTTAATAACTGCAATAACACCTCCAAGCGTATGGAAAAATTATAGGGAAGGCCTCACAGTTTATTTTAATTACATTTATGCCCTTCCAAGGACCTATTCGCAAGGAATTTCTAATTATTTTCATGTTTTCTTTACATTTATACCCCTGGACTATTTTGTGAATGTCTTGATCATCTGATCTCCGTTTAAGTTGATTTCATTTTCATTTTTAAGTTTATTTCATTATCTATCTATTGGCATGATTTGTTCCCTAATTTGACACTAAAAATTTGGATGATAAATTCTAATTATGCAGTGTCATCTATTTAATGATTGTAATGCCATTGGTTAATTTATCAATTAAGTTTGCTTCATAAGTTGATCTTGAAATTGATCACATAATTATTGCTCATTGATTTTATTTATATAGGGCATATGTGCACATTTTCACACTTGCATCACATTGCATTATAAAAATCCAAAAAAAGTGTATTTAGTTCATGCATCATCTGTCTGCATCATTGCATCGTGTTTCTGTATTTGTCGATCTAATCAATTAGTTATTAATCACTTGATCTTAGTATTAAGAGTCTGAATAATTACTTAAGAGGCTCGTGTCCTTGAGTTCGACCTTGGGCATGCCAAAGTAAAATAAATTATAATCGCTTGCTTTAATCGATTAATTCATTAATTAGCAGCTTTGATTAATTTGACATTTTTTACCTACAACGAAACTCGAATATTAATTTGACAGTATTAATAGGGTGATTTCAGGTTTATCAAATGGCACCATTATTGGGGACATGGCTCATCTTTTGTTTTATCTAGACTTTTACTTTTTTATTAAGTGATCACTTCTAACCTTTAGGTCAAGTCGTTCATTTAACTTGCATTGTTTAGATAATTCTCTAACACCCATCTAATGCTTGCTTATTGTGATCGGGACCCTTGGTGACTAAGGACACTTGGTAGACATGGAGGCATGGAGCAGGAGCTCCTGTTTCAAGGAGCCACAGATGCACCATTGGAGAAATTAATGAGGATTAATGTCTCTCACATTTTCATGCATTCATCTAATAATCGTCTTTATAGTTGTCTTCATTTAAAGACGCGATTGTAAATGAACGAAGATCATTGTGGTTTTGTGGGGTTTGCCCCACTTGAGTGTCGACTTAGGATTAGGCACACGATTTGAGCTATTTTATTTCATATCATATGTCGTTGATCGTCTGTAGGAACACTAAATTGAGACGCACATAGGCATCGCTTTACTTAGACAAAATCAAGTCTTTTCTTTCCCCGCTAATAGAAGCATGCTAGGTGAGATTTTCATCGACTTGCATACATTTAATATTTGATTTTAATCTAGTTTTCTTCTTCATGAAGAAAGCTAAAGGCACTGAGAGTTTTTCTCTTTAGCATAGATCATGATTTTATCATATGCATCGGCTCTTTCTCCACTTATCTACCTGGATTGATCACCTAGGATTTAATGGAAATTGGGAATGTCTATTAGACGATGTTTGCTCACATTAAAATCAGTGATAACCTTGAAGCTAAAACTGGGACAATTAATGCAAGTCGACGAAATAAAATGGAGTAAAATTATTTTTTGGGAGAACAACACCTTCTTTACATAGGATATTATGATTTGATGTATTATTAAGCATTAAGTAGATTAGAATGAACTTTTATTGATCACCAATAAAAATGAAAAGATAAATAACAAATAGTTGTTGGTTTCATGTGTGAAGTTGGTGAATCAATGGTGTTTCTTAGTTGATTGAGCCTTGTTTGTAGATTTTCGAAACCTTCCCATAGATACTAGGTACTCCATTCATCTCCAAAGATTCATTCATTCACGTGTAAATCCATCCTAACCTCCCTGTTCTCCTCATGTATCTCCAACTCAACTTATCTGCCTCTTTACTTAGGCTATTCTTAGCCTAAGTATAGGCGGGGCTCGAGTCCCCGTGAAATCCAGACTCATTTATCCTTCTTTTCAACACTTTAGTTATTTTAACCTAAGTGTAGGGGGTGTCCTCGTCATTTCCATTATCTCTTCCTATATCTTAAATTGAGCTATGGCTTTGTATTACTTAGTTCTATGAGGACATAGCATCAGTTAAGTATAGGGGGTATACCATATAAGCTATATATACTTTAGCCATGTTTTGAAATTTTTTTGAAAAATTTAAAACTTTTTTGGGCTAGAGTATACATTCTCTTGAACTAAGTTGGATGAAATGTTTTCGAAGTTTCAAAAATTTTCTTAACTATGTTACATTATTTTGAAGCAAAAATTTTGAAAATGGTTTGAAAAATGGGTTTTACTTGTTTTTAAAAATCGTTTGAAAAATGTTTGTAATATATATATATATATATATGATTCAGTTCAGAAAATATTTTCAAAAATTCTGTTTAAAAAAGAAGGTATAAATGAAACTGATTTGTGTTTTTAAGTATTATTTTTTAAAAAAATTTAAAAAATGAAGGAGTTTTTTTTAATCCCTTACACTTCCACATTCACACTAGATTAGTGAAGTTCAAGAGCACTTGGTTTATGAGGTCATGAGATTTTAAGTTAACCAGCCTTAATCATTAGAGTCTTTTACTTAATTATCGACATTTCTCTAGTTTGAAAGATTTGTGTGCTATATTGCATGCTTAGTCTCTACCTTAAGAATATGATCAATCCCTCACATACACAACGACAATTATGATGAGATGAGTTGAAATTTCACTTGAAGAACTGGGATGAGGGATTTGAGTTTGGAACCAATTTAATGATGCTCGAGGATGGGATAAAATCAATGAAGGCTTCATGACACCTGAGTGTCAACACCTTTATCCAGTATAAGAACATGGTTCTTGTACTATCTCTTGACATTTACCTATGTGCCACAGTGTCATCAAATATCTAAAAATAGTTGACCAATGTGTGCCAACTCTTGATAAAAGCCATAGAGCTAGAAAAAAACAAATTAAAAGAAAAGAAATAAATGTTGAAAGAAAAGCTCTCACCATACAAAGTCAAATCTCAAAGAGCTTCCATCAAAGGCAAGCGCTCCCAACTATTTCAAGGTGTCCAATTGGACCACTGCTATTAGAACCAGGAGTCAAGCGCGTACAAAAAAGGGCTCTGCATCGTAAATGCTACAAGTCTAGGTGTAAAAGGTATATTAGATACTCAAAAAAGGCACAACCTAGTGTACTCCCAAGAAAACACGTGCAGACGACTCCAACTTCTCTTGACGGACAAACTGATCAATAACAAAAAATATGTGTTGAGTTAATAAGGCACTCGAGAGGATCCTTGTTCCAGTGAGAGGGAGAGAAGAAATGACACAATCCTATGCTCTTCATCAACTGGCCATCCATCTACATTTTTAAGTCTGACAAATAAAGAGATGGTAGATTGGATGCAAGAATTGGTTTATTCCCCAGTGTTGAGGATTGAGTTCTTAGGAGAGTCTCTTGGGCTGGAATCTTGCGTGATGTTGCGACTCTACTCTTGTGACTGTGGACAACACTTAACATCATATCCTCATTGTATATGTATATATAGAGAGTTTGATGATTAGAGAAATTGGATACCTCTTGATTAGAGCTTGGTTCAGCTTTGAAATTTTGGATCTCTAAAATCGGGAGTTCTTGAATGGATCAGGTATTGTATTCACACGCACAATCAGGGGTTAATCCAACTCATTCATGCTCTATATGCTCAAGGACGAGCATACTTTAAGTATAGGGGGATAATGAACCCTCGATTTCATCATGATAAAATCCATATATTAAATACCCTAGCTTAAATATTTGTTAATAAAAACCAAATTTAATATTATATATATATATTTTGGTTTTAAAATAAATTAAAAATCCAAAAAATTGCAAAACAAAAATTTCAGTTTTTTATGCCTTTAAAAATGCTCCCAAAAATATTTGTCGTCATTTTTGACTTATTTTGTGTTTTTTGTCAACATGAAACTTGTAGATCTTCTTAAGTTCTACAACTTTCATTTTTGAGTTTTTCCAAATTCGTCCTCCTTCTGTTTCTTTTTTAATTTTCTTTTATTTTAATATTTTGAATAAATCTCAATGGACTATGTGGCTCCTTCTGGTTGAGCCACACGACCTGCCTCCCTGTGCACCAGGTGCCTCACTTCCACACCATCAGATCACCTTTTGACACATTCAACGTAGCAGCCCATTCCTTTCCATCATCTTCCCTTCGATCTGCCCTCTAAATCACATTTGGTGTGCCTACTCCCGCCCACTGTGTGACTATTTGATCATTAGATCCAACGGCCACGATCACCTCGCTCATGACCTGTTGATGCACCCTGATCAATTAGATCGAGTCTCTCCATCGAACCCTAATTCTAACCGTTGGTTCATAAGATACCAACGGTCCATCCACCTTCTCTGACCTCCAACCGCACCTCTCTCCCACATTATCTACTTCGATCCCGTCGTCCCCTTCCTATTTTCCCAACCTCGATGACCACCTCCACCACTCTCTGAGCATGACTACTCCAAGCCCTAACATCCACTATTCTCACGTGCCACCTAACTTCGATCCTCTCCTCTTCTCCTGGTCAACATAATCCACGAAGCAACGACTTTCACCACCTATACCGCAACCCTTCCCCCTTCAAATACGCCACTATCACCCTCATTCTACTCCGTCCACCTTTACGTAAGCTGAGGCTCAAATGCCTCTCCTCTCCTCTATGATAGAGAGGGGAAGAATTAGGGTGCAACGATGAGCACTGGCTCCTGTGTCGACCCTTGGCCATGGTAGGCCATCCGGCCCTAAACACACTAACGAGCTGTCTCCATGGTTGGGGGAGTCCAACGAAGATCGAAGCACGCCTAGGTGCTTAGCCCGAGCCACTCTCCATCGCCTTGATCTCCAAGCAAGTCTTCTCTCCTCTTTTCTTTCATGATTCTTGTAATTAATTAGGTTCCCACATACTCTTTCTCCCACAATTTACCACTTCGCAAGCTCCTTCACACATTCACCATCTTCGTGCTACACTCCGACAACCTTCTTGATCCTCTACAACCTCTAGCCATGCTGCCTATTTTCTCCTCCTTCACAACGGAGCAACCTAATAAGCCTCCACATTCTCCTCCCGTAAAGCCTTCCACTTCACCTCGCTTCACCCACGCACAACAATCACATACTTTGGCTAAGTATTAACATTGCTGGTACTACCCTATTATTCACTGGCTAGTGCTACATACTCCACTCTTATTTCTAGCTTTTCCTCTGATGGGGCTCCATTGACCTGGGTATCCAACCATCCCCACGTCTCCTTCGATTTCCGATCTTCCTTGCGAGGCTGCCACACTCCTTCCTGGACCTTCAGAGGATGTAGTGCAGCACGAAGGAGCTCCAGGCGCCTTTTTGGAGCTCTAATTGTGCCATCACTGAGCGATGGAGGAAGAGGAGAAAGAATGCATAGGTGTCGTTGGATGACACCCTTCTGGTGTCCATCCAGTGATCCAAGATTGTCCACATCGCACCACCAAAGCAAGGATGCATGGTAAAAAAATCAAGCCTCGCCTAAAGGAGCCGTGAGTCCCCACATGGACCAAGCCATTTGAACCGAGCCGACCTCCAGAGCAACCTAGCTGCGCAATGTGTGGGATCGAGTGTCTTCCGAGGCTTGAAGGTTCGAGCAGTCTGAGCTAGTGCCCGAAGTGCCAGATCCTTCCACGTGTCATGAGCCTCAACCCAAGCCTACCCCTGATGTGATCTGGTCATGTAGGGGTTGAGTAATTTGCAACGGTGCCCCATCCTCTTTTCCAAATTGCATTCAAGTCCTTCTAGGCACGTGCAAAGCATGCATGCCCGAGGTTATTTGCATTCTAGCTACAATATAGCCTCCGTGGTTATGGGAAAACTACAGTGAAGGCCTTACAGTTTATTTTAATTATATTTATGCCCTTCCAGTGACCTTTTTGTTAGGATTTTCTAATTACTTTCATGTTTTCTTTACGTTTATGCCCCTACACTATTTTGTGAATTTCTCGAGCATTCGATCTTCATTTATGTTGATTTCAGTTTCATTTTGAAGCTTATTTCATTATCTATCTATTGACATGATTCGTTCCCTGATTTGAAACCTAAAATTCAGATGATAAATTTTAGTTATGTAGTGGCATCTGTTTAATGATTTTTATACCATTAGTTAATTTATCAATTAAGTTTGCTTCATAAATTGATCCTAAAACTGATCACATGTTCATTTCTCATTGATTTTATTTATATAGGTCATATGTGCATATTTTGACACTTTCATAACATTGCGTTATAAAAAACCAATGGCATCCACAATGCCATGACTTCCACCACCTGTACCTCGGCCCACATACTTTTCACGTGCATGCCATGACTTACACCACCCAGAGGGGATAGAATGCAAATAAATCTACATGTGCATGATTTTTACATGCCTAGAAGGACTTGAATGCAATTTGGAGAAGAGAGAGGGGTACCACTACAAATTACCCAACCACTACGTTGAAGGATATTGAGAATCCTTAAGCGCATCACGGAAGCGTGTCGATCGCATCGTATGCAATCGGAGGAACTAGTCGTACTAGATGCTAGATGCAGCGGAAATTAAAATTTTAACTTTAAAGATGAAACCACATGATCACGAGAACACTTCTCGGATCGTTTCATCAAACCACAAAGTACAAGGAATACCTCTTGAAGCGTGGTTGTGATCGCAAGATCCCAAAGTAGAGATCCTCCTATCTTAAGTCCGATCCACGAAGAACGCACTTGCGGGCGTGATGATGAGTCACGTTCCTTCCCGCAATCCTCGATGAAGATCCAAGCGATGGCTCCCCCGATTTCGTCAAACGAAATCCGTCGTCTTCCTTTAGAGTAAGCAACTCCAAAGAAGATGGAGATCCACGAGTCGTCGAAGAAAAAGCCGAGAGTCTCTCCTTTCTCAACACAAAGTGGACGGCCACTTAATGGAGAAGAGAAAGAGAGAGATGGCGAGAATGAGAAAGAGAGAGAGAGAGAGAGAGTTGTCACCTTGTACAACTCTTAATTATGTACCATGGAGAGGCTACCCTAGCCCTCCTTATATACTAGTTTAGGATCCAATGGATCTCAATCCATGGGACACATGGATCCAAGGGATATGCTTGGTCCATGATAAATCAATGGTTATGATTTGTTGTTGATTAAAAAGCAACAACATCAATTTAACTAAAAGATAATATGATAAATCAAATGGAGCTAACCAACCTCCTAAAAAGGGGGGGCGTCACCCATGAACCATTCATGGGTGACGCCACCTCTAGAGGTGGTTATTTGCTCCATTTTATTTATCTTATTATTCCTTAATTAATTACAATAAATATTCACCAAAATAATTCCAAATTAATTTGTGAATATTTCAATCATGCCATTGAATATTGTGTGAATCATATTCACAACCCAAACTAGTTAGTAAATTGCATTTCCAATTAATTAACAAATGTGAATCCAATCCACATTATTAATTAACAAATGCTATTTACATAAATTCTCTCTCATACATATGTATATTATAAATCATATTTATAACACACATATATCATGGATAGTGTTATCCACATTCTCTTAATCCTTGATAATTCAATCTCATTTAATTATCTTAGATAATCATTTTTACAATATGAATCATATTCATATTCAAGCTTGATAATTAAATCACATTTAATCATCAAGTCCTTGCTTGGATATACATTTCATCAAAAGAACTATTCTTGAACCCTTTCAAGAATAATGTGCTTTCTCCGTAGATACTTGGAGATAAGGACAGGGCGATTGTATTATTCCACGTATAGTGACTTGGATGTTGAGATCTCATCTCAAATCCAGATCTTACGGACCTCCCACAGATGCTTGATTAAATCAAGACCGCAAATCCAATCTTCTCATTGGATCTGAATCTCATTCAGACCAATGTCCAACACTTGGACTAAGATCGGATTGCTTCTCTACTGAAAGGAGTCACTAAAATCCAGACCTGTTTCATCACTCCTTCGGAATGGAAGCGTCATGGATATACAATCGTTTATGATCACATCACCCTTCAGGTATTCCCAATATTAGTACATCCTGCATACTGGAAGACCCATGGTCAACCCGAAGATCAAGATCAATTTTACACTGTCTTCTTCAGGGTTTGATCACTAAGTTTCTCATTTGATCATTGGGATTTGGTATCGATCATATACTTTCCAAAAGCATATATCATACCTAGGTCTTGATCATATACTTTCCAAAAGTATATATCAAACCTACAAATTCAGTCAAGCTTCCAAAGCGAGACGACCGTGCACGGAATTTGATTCTTCCCAATATCTCATGAGTGAGCTCATGTCTTCCGGTTCAGTAATGAACCTGTATGATCCCTTTGAGAGATCGTATTACTCATATGCCCTTATATGCACACCAACGCGCCGGTGTATAGACCTTGGTTAGGTCATCAACCTATTGGTCTGTCAAATGTACATACTCAGACATATAGCAATACATCTGTCTCCGGTCAGAGGATGCGTGCCTATGCTGTGACAGCATTCAACATAGGACTTAGGTTATCTCGATCTCGTTAAGTCAACTCTTTGACCTAACTAATCTGACACCTCCGAATCTCTATTCCTACGCAGAGGACCTGCATCAAGAGGTCGGTCAGATATCAACCTATGTGAGAAAGGATTGCCATCTCCTACTCAGGCTGGAGATCACATCTTAACAATCATTTGACGGTGCTTGATGAGTCCTCAATCTAACCCTTTAGATATTCATCCAAGTACCAGCCTCTATGATTCAATAATTGAATCAACAGCTGTATGATCATTAAGACAGCCATGGTACATAACCCTAATTGTACAGAGGGACCTATTATGCAAATTATTTATTCTTCATTTCAGATCAGGGAATGATATTCGCAATAACATTTATTGCATAATGGCTCGCCGTGGGCTCACATGTCCAACAATCTCCCACTAGCCCAAAGAGCCATTAATGGGCTAATCATTTAAACCCACACTCATGTGACAATCATAGGCTATTTTAGAAATAGCTAGGTAAGTTGATCAGTCATTCTGTTCCCAAAAGACTATGCCAAGTCCTTTTACGACACTTGCATATCCCTAGGTAACAGTGCTCGCATCCAATGCGAATGTTGCATCTAATGCAACCAATACTCAATCTAGTCAAAGCAGTTATAGTGTCCTTGACACTATTGCTCAATAACTATTATAACCAGTATTTCCATAATCCTTATCAGAATACCCTTATTCCGAGAGATCACTATCTCTCAAGGTATCCACAGTTAAGACCTTTTAGATCTCTATCTATAAAGTCTTAAGCTCTTGAAGATAAGACTTAGAGATTACTATCTCTATAGCCTTCTCATCTTTGAAGATATCGTTATTACTGCAATCAAGTGTTCTTTCTCCATAGTAGGATTAGCAACACTTTGCTACTCCCACTGCATAGCAGATATCTGGCTTTTGTACACATCAAGCATACACTTAGCTTCTCGTAACTGATGCACAAGTGCAACAGTTTTAGCATTCACTTCCTCAACTCTTTGAGGTGCTATCCCTTTAGATAGGTCAGTACCAAATCTCAAGGGAAGGAAGCCTTTCTTGAAATTTCCAGGAATGGAATATGTCCAAGGTGTACTACAAATGTGACAGTCCCAATACCCTCTTTTCTTTGCTTCTGAACAACTTCAGAACTAAGATCTAAGAGGTATTCTTGAGATCATATCTCAAGGTATGGAATAGCCAGTCTATAAAACACTTATTATCATCCTTATATCATTCCAAATGATTAGGATATTATCTACATTTAGCACGATGAATACAATGTCACTCCCACTAAGCTTCACATGGTACATCAAGATTATATCTAAAATCATAACACTTATGATTTCATCAAATCTGATGTTCCAACTACAAGAAGCTTATTTGAGTCCACAGATGGATTTCTTTAGCTTTCACACCTTACTTTCCTCAACCATGAAGCCCTGGGGCTACTTCATGTGAATATCCTCAAAGAGGTATTCTTAGAGGAATGCAATCTTGAATTACATCCTGAAGATGCAATAGTCAAGTTGTGTAGCTAAGGTTAGCAATATTCTGATGATTTTAAGAATGGTTACCGAAGAGCAAGTCTCATTGCAAGCAATGTCTTCTCTTTTGGTGTGTAGCTCATGGCTACGAACCGAGCTTTGAAGGTCTCTACCTTCTCATCAGGTTCCTCTTCTCTTGAAGATCCATTTACACCTTAATGGGTCTAACCCTTATAGGTGGATCCTCGAGGGTCCATATACAACACTTGTATATGAAGTCTACTTTAGACTTTATTGCTAATATCCATCTTTCCATGTCATGATCTTTAGGAGCTTCATCACATGAAGTCCGATCATTGTCAGACTTAACTGACACATGGAATACATCCTCAAACTCATTTGAAGAGGTATTTATGTTTCATCTTTAATTGTCCTTTTAGTTTCCAATTTCAGGAGCCTCATTATCTTCTCAAGATTAAATGAGTTCCTTTACTTCATTTTCATCTTGATTCTCAAGAGTCTCAATCCTCCAAGAATCACATTCTCAGAGATGAGATCTTTTAAGAATCTCAAGGTCATAAAGTAGGTATCCAATACCATACTTTATTTTCCTAATGAAGTAGCACTCTCAAGTGCTAGATTCCAGCTTACATCCATGGAACCTTATTAAGGATATATATTGTAGTCTCTACCACACATATATACCAGGAAACTAAGAGGATAATTATGCTAAAATTCATCATTGATCAAATCATGTCACACATGATCCAATTGTATCTCCCTACAACTCTATTGAGTTCAGGTTTATCTGGAGGAGTGAGATAGAAATGATATTCATATCTCCATAAGGTATTCTTTGAATTTTATCTAATAGGTACAAACTACCTAGGTTAGATCAAATTCATTTCATCTTTCTTCAAACTTTGGTTCTAAACCAAAATTGTGAAATCTTTGAACATTTCAAAGTTTTCTCAGGTGAAGAGAAGAAATCTCATATCATACGTAATCATCAATAGATATCACATACCCATAATGTTTACTATGATATAGATGATCTACATACATCAATATGTATGAGATCTTGAATACCTCGACATCTAACACCATTCCCAGAGAAGGGTGTATTGGACATTTTACTTTGAATACAATATTCACAAGTATGTAAGATTTGAAATTTTAGACATTCTAAAGTTTCATATCTTACTAGTCTATTGATCAAATCAATAGACAAATGTCTAAGGCTTGATGCCAGATCATTGTCAAATGATCTTCATCCTCCTATTGATCTTATAAGGTTTGATTTTCAGTATTAGAAATCTTAATGAACCATTCATTAATTTTCTAATTTTGTGGAGTCCACTAGATGTTAGATTACTATCTGAAATATTTCCATCATAACTCTTTATGATAGACATATCTCAGAATTCATGTTTATTTCCAACATTTAGAAACAAACAATGAGTGTACTCTACTATCTAGGTCATAGAGACATTCTCCAAGACTAAGGGCACTCCCACTGAGAATATGAAGTCCATCTATCCAACAGAGACTGCTGCAACAATTACAGCAATATCCATGTAGATGACTACTAAACCTCAAGATCAAATTTCTAATCTTCTAATATATTTATGCAACCAATTGCAAATATCACTAGAAGATTGGGATACAATTATCAAACTTTATCTTATGAAATAAGAAAGTCAGAGTCAATGATTTATGTAGATTATTCTGATGCTCTATCTGAGTCCTTCACTAAGGAATTTAGACAGACTTGATAGTCATACTATCAACACATCAACTTATTGCAGTATTGGCATTCATCCAACTCTTTGGATGTCATATGGAAGTCACAGAAGTAGGTCAACTCTTTGACTTTCCTTCTTACTTGGGTCCGACCCATGCTTCCACTGCACTCTCTTAATCTATAAACAACCATTGCTTAAGACTAAGGATCTCTTATGTTAAATTCAAAAGAATTTAATGTAAGAGCATTTCAACATTTATACATGCTTCATTAAATTCATACAATATGAATATTATGAAGCTTCATGAATGACTAGAGTATAGATAATAGAATGATGACACTCATCATATCTTCATACATCTTAACTCTTAGAGACTTAGGTTCAGGTAGGTATTCAAACATTTTGAATACATCATCTCTTCGAGCTACCATTCTGCATAATGCAGAGAACCATGTCATTCATGAATAAATGTCTAGAGCACATATGTATGCCAAAATATCTTCTTTTATTTTATAAGGATTATTTGACAATTACGATCACCATCGACATGTCACTTCCAAAGTACACTCGATGAAGGATCAAGACTATAGAGACATACAAACCCTAAAGTGATGTTTTATTGTCTTATTTAATTGTCCTTCCTCATTATGTTGAGGGAACTTGCACATTGCAACCACATACAATATGTGTCCAATTGCAAGTACAATAGCTGGATCAAGAGTCAATCCGTGATATTTTTACTGGTTATCATTGAGTATAACATTGAGTGGGTTTAATGAAGGATTATCTGAAATAAGAAGTTTGCATAAGGGTATATATATTATATATATACATATTTTACTTTGATTTAGGAATTTTATATCAAAGTTGTCTTGCCTTGTCAACATTGAAAGTTCATTCCCTTAATCACTTTCAATGTAAGAGATATTCTTACCATTATATCTCTAGCAAGATCTGGGATCTCCTTTCCTATCTTCGTTGCATCCCAATAATATGAGAACCTACAACTCGGATAAAAAGAAGCGGGAACACATTCCGCCTTGCAAGTCCAACTTGCATCTCCCAATTCGGTCTTTAACACCCGGGCCCACCACCCCTAAGATGATGTTGACCCGTCATTAATTGAACCAACCGTCAACAGGCTTAATACTCGCTATACGCAATCCAATATCACCCCAATAATATGAGGACCCGATATTGGGGTCACTACGTATACGGCCTTACTCTTTCGAGAAGCAAAGAACCCGATCCAATTAAATCATGCACAGGATCTATCACTTCGGACAGGCGTCTCCCATACACAACAACTGACGACGGAATCCTTTGCCTTGACGGGAGACCATGGATGTCACTTATGTGATCCTCCCTTCATATTCAAATTGTAATTAATTATTGTGAATCACATTCACATAATTAATTCTTCCAAGGGAAATACACATCTATTCATAATAGAGTGTTTATTGGATATAATTAATTTAATCACATTAAATTAATCATTAATCCAATCATCAATCAACAAACATGTCTTTTACTTGAATAGTAGGTATATTCTCAAAGTACGTATTATTCAAATTTTAATAATTAGAAAAATACACATTGTCTGTCTCCGGTATTATACAGTCCCTACCCGCTGTCATGGCCAGTACCGACGAGAGTGGGACGGACCACATACGTTGCAACCCGCTACCCCAATGCTCTCCGACTAGGCACCACATCCGCCTCGGGAAAGGATAATACCAGATAGACCATCATGTACTTTGAGATGTTCATCGGTTTTTCAACCGAAATTATACCATATAATATACATCAAAACATTTTTGATTATAAGGAGATTTGCTAGACAAATCCCCAATCCTATTCAAGCAAAAGGGTTTTTCATGTAAAAGTTGTCCTACAACAATTGTAGGATAAACTATGGTTTTCATGAAAGCAATGTTTGTTGATGAACCAATGATCAAGATCTAATATCTCATCATTGTGTTTTAGGCAAGTGTCATTCAATGAAATAATTATTTCTTTAAATATTTCACAAATATTCATCACTAATTATTCCAGAAAATTAACAATTAATTTTCATCATGATAATTGAATGACATATCACAAGGTTCAAGATCAAAAAATTGTTAATTTCCAGCAGTGACCCCCAATCACTAAAATTAACTTATCTTGATCAATTTAAATCCAAAAAAAGCAAACTCAGTTTCCAAAGATTGCTTATTTGATTTATTAAAGAACCCAAGTGATAATTCACGCATTTCAAGGCGGATTAAAACCGTAATCATCTCATTAATTACGTTCAAATCCGCAGTTCCCGCAACAGTGAATATAGTCATATTCAAAAAGCCATATCTTGAGCAAATGAAGTCCAAATTTAGTAAACTCAAGTCCTATGATTTCCTTGTTTAATGGGGAACAAAATCCAATTGAAAATTTCGTGTTTAAACATTTTAAACAGAGCCGAAAAATTCAATTTTACAGAGGTGCGAAAATTGAAATGCAGTAAAAATTTCGCAACCCTTTCAAGAACCAAATCGTCTAAGGTCTATGGATCATATCCAAAACCTTATTCGACCTATGGCTCTGGTACCACTTGAAGGATATTGAGAATCCTTAAGCGCATCACGGAAGCGTGTCGATCGCATCGTATGCAATCGGAGCAACTAGTCGTACTAGATGCTAGATGCAGCGGAAATTAAAATTTTAACTTTAAAGATGAAACCACATGATCACGAGAACACTTCTCGGATCGTTTCATCAAACCACAAAGTACAAGGAATACCTCTTGAAGCGTGGTTGTGATCGCAAGATCCCAAAGTAGAGATCCTCCTATCTTAAGTCCGATCCACGAAGAACGCACTTGCGGGCGTGATGATGAGTCGCGTTCCTTCCCGCAATCCTCGATGAAGATCCAAGCGATGGCTCCCCCGATTTCGTCAAACGAAATCCGTCGTCTTCCTTTAGAGTAAGCAACTCCAAAGAAGATGGAGATCCACGAGTCGTCGAAGAAAAAGCTGAGAGTCTCTCCTTTCTCAACACAAAGTGGACGGCCACTTAATGGAGAAGAGAAAGAGAGAGATGGCGAGAATGAGAAAGAGAGAGAGAGAGAGTTGTCACCTTGTACAACTCTTAATTATGTACCATGGAGAGGCTACCCTAGCCCTCCTTATATACTAGTTTAGGATCCAATGGATCTCAATCCATGGGACACATGGATCCAAGGGATATGCTTGGTCCATGATAAATCAATGGTTATGATTTGTTGTTGATTAAAAAGCAACAACATCAATTTAACTAAAAGATAATATGATAAATCAAATGGAGCTAACCAACCTCCTAAAAAGGGGGGGCGTCACCCATGAACCATTCATGGGTGACGCCACCTCTAGAGGTGGTTATTTGCTCCATTTTATTTATCTTATTATTCCTTAATTAATTACAATAAATATTCACCAAAATAATTCCAAATTAATTTGTGAATATTTCAATCATGCCATTGAATATTGTGTGAATCATATTCACAACCCAAACTAGTTAGTAAATTGCATTTCCAATTAATTAACAAATGTGAATCCAATCCACATTATTAATTAACAAATGCTATTTACATAAATTCTCTCTCATACATATGTATATTATAAATCATATTTATAACACACATATATCATGGATAGTGTTATCCACATTCTCTTAATCCTTGATAATTAAATCTCATTTAATTATCTTAGATAATCATTTTCACAATATGAATCATATTCATATTCAAGCTTGATAATTAAATCACATTTAATCATCAAGTCCTTGCTTGGATATACATTTCATCAAAAGAACTATTCTTGAACCCTTTCAAGAATAATGTGCTTTCTCCGCAGATACTTGGAGATAAGGACAGGGCGATTGTATTATTCCACGTATAGTGACTTGGATGTTGAGATCTCATCTCAAATCCAGATCTTACGGACCTCCCACAGATGCTTGATTAAATCAAGACCGCAAATCCAATCTTCTCATTGGATCTGAATCTCATTCAGACCAATGTCCAACACTTGGACTAAGATCGGATTGCTTCTCTACTGAAAGGAGTCACTAAAATCCAGACCTGTTTCATCACTCCTTCGGAATGGAAGCGTCATGGATATACAATCGTTTATGATCACATCACCCTTCAGGTATTCCCAATACCTGTACATCCTGCATACTGGAAGACCCATGGTCAACCCGAAGATCAAGATCAATTTTACACTGTCTTCTTCAGGGTTTGATCACTAAGTTTCTCATTTGATCATTGGGATTTGGTATCGATCATATACTTTCCAAAAGCATATATCATACCTAGGTCTTGATCATATACTTTCCAAAAGTATATATCAAACCTACAAATTCAGTCAAGCTTCCAAAGCGAGACGACCGTGCACGGAATTTGATTCTTCCCAATATCTCATGAGTGAGCTCATGTCTTCCGGTTCAGTAATGAACCTGTATGATCCCTTTGAGAGATCGTATTACTCATATGCCCTTATATGCACACCAACGCGCCGGTGTATAGACCTTGGTTAGGTCATCAACCTATTGGTCTGTCAAATGTACATACTCAGACATATAGCAATACATCTGTCTCCGGTCAGAGGATGCGTGCCTATGCTGTGACAGCATTCAACATAGGACTTAGGTTATCTCGATCTCGTTAAGTCAACTCTTTGACCTAACTAATCTGACACCTCCGAATCTCTATTCCTATGCAGAGGACCTGCATCAAGAGGTCGGTCAGATATCAACCTATGTGAGAAAGGATTGCCATCTCCTACTCAGGCTGGAGATCACATCTTAACAATCATTTGACGGTGCTTGATGAGTCCTCAATCTAACCCTTTAGATATTCATCCAAGTACCAGCCTCTATGATTCAATAATTGAATCAACAACTGTATGATCATTAAGACAGCCATGGTACATAACCCTAATTGTACAGAGGGACCTATTATGCAAATTATTTATTCTTCATTTCAGATCAGGGAATGATATTCGCAATAACATTTATTTCATAATGGCTCGCCGTGGGCTCACATGTCCAACATACGTAACCAGCACACATGAGGGGTAGGCTCAAAAGGAGGCTCAGGCTTAGTGCTTAGCTCGAGAGTCTTGGGTGGAGGCTCGAGACATGTGGAGGGATTTAGCGCTTCAAGCAATGGCTCGTACCACCCAAACCTCCGATACTCAGATGAGGCTCGATCACACACGTGGTGTTGCCAGGTTGCTCTGAAGGTCGGCTCATTTTGAGCGGCTTGGGCCACGTAGGGACTCATGGCTCTTTCAGGTGAGGCTCGTTTAAACCAAGCCTCCTTGCTTCGGTGGTGTGACGTAAAGAATCCTGGACCGTTGGATGGACACTGGAAGGGTGCCATCCAATAACACCTATGCCTTCTTGCTCCTCTACTTCCTTTTCTCGGTGATGGCACAATTAGAGCTTCGACGAGATGCCTGGATCTCCTCCATGCTCCACTACATTCTCTGAAGGTCCAGGTAGGACCGTGGAAGCCCCGCGAGGAAGACCGGGATGTGAAGGAGATGTGTAGGTGATTGGATACCTCGGTCGATGGAGCTCCATCAGAGGTGAACCTAGAGATCGGAGTGGAGCATGTAGCTCTGTCCATTGAATAATAGGGTACCTTCAATGTTAATAAATTACCAAAGCATGCAATTGTTACGCGCGGGTGAAGCAGGGTGAAGTGGAAGCCTTTACGGGCGGCGGAGAAGGTGGTGGCTTGTCGGGTTCCTCCACCGTAAAGGCGGAGAAAATGGGAGACGTGGTCAGGAGAATTGAGAAGGTGATCAGAGTGTAGCGTGAAGATGGTGAATGTGTGAAGGAGCTTACGAAGTGGTCAATTGTGGGAGAAATAGTATGCAGGTTCCTAAATAATTACGAGAATCATGAAAGAAAAGAGGAGAGAAGACTTACGTGGAGATCGAGGTAGAGGAGGGTGTCTTGGGCTAAGCGCTTGGGGGTGATTTGGTCTTAGTTAGACTCCTCCAGCTATGGAGAGCAGCTTGCCGACGTGTTTAGGGCCGAAGCATGGCCTACCCTGGCCAAGGGTTGACATTGGACCTAGCGATCGTCGTTGTGCCCCAATTCATCCCTTCACTGTCACAGAGGGGAGGAGGGGCATTGGGCCTCGGCATGCATAAATGTTGACAGAGTGGAATGAGGGCGACAGTGAATTATTTGAAGGGGGAAGGGCCGGGGTGCATGTGGTGGAAGTCATGCCATTGTGGATTCATGCTGACCAGGAGAAGATGGGAGGACCGAGGTTAGGTGACACGTAAGGATAATGGATGTTAGGTCTTGGAGTAGTTGTGCTCGGAGAGTGGTAGAGGTGGCCATCGAGGTCAGGAAAAGAGGAAGGGGGTGACATGCTCGAAGTGGAGACCATGGGAGAGAGGGTGAGGCTGGAGGTAGGAGATGATGGATGGACCGTTTGATCTTGCGATCCAATGGTTGGGGTTAGGGCGCGATGGAGCGGCCCGATCTAATCAATCAGGGTGCATCAACGAGCCGTGAGCGGGGAGATCGTGGACGTTGGATCTTATTATTGAATGGTCACGTATTGGGCAGAACGGGCACTCCAGATGTGATCTGGAGGGCAGATCGAAGGGCGGATAATTGAAAGGAATGGGTAGCTATGATGAATGCACCAGAAGGCGATCTGATGGCGTGGAAGGGAGGTGTGTGGCGCATAGGGAGGCGGACCGCATGGCTCAACCATAAGGAGCCATGTCACCCAATGATATTTATTCAAAATATAAATATAAAATAAAAATCGAAAAGAAATTGAAGGAGGATGAATTTGGAAAACTCAAAACATGAAAGTTTTAGATCTTGAGGAGATTTACATGTTTCATGTTGACCAAAAACATAAAATAAGTCAAATAAGAGGAGAAATATTTTGGAAGCAATTTTAAAGGCATAAAAACACTACAATTTTTGTTTTGTAATTTTTTTGTATTTTTAATTTATTTTAAAACCAAGATATATATAATATTTATTCTATATTTTATTGAAAAATTTCAGCTATGGGATATGATATTTGGATTTTATCTTGAAGCAATCGAGGTTTGTCACTCCACCAAGCCTAGTAGCCTTGGCGGTGATGACGTGGATGATTCATGGCAATTGGATGGCCACCGAGAAGTTGTCATCCAACATAAGCTGTACGTTTCAGGTGTTGACCACCGCCGTGAGGATGGCAGCAAGGGTAGGCCTCCAGCAAGGGCCCCTCTCCTCCTCCTTTGAAATTCGAGGTGCCTAAATCTCGAGGAAGATTATAGGACCATGGACGAAGGAGCAAGTACATCAATAAGGCGATAGTAGGGCTTTACATGTACTATCAGTTGAAGCTTGGTAGAGGTAGTGAAGAAGATCAGAGTAACGATGTAGGGTATGACCATTGATGAGATGAGCACCTACAAATATTAGGTATAACCGAATCTTATAGTGTGTTGTGTATGAGTGAAATGGGGGGCCAGTAAGTGGAGGAGGCGGGGGTCCCAGGCTTCTTCTTCGGCAAACCATTGAAGAGGTGGGGCAGAGGTGAGCGGGTTTCTAGAAAAAGGAATTGGTGAGAGAGAGGGTGTTACGATGATTTTGGATGTTAGGTGATGATCTGAGAATGGTCAGTGATCGGTGAGGGCAATTGCAAGTGTCAGGAAAATAAAGAGAAAAACGAAGAAAATTGAGGAAGATGGAGTTACATGATCGAATCACATCGTTGGTAGAGGAGGAGCTTCAGCCATGGACTTGGATGGTCCTCCGGTCATCGCACGACAAGGTCAGCTAGGCCTTGGTGCATGGGCAACTACCGAGATGGCGGAGTCACATGACCGATGCCATGGATCACACCTAGGCATGGGGTCATCATCGCCCTTATGGTTTGCCCCTCCTTGTCACTGGAGGGGCGAGGGAAGCTAGGTTTCCGCCTGTGTATTGGTGGATGAAGCGAAAAGGAGGTGCGGGTGGGGCATGTATATGCAGAGCTCCGACATTACAATAGATGAATACCGACTTTGTAATGGATGGAGGAGGAAATGGCTATGTGGTTTAAGGGACTTGATATCCGCGCTAAGGTCGAGGGAGATAAGACTTTGTGGGGGCGAGGTGTTATCGAGTAAAGAGGTGGTGAAGTGTGTCGACCAAAATAGAAGGGAGCAATGAGGTCAACATGAAGAACATGGGAGAAAGGGCAAGTTTGTAGGTAGGTGATAGGTTCTGAGTGCAAGATAGTGGTTAGTATCAGATTTTATGATCTGATCCAAGGGTGAAGGGTAACGTAGTGATGAATATATGATTCATCACTCTAAAACTGAAAATAGAGCTTCGTTTCAGAGTAATTATCTGTATTTCTCCCTTTATTTCACTATATTCTCATTCATGCATATAGAATTAATATCTACATTCTAGCATGCATATTTGCATTAAATAAGAAGCCAATTTCCCTTTTAAATATCGCATGGATATTCACCATATTCCCATATTTTTATTTATTTATTACTAACTCATAATTGAATAAAACCAACTCTATAGTGTACATATTACTAACACTAATAAAGGAAAAATATCAAAAAAATATTAACTTGTAAAATTAACCAATAAAACCCAAACCCTAGTTTGAGACTAAAAGCATTTAAACATGAAAAACTCTCTCATACAATCTCATATGGAATCCTAATCACTTTTGAATTAATGTACGTTCAACTACATTCAAAACAAGACCAAATACAAAAGAATCGAAGTTCGTATTTGAAACTTGGGTTTTAGGCCCCTCATTGTATTTTGTACATATGTCACTTTTATTTATTTATTTATATTTTTATTTTCATAATTATTAAAAATCCAAAAAAGATTCAGTTGTATATATTTATGTATTATTTTATTGTATTTTATTTTGATTTTTATCTTATTTAAAAATGACAAAAAATAACAAAACACAAAAATATGGTACTATATATATAGTACTACAAAAAAATACTTTTTATAGATATGAGTTTTTTTGGTTTTTGACCCTTCACGAAAGTTTTAGATCTAATCTATACGAGCAACTTTCATGTTGACCACTTTTTAATTTTACCTCTTTTGTTTTTTCTTTTGATTTTTCTTTAGATTTAAATTTTTATTTTTTTGGAAGAGACACATGGCATATCCTAGAGCCACCACATATCACCCCCTTTTTTATTATTTTTGAATTTTATTTAATCATTATTGTTTTATTTATTTTAATTTCTTCTATAATTTTAAGTATTTACGATTTATAATTAGTTATTTACTTATATATTTTTATTTTACTTACTTATTTATTATTTTAAATATTATTATTCTAATTTTATTTATTATGTATTTTATAATAATATTTAATTATTTTATATTTAATTATTTTATTTTATTTATATTCTTAATATAACTATTACTTTTTACTTTTATTTCTGCACATGGTCTCATCCACGCATGCCATGTGGCACATCCTCCTTCTCACCCCTCTTCACCTCTTTCCCTTCCACCCTTCGTGGTGGGTCTGCGACTACCACCTCTAGACTTAATGCCCAACCATGGCCTCCTCTGCCCCTCTCGCCCCTCGATCTGCAACCGACCTCACACAGGACCCACTCATCACTACCTCCACACCTATGCACAACCCCGCTGCACCCAACCATCTCCCCCTCTTGGCTGCATGACTTACGCAACCGCCACACGCTTCAACGTGGCCCACGCCTCCGCACATCTCTCTTCCCTCTCAACTGCCCATAAGTAGATAAAGACATCCCCGCATCGCACCCATCCTTTGATAGAGAGATACCTCCAACTTCACACGAGCACCGGTGATAGCGAGTGCTCACGTTTGACGATGACAACATGGTGGCCCAATCTAGGCGTGACCCAAGGCCCCTCTTAAGCTTTGCTATATATCTTCCCCAAGATATGTCAAGCTTCAACCTCTTTCGTCGAGGTCTCGAGGCAATGAACTGAAGGTTTCTCCGGTGAGTAGCACCCCCCTAGGAAAACTGTCTAGATAATGCTTCTTATCCTCCTTCTTCCTTTTGCTTCTGTCTTGTTCATCTATTTCTCCTATCTCTTTTACTTTTCTTTTCACTTCTTCTTCGATTAAACCACCTTAGACCTTGCAGCTCCTACTACTCCTCCATCTTTCAATCTTTTCTGATCTCCATCACCTTCAAGCTGCCTCAACATTACCCTCACCTTACTCCATCTCCTCTCCACTCCGCCATGTGAGGTTCACATCACCACTTTCGTTGCATCGTCGAGCCGACTGCTTCCAGATGCACCACTACCTCCAGATGAGTAGAGGAGCCACTTCCCACCTCCTTCTACTCTGCCTTGGTTTGCACATCGCATCACCATCACCCTTCACCGTCCACGACCACCAGCTCCTTGCCACCAGTTCACATCGATTGCCCTCGACGTAGCCTTTAGCACACATTTGCCATTTGATGGAACTAATATTTCAATCTCAACCACTTGAAATCTGAAGTCTTTGCACCTTTTGATCTTCAAGGGAAAAACATCTCCAGCCATTGAAAGCTTATCCCCATTAAACCCTCAAATCAGAATTCATCCAAAGGCCAAGAATTGACTATGTGTCACACCTACACTCCTATAGATCCAACAAATATCAAAGGAGACCTTGATTTTGATGATGTCAGCAACAAACGTATGACACGTGTTCTATTACGCTAATTGCATTTATCCTCCCTAGAGTCTTAATAATTGCATAACAATCCTTGTTAGCATTTTTATTATTTATTGTTTACTTTTGAGATTGAATTTAGAACCCTATGTTCTAGTTCTGTATAGACTCACATTCTATCACCACTTTATCATTTTAAAAGTGCTCATCGTAGAGCTACTTATTCTTTATCATGTGGATGCTTGCTTGGATTTTTATGAGGCATAGTTGATTTAAAATAATTAAATTGGTGGAAAATTGTATATTTTACCCACAACATGATATTAATTCCATATTAAATTAATTCTAGATCAAAAAAGTCTTGAAAATTCACAATGTATAGATTTACTTGTTTTCTAAATTATGCCCAAAAGCCATTGGATTTACATACATATAAAGGTTACAATAAATTAAACTATGATTTGAGAAAAATTATTTTTGATTAATTCGAAACTTAATATTTTAAGAAATTAAAATTAATTATAAAGACCTCTCATGTAGAACTATTTAGTATAATATAATCTCAAGAAATTATTGGTGTTTGAAATTTATTAAATTATTTTTCTTTAAATCACCCTGCATTCATACCTAATTTGTAATTAATTAATATTACATCAAAAAACTAAAAAAAATAACAGTAGCTTAAATTTTCATTCATACACACTTCATTGGGTTTGGATTAATCTGAATTTCCCGCTGCAATGAAATTAAACGCTAATTGCACATAATTAGCGAGGGCATTTTTGGGGTTTTCAAATGGCGTGATTGCTAGAGAGGCACGACTTAGGTTATTTTTTGAAAATCTAGTTTTTCCACCATCGGGAAGTTTGCCTTTGTTTTTCTAGTAATTATCTCTTATTTTCCAGTATTTTTAAATTATTTATTTTGTTTACTTTATTTTCTTTTATTTTTTATCTATCTCTCTAACCACTGCCTTTTTTTGTGTGAGGGACTAGATGCAATGGAGCGATGGCTAAGGTGGCCGAGCAACTTGGGAGCATTGGAAGTCGTTTTTTATGGGAAATAAGCCTACTAAAGGACAGATTAAAAATTAAGACCGAGTAGAGTTGTGAGAGAGTGCAAAGTCTAAGTTTTTATTTTCTGCAATTATTTTATTTTTGTAATTAATTTTTAATAATTAGGTAATTGCACATTTCCAGCAGTTTCTGTTTGGATCTCAAGTGTGTATTCGGACACTTAAACATTATTCTTGTGGTGTGCCGAAACTTGTTTCCCTCTCCGATGAGGGTGTGGCTAGTAAGTACATGGGTTGAATTCGAGGAGGGTAGTCACCACATGGGTTGAATTGAAAGACTTGTTCCTCAAGAAGTTATACCCATTAAGTAGGACTAATTAGTTGAGGTCCTTGATATTGTGTTTCACGCAAATGTCCCAAGAGCCTTTCCACGAGGCATGTGAGAGATTCAAGGACCTGACTTAGAAGTGCCTAAGTCATGATATTTACGGACCGATCCTAGTCCAAAGCACATACAATGGTCTGACACCCAAGGTTCAAGGATTGATGAATGCTTCCTGTGGATGCAGCTATCTAAACAGAGTAGTCGACATGGTTTGGACAGTGTTAGAGCAAATGGCAGTCTTAGAGTAGATGGCAGGCACCAGATCATCTAGCAAGGCCTATGGCAAATCATCTCCCTCTCGTGTACATCAGGAGGTGGGAAGAACATCTGTCGCTGATGTAGAAAATGATTTACTCCCGAACATGAGATTATTAGTGATAAATTAACCAAGGTTGACCATATCAAAAAGAAGGTGAGTGAGATACACAAGCTTGGAGAGTGGGAGAACCTTGAAAATCTTCCAAGGTAGATTGTAGAGCTAGCTAATATGGTATCTATGATTAAGATACCTACCCTGACTGCACCCCTTTCTCCTATGCACAGAGGGCACCACAGTCAAGAGTAAACCGTATAGGGGCCTCATAGCACGTGGACACAGGGTCAGACTGAGGTTTACGGGAGACAGTTCACTGAGCCAACCGTCGAGATAGTGACTGAGGAACCTCCTTAGATGTGGGAGGTAAATGGGATCTGGTATTCCAACGATCCCAATACCATTTAGTGACAACACCCACATTAACCCCCTCACACCCAATACTGCTAGTTCCCATCCCCCCAGTTGTAGTAAGGCTATCAAGGCCCTCTTCAATATCACCAAAACTTCCTCAGCTAAGCCAGTACTGTCAGCAGGTCCATCAGGGACCTAATAAACCACATCAGGGTCATCAACTGCCTTACCAAGGGCAAGACCACATAGCCTAATCCTCGGGTACCTCTGACCTTCAGAGGATCCTTGATGAGCTCAAACTCATCCATAATGAGAAGCATAATCAGAGAGCTGACATCAATCAACTTTCATGTTGGCGACATGAGTTAACTACCCCTAGGACCTCCATCCCAGCATAGGTTCAGATTAACCCCAACAACATGAACCAAGGACATGATCTCTAGAAGGATCATGTATACTATTCCAATATCTTAGAATCAGATCACGAGATTCTAGCGCATGGTGTTCACCATCTTACTCTCAGGAGCGGTAGGACCCTACAGACCCCTGATCTGTCATGATGGAGTGGAGATGAGGATATCGATGAGTCATTCCCTATGAAGGAGAAGGATCATCACCAACATCCCCACAAGCACCACCTTCAAGATAACCAAGAGGATTTAAATCCCCAAAAATCTAAAAAAATCTAGAAAGTCAAGAAAAATCCAAAAAGAAGAATAAAGCAATATCGAGCATGATATTAAGTAGTGGATCTTCAGGAGATGAGAAGACCACCTTGGATATAGCACCAATAGTTTTTCCAGCTTCAGTTTTAGTTTCATTTCCATTTCATGCATGTCAGTTGAGTCCTGCACAGAGTCCAAGTCCTTGTCAGAGTCACGTACAATTGAATTTTGATTCTAATAAGAACTCAGATCATGATATTTTTATTTCACATTGTGAGCCCCCAGTAATCCCTCTCCCTTATGCTTTATCCAAGGGAAAGGAAAAAATTCTCAAAAAATGATCTTAACATTTGTATATGGAAAGGATGTGCACAGAGTTCATGTCCTAGTCAAAGTCATCTACAATTGAATTTTGATTCTAATAAGAACTCAGATCATTATATTTCTATTTCACATTGTGAGCCCCCAATAATCCCTTTCCCTCATGCTTTATCTATGGGAAAGAAAAAGAATTCTCAAAAATGATCTTAACATTCGTAGATGGAAAGGATGTGCAGAGAGAATGTAAAAGTTGAGATCCCTTTCCTCCATCTAGTGGATGGTTCCTGCATTCAAGAAGTACCGAAAGGTGAGATGCACACCTATTAAGTCTAATAGGAAAAATAACACTCAAACAATCAAACATGTGTTGTTCATAGACACTACTTGTGCAATCTACAATAAGATTCCAAGGAAGATGATAAATCTATGAGCACACTTTGTCACCAGTCAGGTAGCTGATGTATGCTTTGCTAGTATTCTACTCAATAAAATATCCTCAATCAATCTGTTTCCATAGTCCCTCCTAGATCATCTAGGTTTAGTACCTCTGAGGAGATCGAGAACATATCGATCTATTAAGACGTTATGGGAATGTTGTGGGACGTTATCCTTGGCATCGAGGGGAAGCAGTACATGATGGACTTCACAGTTTTATGGATTGTCCTCGAAGATGGCAATATTCCTAGATTGTCCTTGGATATCCTTTTTTTGAGTATGATTGGAGCCATATTTGATTCTAATATGGGAAAGATACACCTTCACGTACGCGATGAAATTGTAGAGTTAGATATGCTGCAAATGAAGTGGTAGAGGTCTGATTCGGAGAGTAGTACTGAGTATCTCTCATCGGAAGTCGCGTGTTCCAGAGGTGACATGGTTGATCATTGGCAGTAGCAGTTAGCATGGGTTTAAAAGTCCCTCTAACAAGGGGAGGACATCGTAGATGAGGCAATTCAACAGATCCTGTAGAATCATACCTTACCCACAAGAGACTTTTTTGATGCATCTCCTTATGTCCTAGATGACTATGAAGTTGACTTAGGCTTGTCAAACCCGTTCCCTTCAGGTTAATAAGAGAATGAGGATGACGAGTCAGATGCAGTTGTTACCAATTTCTTGGATACCTTTTGTGATCTAATTCCTATGTAGAATAAGTTGGTGGCTACTATCTCAGCAGATGCAGACATATTCGCCACAGAACTAGATTCAGAGGTAGTTGACCAGATCTACCCAATGACCATACCATTCCTGAGCTCAAACCTTTACCCACCTTGAAGTATGCCTTCCTTGCGGGCCCACTACAGATGATCCCAATCATTGTCAGTGCTAGCTCGATCAGAGAACAAGAATCTTGCCTTTTAGTGATTCTTGAATAGAACCGCAAGGCCATAAGGTGGAGCGCGTCCAATCTTCACAATATAAATCCTACTCTGTGCTTACACCATATTTAGCTTGAGGAAGGTGCTAGACCCTCTCATGAGTTCCAACATCTACTGAATCCAAACTTATGAGATGTAGTAAAGAAGGAGATCGAAAATGGTATGGCACATGGTTTATATATCCATCAATGATTCCAAGTGGGTGGCACCACTTCATGATGTCCCTAAGAAGGAGGGACTTCAGACACTCACCAACTCAGATGGAGAGGAGGTTGCCATGTGAGTACGCACATCGTGGCATGTCTGTGTGAATTACAGACACTTGAATGCCACAACGAAAGAGGATCATTTTCCCTTACTATTCATAGACAAGATCCTGGAGAGACTGGGGGGAAAGAATTCTTTTGTTTTATAGATATGTACTCGATCTACAATCTAGTGCGCTCCTAAGGACCAAGGAAAGACCACATTTACATGTATTTTTGTTATGTATGCATTCAAGCGTATGACCTTTGGGTTATGCAATGCACCAGGGACTTTCCAGCAGGGCATGATTGCTATATTTGCAGAGATGGTGGATGATTTCCTAGAGGTGGTCATGGATGAATTCTAGGTCTACAGGGAATCATTTGATGATCATCTATCTTATTTTCATCGAGTCCTCAAGAAGTGTAGTGATGTGAATATGATGCTCTCTTGGGAGAAGAGTCATTTTATGGTTCAAGAGAGCATTGTGTTGGGGAATGTCATCTCCAAGAGGGAATGGAGGTTTAGAGCATTGTGTTGGGGCATGTGATCAGAAACCTCAACCACCAACCAACATCAAGCAAGTACGATCGTTCCTAGGGCATGTCAGTTTTTACCGCAGATTCATAAAGGACTTTTCAAAGATTGCATGACTGCTTACGAAGCTTTTAGGAAAAGACACAAAGTTCATTATAGATCACAAGTGTCTTGAGGCCTCTGAGCTCCTAAAGAGAAAGATCATGGATGCTCCTATCCTGCAAGCCCCATATTAGTCTATTCCCATTGAGATCACGGCGAACACTTCTAGATTTGCACTTGGGGCCGTGTTTGGACAAAGGAGAGAAGGGATTCCCTATGCTGTCCACTGCACTATCAAAGTACTCGATCAAGCTCAACGGAATTATACCGTCACAGAGAAGGAAATGTTTGTCTTAGTATTAGACTTGGAAAAATTCATGTCTCATCTTTTAGGGTACAAGGTTACTGTGTTCACATATTACACATCCATTAAGTACCTCATGGAAAAGAAGGATGCGAAGGTGCATCTTCTTAGGTGGATTCTATTACTCCAAAAGTTCTATATGCATATCAAGGATAATCCAGGAGAAAAGAATGTGGTGGCTAATCACCTCTCTCGCATTGAGTCACATAGTTCCTCTAAGACTGACCCCATTAAGGACTCCTTCCCTGACGAGTCGATCTATTCTGTCGATTCTCTTCCATGGTTTGCCAACATGGTGAATTTCTTGGTGTCTAGGAGAGTTCCCTATGATTGAACCAAGAGTAGCATTGACCGACTAAAGTTGGAATCTAGGAAAAACCAATGGGAGGATCCCTTCCTTTTCTTTGAAGGTCCAAATTATGTTTGTGAAGGTGTATTCCTCAATGCGAAAAGAAGTCGGGCATGAACTCCCTGCATCGAGTGTTTGCAAACCACTTCAATTTGTAGGTGCCAATGGAATCGCTTAGAGTGGACGGTCGAATACATGAGTGTCCTCACCTACTGTCCTTCCTAGGACACAGAAGGACATCCCTCCGGGGAGAGGACCACATGGAAAGTGCTTCAGTGTGGTTTGTACTGTCCAACCTCGTTCCGTGATGCATATGCATTTGTTAGGTCGTGTTGAGTATGTAAGAGAGTGGGAGGGTCCATCAATCCCAAAGATGAAATCCCCATGCATTCAATCATTATGTTTGATGTTTTACCGTCGTGGGACGTAGATTCATGGGCCCATTCCCCAACAGCCATGGCTATGAGCATTTTCTCTTGGCGGTTGATTATCTCTCTAGGTGGGTGAAAGCTATCCCTACCCGGGCCGCAGACAACAAGACTATCCGCAAGTTCATGAAAGAACACATCGTTTCACGATTTGAGGTTCCCAAAGTCATCGTTTCTGATGGGAGTAGCCACTTTGTTAATAGAGAAATTAAAGAGGTAACAAAAACTACGTCATTGTGTATCATGTCCCTAGTACATACCATCCACAGTCGAATGGCATGGCTGAGGTGTTGAATAGGGAGGTGAAAGGAATTTTGTAGAAGCTATTCCACCCTGATAGGAAGAACTAGTCCCAACTCTTGAACCAAGTTCTATGGGCATATCAGACTACTTACAAGACCTCACTTGGAACCTCCCCATTTTGAATGGTTTATGGACAACAATGTCATCTACACGCTGAGCTGATATATAAATCTGAATTGGCATTAAAGTAAGTGAGCTGGAACACACTTGAGGGATAACAAATCAGAAAGATGGATCTAAATGAGCTTCTAGATATCATAAACGAGGCATATGATAACACTAAGATCTATAAGGATAGAATCAAGCATTAGCACCATAAGCATAGTAGATGCAAGAGTTTTATTCTAGGGTAGAAGGTATGGTTATTCAATGTCAGGTTGAATATTTTTCAAGGCAAGTTGAAGTCCAAGTGGATTGGACCCTTCATAGTTAGGGAAGTGCACAAATGACAACATAGAGATTTCAGAGCTTATATGATGGTGCATGACTATTCCATGTTAACAGGCAACTGCTAAAGTATTTTTTAGGATCCTATGAGTCGTTAGCCCATGTTGAAGAGATCTCATTCATGCATATCCCAGAATCCAATTATCCACTCTTAGAGAAAGCATGAATCCTAACTACTTCCACCATCTCCATCAATCTCTTTCCCTTCTTCCTTTCTATTTGTATGTTCCCCAACCCCAACAGTTCTCTCACTTACTCTTGTCCTATACATAGGCTGACCAAAGCCTAATATATGGGGGACGGATCCCTATCATGTGTATATGTTTATCCATTTGTCCTCTTGACCTCGATCGCCCCATTTTTGTTCTTCCATTTTCTCTTCCTCTTGACCACCATGTGTATATATACTTTACCTATTGCCCGTACATTCATGTATTTTTGTATATATTATGTTGTAATTACGTGATGGGTAAGGTTGGTAAATTGTTTTTTTGTAAAATACATGTATATTTGTATAATATGTATATTGTATAAAATATATACAATTTGTATAATACTTGTATAATTTTGAAAAATTCTTGTAAATAATACTTTGTAAAGTTTTGTTGTAAATTGAAAGTATACTAGAAAACCAAAATAATCTTAAAAAGAGGCTTCTTATTTACTTTGCATATCATCCTTGCATTTATAAAAAATACATCAATCATCTTGCACTTCATTCACATTATCTGCATTTGATTTGCATATCTATCATATGAAAAGTGGAAATTAGTGGGTTCTGATCCGAGTTATGAACAGAAGTCGTGGATGGGATCTGATTAATCCTTAATATACTTAATTCCAGAGGAACCTTATAGGAAGTGGAGTTAAGATTTTTCAGGTTGAGCGACAATTCTTTGAGTCCACAAGTCTTTGTTCACCTGTCATCTTTATTGGTCTAAGTAGAATATTTCATACACACATAAGGTTCTTTTATATAGTGACCTAACATGGACAAGCACCTTGGATGTAGCTCTTCATTAATGAAGTGGTGAGGTGGCAGGATCCTTTGGCTTGGAGTAGCACACGAGTGGAAAAATCCATCCTCCTCCAGGGAGGGTAGTGCATCTCAATCTAGTCTAGGGGCGCCGACGTCTAACGACAGGTTGCTGTGGGTTGCAATAAAGCTTCAAAATAGGGATAGTCTACTAGATCAAAAAGAGAGACTCCGTATGTACATGCTGCACTTTTGTATATATCAAAAAATAAAAGAAAATAAAATCTCCAAAAAAATTAGACGAGCAAAAGTAAATAAATAAAATTCCTGTCAAAGAAAAATATGAACACGCAAGGCGTATGCTTCAAAGTCTCATACCAAGGAAGCCTGCAGTTGGAGTCTTGGCTACACTGGTCAAGCTCCAAGGGTATGTGGCCACACTAGTCACTGTCCATTATATTCTTTACCCCCATATTCTTGAGTCTGATGCACTTGAACTAAGAAGGGAATACCTCTCTCCTCAAGGAAAGAGTGTCTAGACTGGGGAATGATGGTTACCTTGTTAGAGGATGTTGTTTCTTTATCATTTCTTATGTGGAGAGATATATTTCACTTACACAATACAAGTAAGATTCATAGTCATCAGAATTTACGTATAGGGATTTATTCTGACCTGATTGTTGAGGTAACCTAAGTAGAGACTTGTGGAACTTAAATTTTGTATGGTCTTAAACTCAATTCTCAATAAGGTTCTGCCATGTTATTAATCCAAAGGTCGAGTCAAGCTCAATTTTCACCTTTTGTTCATGACCTTGTATGGAACCCAAAATCATTTCACTTTTTGCCTTTCATTTTAGTTTCTCGGGGACGAGCTATTTTTAAGTATAGGGGGTTGATGAATCTATGATTTATCACTCCAAAAGTACAAAATAGAGCTTCATTCCCGAGTAATTAGAAGCATTTTGCCCTTTATTTTGCGTTATTCTCATTCATGCATTGAGAGTTATTATCTACATTTTAGCATGCTTATTTGCATTAAATAAGAATCCAATTTCCCTTATAAATATCACAAGTATATTCACCATGTTTTCCATATTTTTATTTATTTTTCACTAACTCAGAAATGAATAAAACCAACTACGTAGTGTAGATATTACTAACATCAATAAAGAAAAAATATCAAAAAATATTAACTTGTAAAATTAACCAATAAAATCCAAATGCTAGTTTGAGACTAAAATACTTTAAACGTGAACTCTCTCATAGTTGAATTAATGTATATTCAGTTACCTTCATATAAGACAAATTCAAAAGAATTGCAGTTCATATGTGAAACTTGGGTTTTGGGCCCCTCATCATATATTGTACATATGCCCTATTTATTTAATCTTTTTATTTTTTTAATTACTAAAAATCTTATAAAAATTAGATTAAGATGTAAATATTTATTTTATATTTTATTGTATTTTATTTTTATTTTTATATTAATTAAAAATGTTTAAAAAAAGACAAAACACACGAATGCATTATTTTATATTACAGAGTACCACAAAAGATAATTTTTGTACATACGAGTTTTTTGGTTTTAGACCATTCATGACAGTTGTAGATCTCATTGAGACAAGCAACTTTTATGTTGACCAGATTTGGATTTGACTCTTTTGTTATTTCTTTTTTACTTCTCTAGATTCAATTTTTTATTTTTTGGGAGTAACACGTGCCATTTCTTGGATCCCCCACATGTCACCTCCATTTTATTTATTATTTTTTAAATTATATTCAATCTAAAAAGAAGCCATCCATTTGCTGAGTAGAACAATGGAGATTTATAGAGCTAAAAGGAATAACCTCCACATGATCTTTATTGATTTGGAGAAGGCTTATGATTCTATCCCACGAGAGATATTGTGGAGAGTGTTGGAGAAGAGACAAATACCTGTCCTATACATTAACCTCATAAAGGACATGTATGATAGGGATTTTTCTTGTGTAAGGACCCCGTCTGGGAAGACTGGATATTTTGACATCAACATTGGTTTACATCAAGGTTCTGCTTTGAGTCCACTTCTTTTTACTTTGATTCTGGACGAGTTGACCAGTCACATTCAGGATAAGTTACCTTGGTGTATGTTATTTGCTGATGATATTGTGTTAATTGGCGAGACTAGAGATGGAGTAATTAGGAAGTTTGAGGTCTGGAGAGATGAGTTGGAGATTAAAGGATTTCGTATAAGTAGGGCTAAGACGGAATATATGGAGTACACCTTTGATGGAAGCAATGGTGAAGGAATCTAGGTGAAGATTGGTGAAGATAACATTCAGAAGAGAGATTCCTTTAGATCTGGGATCTATTCTGCAACATGATGGGGAAATTGATGGAGATGTTACTAATAGATTAAATGCAGACTGGCTAAAGTGGAGAGGAGCCTCTGCTATTCTCTATGATAAGAAAATTCCTTTAAAGATTAAAGGAAAGTTTTACAAAGCAGTCGTGAGACCTGCTATGCTTTATGGTTCTGAATGTTGTCCTGTAAACCATAGACATGTGTAGAGAATGAATGTAGCAGAAATGAAAATGCTAAGGTGGATGTGTGGACACACATGTAAAGATCGGATCTGGAATGATGCAATCAGAAAGAATGTTGGCGTAGCTCTGATCGAGGATATGATGCGAGAAAACCGCTTAAGATGGTTTGGACATTTGCAAAGAAGATCAGCTGATGCACCAGTTAGGAGATGCGAGTGTTGGGATGTTGAGCCGGCTAAGAGAGGGTGAGGACGGCCCAAGAAGTGTTGGAAAGAGACCATACAAAGGGATCTTAGTTTTGTGGATATAAGCCCGGATTGGCCTAAGATAGATCTGAATGGAGGCAAAGAATCCATGTAGTCGACCCTACTTAATTGTGGGAAAAGGCTTGGTTGTTGTTGTTGTTATTCAATCATTATTATTATATTTTTATTTTCTTTTATTATTTTCAGTAATTATTATTTATTTTATTATTTATTTAGTTATTTATTTTTATTTTACTTATCTATCTATTACTATTATTTATTTTATTTATTATTTTAATTTTTTATTGTCATTACTTATTTTATTTTATTTACATTCTTATTACTATTATTTTTATTTTTATTTCCACCATGTGGCCGCATCTGCATGCTCTATGTGGCACATTCTCCTTCCTCCCCATCTTTACCTATCTCCCTTCCTCCCTTCATGGGAGGGTTGTGACTGCCACCTCATTCCTTAGGCTTAGTTCTCAAACGTGGCCTTCACTACCCCTCTCTCCCCTCAATCTGCAACCGACCTCCCATAAGACATGCTCGACACCACCTCCTCTCCTACGCACAACCCCGATTTACCCAACCACCTCCGCCGCTCGCTCACATGACTTACGCAACCACCGTGCGATTTTGCATGATCCATGCCACAACACATATCACCTCCCTCTCAACTGCCTACAAGTAGATGAAGACAACTCCTCATATTTCCCATCTACTGATAGAGAGAGAGAGAGATCTAGCTTCACGCGAGCACCAGTGACATCGAGCACTCATATTTGACGGCAACAACGAGGTGACCCAATCTAGGTGTAATACAAGGCCCTCTTATGCTTTCTACATATAATTCCCAAAATATATCGAGCTTAGACCTCCTTTGTCGAGGTCTTGAGGAAATGACCTAAGGGTTGCTCTGATGAGTAACCCCCCCCCCTCGAGTGAACAATCCAAGTAATGCTTCTTATTGTTGGGGACTCAAGCCCACGGTGACCCATTATGCAATAAATGTTATCGCAAACATCATTCTTTGACCTGAATGAAGAATATCTAATTTGCATAATGGGTCTCTTAGTACAATTAGGGTTATCTACCGAACCATCTGAATGGTCATACAACTATTGATTCAATTATTGAATCATAGAGGGTGATTCTTGGATGAATATCTAAAGAGTTAGATAAATGACTCATTAAGATCCGATAAGTAATTATTAAGAGAGTATCTCCAGCCTGAGAAGGGGATGGCAATCCTTTCTCTAAAGGTTGATATCTGACCGACCTCTTAATGCATGTCCCCTGCATAGGAACAAAGATTCGGAGGTGTCAGATTAGTTTTGTAAAAGAGTTGACTTAACGAGATCGAGATAACCAAAGACCTATTTCGTATGTTGTCATGATACATGCATGCATCCTCTGATCGGAGATAGATGTGTTACTATATGTCTGAGTACGTACATTTGCCAGACCACTAGGTTTATGACCTAACCATGGTCTATACACCATCATGCTGGTGTGCATACAAGGGCATATGAGTAATATGATCTCTCAAAGGTATCATACAGGTTCATTGCTGAACTAGAAGACATTAAATCTCTTATGAGATATTGGGAATAATCAAATTCCGTGCACAATCGTCTCACTTTGGCATCTTGACTAAATTTGTAGGTTTGATACATGCTTTTGGAAAGTATATGATCAACACCTCGGTTGTATATGCTTTTGGAAAGTATATGATCGATACAACCTCCCAATGATCAAACGAGAAACTTAATGATAAAACTCTGAAGGAGACAATCTAAATAGATCTAACACTTCGGGTTTATTCTTGGTCTTCTAGTATGCAAGATGTACATGTATTAGGAATACATGAGGGTGATGTGATCATAAACAATTGTATAACCATGGAGCTTGGATTACTAGAGAGTGATGAAACGGGTCTGGATTTCAGTGACTCCTCTCGATATCTTGGTCCAAATGTTGATTAGATCTGAATGGGACTCAAATGCAATGAGAAGATTAGATCTATGGCCTTTATTTAATCAAGCAAATTTTGGATGTCCGCAAGATATGGATTTGAGATGCGATCTTAATACCCAAGTCACGATACATGGAACAATACAATCACCCTATCCTTGTCTCTAAGTATCCACGGAGAAAGCGCAAAATCCTTGAAAGAGTTAAAGGATAATTTCATTGTTGGTATATATATCCGAGCAATGAGAAAATTCATGATTAAATGCGAGTAGATTCACATTATAGGGAGAGTTATCTTAGGCAAGTAAATGTGATTTAATTATCAAAAATGTGAATAATGTGAAACTGATTCATATTATTTGGGCAAATGAGAATAGAGATAAAAAAATGATTAAATGTGATTTAATTATAATGGTTATGAATAATATGGATAGAATTATCTACATTAATATATACATTATAAATGTGATTTATAATATATAAGAAAGAGCATATTATGATTTATATTTGTTGATTAGTTATTGATATGAATTGGATTCACATTGGATAATTAATTGAAAATGTAAATCACACTTTATTTTAGGTTGTGAATATGATTCACAATTTCCAATAGCAAGATAGAAATATTCTAAAAATAATTATTAATTATTTTTGTAGAATAATTACAAAAAGTTTTATTGTAAATCTTGAATATTTTCATGGAATAAACTAATTGCATGAGATTACATGAGATTTGTCCTTCCTAATTGTGAGGGTGGACGACCACCAGCAACCATTAAGAAAGGGTGGACGGCCACTCTAAATTCCACGGAAGGATGTAATCTCCTTTCCATGATCACATTCTTGATTGATTTAATTTTAGGAATAATTTATATTGATGTATCAATATATATTTCATATAAATTAAATTAATTTTTATTGTATTTTTACAACAAAATCTTGGCCATTGAGAGAAGCACAAATCAATCTCATCCATTGATTTTGTGTAATCCATGGATTGTGATCTATGGACTCCAAAAATACTATATAATAAGAGGTACCTCTTGATCTTCAAGTTACAACAACAACTACAACAACATACGCTCTCTCTCTCTCTCATTCTCTACATGCCCTCTCTCTCTCTCATTGTGGCCATCTACCATGGAGCCCTAGAGAGAGAGAGAGAGTCATCATCACCGTAACATTGTTGTTATGCTGTCAGATTGTTTGCTTGTGAATTTTTATCTCCTTCATTGCACCTCGCTCGTGAAGAAGACTTCAGATCTCTTGTGTCGAGATCAGAATATTCATGACTGGGATCATCAACATGGATTGCAAGAAGCACATGTTTCATCAACATGCTCGCAACCGTCTCCTCCATCAGATTGGACTAAAGATAGGAGGTCTCTTCATGTAGAGACTCGATCACAACCATGATTTAAGAGGTAACCCTAATACTTGTTTGTGGTTTAGATGAAATGATCCGAGAAGCGTTCTCGTATCATGTGATTTCATTGGATTAATTTTTTTAAATTCCGCTGCCCCGAGCAACTAGTGCAACTAGTAGCTCCCGATTGCATACGATGCGATCCTCACACTTCTGTTATGCGCTTAAGGATTGTATCATATTATTAAAGTTGTATCAGATACATAGGTTGGAGATTTCGAATATGATCCATAAACCTAGGGTGACATGGGTTTATTAGAATTTGTGAAAATATTATCGCATTTGGTTCATGCAGACCTATTTTGTGTTTTTTCAGCTATGTTTAAATTGTTTAAACACAAAATTATCACTTGTATTATGTTCTCCACTAAATAAGAAAATCGTGGGATTTGAATTTGTGTGATTTGGAATCAATTTGCTCAAGTTCTGATCATTTTAGTGAGCATGTATCCACTGTTTCGGGGATGATGAATCTTGATGTATTGAAAGAGTTAATTATGATTTTTAATAAAATTAGAAAACTTTGGAAACTTATTTTGCATGATTTGGATTTAAATTGATTGAGATGTGCTAATTTTAGTGAGTGTCACTATTGGAAATTGCATTCCTAATCAAGATCTTTGTGATTGTTAATTAATCAATTAGTGAGATTAATGGCTAATTTCCTAGAATAATTATGGATAAATATTTGGTAAATATTTGAATGATAATTATTTCCTTAAATGAGATTTCCTTAATTAATAATTGATTAGATATGTTCTTGATCACAAATTGGTTACATGATCTTCTTTCCAAGAAACAAACTTATTTGAATATGATTGGGAATTTGTTTAGCAAATTGTCTTACAATATAAATAAAAATGGTTTTCATTATTATAATATGGAATAAATGAGGTTGAAAAACCTATTATCATCTCAAGTACAAAGTAATCAATCGACATTACCCTAACCTGAGGTGGATATGGCATCTAGTCGAGGAGCGTTGGGGTAGCAGGTTGCTTTGTGAGCGGTCTGTCCCACTCCCCTCAGTACTGGCCATGACAACGGTAGGGAAGGGATAATTCTTGAGAGATCGTGATGTATTTTTTTAGTTATTAAAATTCAAAACAATACATATTTTTGAGATAATACTATCCTTTCAAGTAAAAATCATATTTGTTAGTTCAATTAATTGGATTGATAATTGATTTAGTGTAATTAAATGAATTAGATCCATATAAAATTAAACTCTCTTTTATGAATAAAAAAGTTATTCACTTGGAAGAATTAATTATGTGAATATGATTCATAATAGTTAATTAGAATTTCAACATGATATGGAGGCTCACATAAATGACATCCATGGTCTCCTGTCAAGGCGAAGGGTTCTGTCTCTAGGAATTGTATGTAGGAAATGCATGCATGAAGTGACAGCTCCTGCATATAAGCACATTTGGATGGGATCTTTTCTTTTCGAAAGAATAAGTCCGTATGCGTAGTGACCCCAATATCGGATCCTCATATTATTGGGGTGATATTGGATTGCACATAGCGAGTAGTAATCATGTTGATGGTTGGTTAAACGTTGGGTCAACATCACCACAAGAAAGAATTGCAAGGCAGAATGTGTTCCCGCTTCTTTGTATCTGAGTTACATGTTCTAATATTATTGGGATGTAAAAAAGATAAGAAAGGAGATCCTAGATCTTTCTTGAGATATAATGGTAAGTATATCTCTTACATTGAAAGTGATCAATGTTGAGAAGGCAATACAACTTTGATATAAAAATTCCTAAATCAAACTAATATATATAAATATTTATGGAAATTATCTTATTTTTGATATTCCTCATTGAACCATCTCAATGCTATACTCAATAATAACCAATAAAAAATCATGGTTTGGATCCATGATCAAGATATTGTACTTGCAATTGGACACATAACGTTTGTGGTTGGAATGTACAAGTTTCTTCATAAAATTAAGAATGACAATTAAAAGACAATAGGACTACAACCCTAGGGTTTGTGTGTGTCTGTAATCTTGATCTCTCATTAAAAACGATTTGGAAGTGACATGTCGATGATGATCTTAATTATCAAATAATCTTTATAAATATAAGAAGATGTTCTAGAAAACATATGTGCTCTCAACATTTAATCGTGAATAACACGGTTCACTGCATCATGCAAAATGGTGGTTCAATATGAGAAGATGTACTCAAAATATTTGAGTACCTACCTGAACTTAAGTCTTTAAGAGTTAGGATGTATATAGATATGATGAGTGTCATCATTCTACTATCTATACTATAGTCATTCATGAAGGTTCATAACATTCATATTGTATGAATTAAATGAAGCTTGTATAAATGTTGAAATACTCTTATATTAGAATTTTTTGAATTCAACATAGGAGATCCTTTATCTTAAGCAATGGGTTTTCATAGATAAAGGGAGCATATTAGAAGCATGGGTCTGACCCATAGGAGAAGGAAAGTCAAGGAGTTGACTCTACTTCTATGACTTCTGTATGACTTCCAAAGAGTTGGATAAATGCCAATATTGCAATAAGCCGATGTATTGATAGTGTAAATATCTAGACTATCTAAAATCCTTAGAGAACGACTAGGATAGTGCATCTGAATAATCAACATATAATCATTGAAATTGACATTCTTATTTGATAAGATCAAAGTCTATTAGTTGTATTCTGATTCTTCTAATAACACTTGCAATTGGTTACATATGTTTTAAAAGATTAGAAATTTGATCTTAAGGTTTAATAGTCATCCATGTATATTGATGCAACTATTGCAACATTCTCTGTTGGATAGATAGACTTCATATTTCCAGTGGTAGAGTCCTTAGTCTTAGAGAATGTCTCTATGACGTAGATATTAGAATACACTCATTGTTTATTTCTAAATGCTGGAAATGAACATGTATTCTGGAATAGACCTATCATAAAGAGTTATGATGGATATGTTTCAGATAGTAATATGATATCTGGAGGACTCTACTAAATTAGAAAATTAATGAATAGATCATTAACATTTCTAATAATGAAAACTAAACCTTATAAGAAAAATAGGAGGATAAAGATCATTTGACAATGTCCGGCATCAAACCTTGGACATATGTCTATTAATGAGATCAATAGACTCGTGAGAAATAAATCTTTAGAATGTCTAAAATTTCAAATCTTACATACTTATGAATATTGTATTCTAAGTAAAATGTTAAACGCACCCTTCGCTAGGAATGGTGTAAGATGTTAATGTATTTAAGATCTCATATACATTGATATATGTGGATCATCTACATCATAATAAACATTGATGATATGTGATATCATTATATGATTATTTGTGATATGATATTTTTTCCCTTCACCTTAGAACCTTTGAAATGTTCAAACATTTCACAATTTTAGTTTAGAACCAAAGTTTGAAGGAACATGAGAATGGATTTAATCTAGTATAGGTAGTCAGTACCTATTAGAAAAATTTTATGAAATACCTTATGTAGAAAGGAATATCATTCTTATATCACTCCTCCTAATACACCTAAACTTAATAGAGTTGTAGGGAGATACAATTGGATCATGTGTGATATGATTTGGTCAATGATGAATTTTAGAATAACTACCTCTTAGTTTTTGGATATATATGTAGTAAAGAATGCAATATATATACTTAATAAGATTCCATGCAAATCCAAACCTGAACATCCTCATAAGCTATGGTTTGGAACCTAGCCTCCTGTTGGAGACTTGACGATTTAGGGTTTATTAGTTCATAACTTTGTCATGGATGCAAGTAAGTTCGAATCTTGCTCCTGAGAGTGCTGCTTCATTAGGAAAATAGAGGATGGTATTCAATACCTACTTTACGACCTTGAGATTCTTAAAAGATTTCATCTCTAAGGATATGATTCTCGGAGGATGACACTCTTAAGAATTAAGATGAAAATGAAGTAAAGCAACTCATTTATCTTGAGAAGATGATGAGGCTCCTAAAATAAGAAACTAAAAGGACAATTAAAGATGAAACACTCATACCTCATCATATATGTTTGATTCCATGTGTCAGTTAAGTCTGACAATTATTTGACTTCATGTGTTGAAGCTTCTAAGGATCATGACATGGAAAGACATAAGTTTGCAATAAATTCTAAAGTAGACCTCATGTACAAGTGTTGTATATGGACCCTAGAGGATCTACCTATAAGGGTAAGACTCGTTAGGTGTAAATGGATCTTCAAGAGAAATAGGGAACCTGCTGAGAAGGTATAGACCTTCAAAGAACGGCTCGTAGCCATGAGCTACACATCGAAGAGAAGACATTGCTTGCAATGAGACTTGCCCTTCCGTGACCATGCTTAACTCCAACAGAATATTTCTAACTATAGCTACATAACTTGACCATGACAACAAGATGGAAGTCAATATTGCGTTCATATATGAATACCACTTTGAGGATATCCATATGAGGTAGCCCCATGACATCATATTTGAGAAAAGAAAGATGTGTAAGCTAAAGAACTCCATCTATGGACTCAAATAAGCTTCTTGTACTTGGAACATTATATTTTATGACATTATAAAGGTTATGATTTCAAATAGAATCTTGATGAACCGTGTGATGCTTAGTAGGAGTGCCAATGTATTCATCATGTTAAATGTAGATGAAATCCTAATAATTTAGAATGATATATGGAAAATAATAAGTTTTTATAATCTGATTGTTCCATACCTTGAGATATGATCTCAGGAATACCTCTTAAATCTTAGTTCTGAAGACGTACAAAAGAAAATTGTACGATATCATAAAGAGTTATGATGGATATGTTTCATATAGTAATATGATGTCTGGAGGACTCTACTAAATTAGAAAATTAATGAATAGATCATTAACAATTCTAATAATGAAAACTAAACCTTATAAGATAAATAGGAGGATAAAGATCATTTGACAATGTCTGGCATAAAACCTTGGACATATGTCTATTAACGAGATCAATAGACTGGTGAGAAATAAAGATTTAGAATGTCTATAATTTTAAATCTTACATACTTATGAATATTGTATTCTAAGTAAAATGTCAAATGCAACCTTCGCTAGGAATGGTGTAAGTTGTTAAGGTATTTAAGATCTCATATACATTGATGTATGTGGATCATCTATATCATAATAAACATTGATGATATGTGATATAATTATATGATTATTTGTGATATGAGATTTTTTCCCTTCACATAGAACCTTTGAAATGTTCAAACATTTCACAATTTGGGTTTAGAACCAAAGTTTGAAGGAACATGAGAATGGATTTAATCTAATATAGGTAGTCAGTACCTATTAGATAAATTCATGGAATACCTTATGTATAAAGGAATATCATTCTTATATCACTCCTCCTAATACACCTAAACTTAATAGAGTTGTAGGGAGATACAATTGAATCATGTGTGACATGATTTGGTCAATGATGAATTTTAGCATAACTACCTCTTAGTTTCTGGGTATATATGTAGTAGAGAGTGCAATATATATACTTATTAAGATTCCATGCAAATCCAAACCTGAACATCCTCATAAGCTATGGTTTGGAACCTAGCCTTGTGTTGGACACTTGACGATTTAGGGTTTATTAGTTCATAACTTTGTCATGGATGCAAGTAAGTTCGAATCTTGCTCTTGAGAGTGCTGCTTCATTAGGAAAATAGAGGATGGTATTAAATACCTACTTTATGACCTTGAGATTCTTAAAAGATTTCATCTCTAAGGATATGATTCTCGGAGGATGAGACTCTTAAGAATCAAGATGAAAATGAAGTATAGCAACTCATTTATATTGAGAAGATGACGAGGCTCCTAAAATAAGAAACTAAAAGGACAATTAAAGATGAAACACTCATACCTCATCAAATAAGTTTGATTCCATGTGTCAGTTAAGTCTGACAATTATTTGACTTGATGTGTTGAAGCTTCTAAGGATCATGACATGGAAAGACATATGTTTGCAATAAAGTCTAAAGTAGACCTCATGTACAAGTGTTGTATATGGACCCTAGAGGATCCACCTATAAGGGTAAGACTCGTTAGGTGTAAATGAATCTTCAAGAGAAATAGGGAACCTGCTGAGAAGGTATAGACCTTCAAAGAACGGCTCGTAGCCATGAGCTACACATCGAAGAGAAGACATTGCTTGCAATGAGACTTGCCCTTCCGTGACCATGCTTAACTCCGACAGAACAGAATATTGCTAACTATAGCTACACAACTTGACCATGGCAACAATATGGAAGTCAATATTGCGTTTATATATGAATACCACTTTGAGGATATCCATATGAAGTAGCCCCATGACTTCTTATTTGAGGAAAGAAATGTGTGTAAGCTAAAGAACTCCATCTATGGACTCAAATAAGCTTCTTGTACTTGGAACATTATATTTTATGAAATTATAAAGGTTATGATTTCAAATAGAATCTTGATGACCCGTGTGAAGCTTAATAGGAGTGCCAATGTGTTCATCATGTTAAATGTAGATGAAATCCTAATCATTCGGAATGATATATGGATAATAATAAGTTTTTTATAATCTGATTGTTCCATACCTTGAGATATGATCCCAAGAATACCTCTTACATCTTTGTTCTGAAGACGTACAAAAGAATAGAGAAGAGGGTAATGGGACAGTGACATTAGTTGTACACCTTGTACATGTTCCATTTTCTGGAAACTTCCAAGAAAGGCTCATTTCCCTTAGGACATGGTATTGACCTATCTAAGGGATAATCAAAGATTTGGGGATGTGAATACCAAATCTACACACCTTAGTGCATTAGCTATGGAAAGCTCTGTATGTACTAGATATGTACAAAAGCCAGATGTCTACCATGCAGTGGGAGTAGTAAACTGTTACTAATCCTACTATGGAAACAAAACACATGATTGTGGTAATAACAATATCTTCAAAGATGACAACACTTTTTGAGATATGATCTCAAAGTCTTATCTTCAAGAACTTATGACTTTATAGATAGCGATCTAAAAGGTCTTAACTACAGATACCTTAGGAATAGAAATATCCAGGAATAAGGATATTCTAATAAGGATAATGGAAATTACATACTGGTTGTAATAATTATTGAGCTGTGGTTTCGAGGACAATATAACTAACAATATTGAGTATTGGTTGTATAAGATGCAACATTCACATTAGGTGTGAGCACTATTACTAGGAGATATGCAAGTGTAGTAAAAGGACTTGGCATAATCTCTTGGGAACAGAGTGACTGATCAACTTACCTAGATATTTTCCTGAATAGCCTATGATTTTCACATGAGTGATGGTTTAAAGATTATCCCATTAATGGCTATTTGGTCTAATGGGAGATTATTGGACATTCGATCCCACGACGAGCTATTATGAAATAAATGTTACTACAAATATAATTCCCTAATCTGAAATGAATGATAACTATTTTGCATAATAGGTCCCTTAGTACAATTAGGGTTATGTACCATGGACATCTTAATGACCATACAACTGCTGATTCAATTATTGAATTATAGAGGATGGTGCTTGGATGAATATCTGAAGAGTTAGATTAAGGACCCAACAAGCACGGACAAATGATTATTAAGAGAGGATCTCCAGCCTGAGAAGGAGAATGAAATCCTTTCTCTAATGGCTGACCGATCTCTTGATGCAGGTCCTCTGCATAGGAATAGAGATTCAGAGGTGCCAGATTAGTTAGGTCAAAGAGTTGACTTGACAAGATCGAGATAACCAAATATCTATTTTGTATGTTGTTATGATATACGTACACATCCTCTGATTGGAGAAAGATCTGTTACTGTGTCTCTGAGTATGTACATTTGGCAGAACAATAGTTTGATGACATAACCATGGTGTATACACCAGTGTGCTAGTGTGCATACAAAGGCATATGAGTAACACGATCTCTCAAAGGGATCATACAGGTTCATTACTGAACAAGAAGACATGATCTCACTCATGAGATATTGGGAAGAGTCAAATTCCATACACGGTAGTCTCACTTTGGAAGCATGACTAAATTTGGAGGTTTGATACATGCTTTTGGAATGTAAATGATCAACTCCTAGGTATCATATATGCTTTTGGAAAGTATTTGATCGATACCAACTCTTAATGATCAAATGAGAAACTTACTTACGAAACCCTGAAGGAGGCAATCTAAATAGATCTAAAACTTTGGGTTTATTCTTGGTCTTCTATTATGTTGGATGAACAAGTATTAGGAATACCTATGGGTGATGTGATCATAAATGATTGTATAATCATGACGCTTGCGTTCCTAGGGAGTGAATAAAAAAGTCTAGAATTTAGTGACTCCTCTCAATAGAGAAGTGATCTCATCTTGGTCCAAATGTTGGACATTGATCGGCATGTGATTCAGATGCAATGAGAAGATTGGATCTATGGCCTTGATTTAATCAAGAATCTTTAGGAGGTCTGCAAGATTTGGATTTGGGATGTGATCTTAATATACAAGTCACTATACGTGGAACAATACAATCGCCCTGTCCTTATCTCCAAGTATCCACGAAGAAAGTGCATTACCCTTGAAAGAGTTCGTGGATAATTTCATTATTGATATGTGTATATGAGTATTGAGAAAATTGTTGATTAAATGTGATTTAATTATCATAAATAATATGAATTGGATTCACATTATAAGGAGAGTTATCTTAGATAATTAAATGTGATTTAATTATCAAAGATGTGAATAATGTGAATGCGATTCATATTATTTAGGCACATGAGAATAGAGATCAAAGATGACTAAATGTGATTAATTATCATAGATATTAATAATGTGGATAGTATCATCCATATTAATCACATATATTATAAATGTGATTTATAATATATAAGAGAGAGCATAATATTATTTATATTTGTTGGTTAATTATTGATGTTAATTGGATTCATATTGGAAAATTAATTGAAGATGTAAATCATATTTTATTTTGGGATGTGAATGTGATTCACAATTTTCCAATAGCGAGATTGCAATATTCTCAAAATAATTATGAATTATTTTTGTAGAATAATTTCCAACAAGTGTTGTTGTAAATCTTGGAGATTTCCATGGAATAAAGTAATCTCATGAGATAACATGAGATTTGACCTTCGCAATTGGAAGGGTGGACGACCACATCTCCCATTAGGAAAGGGTGGTCATCCACTCTAAATCCCATGAAGGATGTAATATCCATTCCATGATCTCATGCTTGATTGATTTAATTTTAATTTATATTGATTGTTATTTTATTTTTATAACAAAATCTTGGCCATTGAATGAATCACAAATCAATCTCATCTATTGATTTTGTGCAGTCCATGGGTTGTGATCCCTGGACTCGCAAAATACTATATAAGAAGAGGTTCCCCTTGCTTTTCAAGCTACAACAATTACAACAACATATGCTCACTGACTCATTCTCTATACGTCTTCTCTCTTTCATTGTGACCCTCTACCATGGAGTCCTAGAGAAAGAGTCATCATCGTCGCATCATCATTGTTATGCTACCAGATTGTTTGCTCGTGAATCTCCATCTCCTTCGACGCACCTAGCTCATGAAGAAGACCGGATTTTGTGTGATGAGATCAGGATATTCACTACTTGTATCATCAACATGGATTACGAGAAGCACACATTTCATCAACGTGCTTGCAAGCATCTCCGTCATCAGATCAGACATAAGATAGGTGGTCTCTTCATTTAGAGACTCGATCACAACCACACTTCATGAGGTAACCCTAATACTTGTTTTTGATTTAGATGAAATGATCTGAGAAGCGTTCTTGGATCATGTGATTTCATTGGATTAATATTTTTAAATTCTATTGCCCCGAGCAACTAGTGCGACTAGTCTCTCCCTATCGCATACGATGTGATCCTCATTCTTCCGCGATGCAATTAAGTATTCTCCCATATCCTTTACTTATCCACCTTCTCCCTTCTACTTCTGTCTTTTTCTTCTTCTACTTATCACGTATCTTTTCCTTTTTCTTTTGCTTCTTCTTCTATTGAACCACCTTCCACCTTGCGGCTCCTGCTCCTCCTCCATCTTTGATCCATCTCTTACAATCTCCATCACCTTCAAGCCAACTCAACATCACCCTTGCCCCACTCCATATCCTCTCCACTCCGTCACGTGAGGTTCACATCAACTCCTTCATTGCATCGTCAAGCCGACCCCTACTAGACATGCCACTACTTCTAGATGAGTAGAGGTACCACTGCCCGCCTCCTCCTAGTTTGCATCGGGCCACTCATCGAATGACCATCACCCTCCACCATCCACGACCTCCAATGCCTTGCCACCAGCTTCGCATCGATTGCCCTCAACGTAGCATTCAATGCATAATTGCCATTTGATGGAACTGAGATCTCAATCTCAGCCATCCGCAATCTGAATCTTTGCACAATTTGTTCTTCAAGGGAAACACATCTCTAGCCTTTGAAAGCATATCCAAATATAGCCCTCATATTAGAATAATCCAAAGGCCAAGAATTGATGATGTGGCATCACTAAAACTTTTGCGCCCATACCCTTGTAGATCCAACAAATAGCAATGGAGCTTGTGCTTTTGACGACGTTAGCAACAAGCATGCGACACATGTTCTATTGGGATAATTGCATTTATCCACATAGAGTCTTGGTAATTGCATAATCGTCCTTGTCAGCATTTTATTTATTTATTTATTTTTATTTTTGAGATTGCATTTAGAACCATGTGTTCTATCTCTGAGTGATATTTCGTCACTTTATCATTTTAAAAATTGCACATTGTCGAACTACTTATTATTTATCACGTGGATGCTTAATTGGAGTTTTATGATACATGGTTGATTTAATATAATTAAATTGGTGGAAAATGTTATATTTTACCGACCACATGCTATTAATTTCATATTAAATTAATTCTAGCTTCAAAAATTCTTGAAAATTCATAATACATAGATTTAATTGTGTTCTACATTATTCCCAAAATCATCACATTTGCACACATATTGGGTCACAATAAATTAAATGTTGATTTGAGCAATTTATTTTTTATTAATTCCACATTTAGTATTTTAAGGAATTAAAAGTTGTTCTGGATACATCTCATGTAGACCTATCTGGGACAATTCAATCTCTGGAAAATATTGGTGTTTGATAAGTTTTTATAATCTGATTGTTCCATACCTAGAGATATGATCTCAGGAATACCTCTTAAATCTTAGTTCTGAAGACGTACAAAAGAAAATTGTACGATATCATAAAGAGTTATGATGGATATGTTTCATATAGTAATATGATGTCTGGAGGACTCTACTAAATTAGAAAATTAATGAATAGATCATTAAAAATTCTAATAATGAAAACTAAATCTTATAAGATAAATAGGAGGATAAAGATCATTTGACAATGTCTGGCATCAAACCTTGGACATATGTCTATTAACGAGATCAATAGACTTGTGAGAAATAAAGATTTAGAATGTCTAAAATTTTAAATCTTACATACTTATGAATATTGTATTCTTAGTAAAATGTTAAATGCAACCTTCGCTAGGAATGGTGTAAGTTGTTAAGGTATTTAAGATCTCATATACATTGATGTATGTGGATCATCTATATCATAATAAACATTGATGATATGTGATATAATTATATGATTATTTGTGATATGAGATTTTTTCCCTTCACCATAGAACCTTTGAAATGTTCAAACATTTCACAATTTGGGTTTAGAACCAAAGTTTGAAGGAACATGACAATGGATTTAATCTAATATAGGTAGTCAGTACCTATTAAATAAATTCATGGAATACCTTATGTATAAAGGAATATCATTCTTATATCACTCCTCCTAATACACCTAAACTTAATAGAGTTGTAGGGAGATACAATTGAATCATGTGTGACATGATTTGGTCAATGATGAATTTTAGCATAACTACCTCTTAGTTTCTGGGTATATATGTAGTAGAGAGTGCAATATATATACTTATTAAGATTCCATGCAAATCCAAACCTGAACATTCTCATAAGCTATGGTTTGGAACCTAGCCTCGTGTTGGACACTTGACGATTTAGGGTTTATTAGTTCATAACGTTGTAATGGATGCAAGTAAGTTCGAATCTTGCTCTTGAGAGTGCTGCTTCATTAGGAAAATAGAGGATGGTATTAAATACCTACTTTATGACCTTGAGATTCTTAAAAGATTTCATCTCTAAGGATATGATTCTCGGAGGATAAGACTCTTAAGAATCAAGATGAAAATGAAGTAAATCAACTCATTTATATTGAGAAGATGACGAGGCTCCTAAAATAAGAAACTAAAAGGACAATTAAAGATGAAACACTCATACCTCATCAAATAAGTTTGATTCCATGTGTCAGTTAAGTCTGATAATTATTTAACTTCATGTGTTGAAGCTTCTAAGGATCATGACATGGAAAGACATATGTTTGCAATAAAGTCTAAAGTAGACCTCATGTACAAGTGTTGTATATGGACCATAGAGGATCCACCTATAAGGGTAAGACTCGTTAGGTGTAAATGAATCTTCAAGAGAAATAGGGAACCTGCTGAGAAGGTATAGACCTTCAAAGAACGGCTCGTAGCCATGAGCTACACATCGAAGAGAAGACATTGCTTGCGATGAGACTTGCCCTTCCGTGACCACGCTTAACTCCAACAGAACAGAATATTGCTAACTATAGCTACACAACTTGACCATGACAACAATATGGAAGTCAATATTGCGTTTATATATGAATACCACTTTGAGGATATCCATATGAAGTAGCCCCATGACTTCTTATTTGAGGAAAGAAATGTGTATAAGCTAAAGAACTCCATCAATGGACTCAAATAAGCTTCTTGTACTTGGAACATTATATTTTATGAAATTATAAAGGTTATGATTTCAAATAGAATCTTGATAAACCGTGTGAAGCTTAATAGGAGTGCCAATGTGTTCATCATGTTAAATGTAGATGAAATCCTAATCATTTAGAATGATATATGGATAATAATAAGTTTTTTATAATCTGATTGTTCCATACCTTGAGATATGATCCCAAGAATACCTCTTAAATCTTAGTTCTGAAGACGTACAAAAGAATAGAGAAGAGGGTAATGGGATAGTGACATTAGTTGTACACCTTGTACATGTTCCATTTTCTAGAAACTTCCAAGAAAGGCCCATTTCCCTTAGGACATGGAATTGACCTATCTAAGGGATAATCAAAGATTTGGGGTTGTGAATACCAAATCTACACACCTTAGTGCATTAGCTATGGAAAGCTCTGTATGTACTAGATATGTACAAAAGCCAGATGTCTACCATGCAGTGGGAGTAGTAAACTGTTACTAATCCTACTATGGAAACAAAACACATGATTGCGGTAATAACAATATCTTCAAAGATGACAACACTTTTTGAGATATGATCTCAAAGTCTTATCTTCAAGAACTTATGACTTTATAGATAGCGATCTAAAAGGTCTTAACTACAGATACCTTAGGAATAGAAATATCCAAGAATAAGGGTATTCTAATAAGGATAATGGAAATTACATACTGGTTGTAATAATTATTGAGCTGTGGTTTCGAGGACAATATAACTAACAATATTGAGTATTGGTTGTATAAGATGCAACATTCACATTAGGTGTGAGCACTATTACTAGGAGATATGCAAGTGTAGTAAAAGGACTTGGCATAATCTCTTGGGAACAGAGTGACTGATTTACCTAGATATTTTCCTGAATAGCCTATGATTTTCACATGAGTGATGGTTTAAAGATTATCCCATCAATGGCTCTTTGGTCTAATGGGAGATTATTGGACATTCGATCCCACGACGAGCTATTATGAAATAAATGTTACTACAAATATCATTCCCTAATCTGAAATGAATGATAACTATTTTGCATAATAGGTCCCTTAGTACAATTAGGGTTATATACCATGGACATCTTAATGACCATACAACTGCTGATTCAATTATTGAATTATAGAGGATGGTGCTTGGATGAATATCTGAAGAGTTAGATTGAGGACCCAACAAGCACCGACAAATGATTATTAAGAGAGGATCTCCAGCCTGAGAAGGAGAACGAAATCCTTTCTCTAAAGGCTGACCGATCTCTTGATGCAGGTCCTCTGCATAGGAATAGAGATTCAGAGGTGCCAGATTAGTTAGGTCAAAGAGTTGACTTGACAAGATCGAGATAACCAAATATCTATTTTGTATGTTGTTATGATATACGTACACATCCTCTGATTGGAGAAAGATCTGTTACTGTGCCTCTGAGTATGTACTTTTGGCAGAACAATAGGTTGATGACATAACCATGGTGTATACACCAGTGTGCTAGTGTGCATACAAGGGCATATGAGTAACACGATCTCTCAAAGGGATCATACAGGTTCATTACTGAACAAGAAAATATGATCTCACTCATGAGATATTGGGAAGAGTCAAATTCCATGCACGGTCGTCTCACTTTGGAAGCATGACTAAATTTGGAGGTTTGATACATGCTTTTGGAATGTAAATGATCAACTCCTAGGTATTATATATGCTTTTGGAAAGTATATGATCGATACCAACTCTTAATGATCAAATGAGAAACTTACTTACGAAACCCTGAAGGAGGCAATCTAAATAGATCTAAAACTTTGGGTTTATTCTTGGTCTTCTAGTATGTTGGATGAACAAGTATTAGGAATACCTATGGGTGATGTGATCATAAATGATTGTATAATCATGACGCTTGCGTTCCTAGGGAGTGAATAAACAAGTCTAGAATTTAGTGACTCCTCTCAATAGAGAAGTGATCTCATCTTGGTCCAAATGTTGGACATTGATCGGCATGTGATTCAGATGCAATGAGAAGATTGGATCTATGGCCTTGATTTAATCAAGAATCTTTAGGAGGTCCGCAAGATTTGGATTTGGGATGTGATCTTAATATACAAGTCACTATACGTGGAACAATACAATCGCCCTGTCCTTATCTCCAAGTATCCGCGAAGAAAGTGCATTACCCTTGAAAGAGTTCGTGGATAATTTCATTATTGATATGTGTATATGAGTATTGAGAAAATTGTTGATTAAATGTGATTTAATTATCATAAATAATATGAATTGGATTCACATTATAAGGAGAGTTATCTTAGATAATTAAATGTGATTTAATTATCAAAGATGTGAATAATGTGAATGCGATTCATATTATTTAGGCACATGAGAATAGATATCAAAGATGATTAAATGTAATTAATTATCATAGATATTAATAATTTAGATAGTATCATCCATATTAATCACATATATTATAAATGTGATTTATAATATAAAAGAGAGAGCATAATATTATTTATATTTGTTGGTTAATTATTGATGTTAATTGGATTCATATTGGACAATTAATTGAAGATGTAAATCATATTTTATTTTGGGTTGTGAATGTGATTCACAATTTTCCAATAGCGAGAATGCAATATTCTCAAAATAATTATGAATTATTTTTGTAGAATAATTTCCAACAAGTGTTGTTGTAAATCTTGGAGATTTCCATGGAATAAAGTAATCTCATGAGATTACATGAGATTTGACCTTCGCAATTGGAAGGGTGGACGACCACATCTCCCATTAGGAAAGGGTGGTCATCCACTCTAAATCCCATGAAGGATGTAATATCCATTCCATGATCTCATGCTTGATTGATTTAATTTTAATTTATATTGATTGTTATTTTATTTTTATAACAAAATCTTGGCCATTGAATGAATCACAAATCAATCTCATCTATTGATTTTGTGCAGTCCACGGGTTGTGATCCGTGGACTCCCAAAATACTATATAAGAAGAGGTTCCCCTTGCTTTTCAATCTACAACAATTACAACAACATATGCTCACTGACTCATTCTCTATACGTCTTCTCTCTCTCATTGTGACCCTCTACGATGGAGTCCTAGAGAAAGAGTCATCATCGTCGCATCATCATTGTTATGCTACCAGATTGTTTGCTCGTGAATCTCCATCTCCTTCGACGCACCTAGCTCATGAAGAAGACCGGATTTTGTGTGATGAGATCAGGATATTCACTACTTGTATCATCAACATGGATTACGAGAAGCACACATTTCATCAACGTGCTTGCAAGCATCTCCGTCATCAGATCAGACATAAGATAGGTGGTCTCTTCATTTAGAGACTCGATCACAACCACACTTCATGAGGTAACCCTAATACTTGTTTTTGATTTAGATGAAATGATCTGAGAAGCGTTCTTGGATCATGTGATTTCATTGGATTAATATTTTTAAATTCTATTGCCCTGAGCAACTTGTGCGACTAGTCTCTCCCTATCGCATACGATGCGATCCTCATTCTTCCGCGATGCAATTAAGTATTCCCCCATATCCTTTACTTATCCACCTTCTCACTTCTACTTCTGTCTTTTTCTTCTTCTACTTATCATGTATCTTTTTTTTTCTTTTGCTTCTTCTTCGATTGAACCACCTTCGACCTTGCGGCTCCTTCTCCTCCTCCATCTTTGATACATCTCTTACAATCTCCATCACCTTCAAGCCAACTCAACATCACCCTTGCCCCACTCCATATCCTCTCCACTCCGTCACGTGAGGTTCACATCAACTCCTTCATTGCATCGTCAAGCCGACCCCTACTAGACATGCCACTACTTCTAGATGAGTAGAGGTACCACTGCCCGCCTCCTCCTACTTTGCATCGGGCCACTCATCGAATGACCATCACCCTCCACCATCCACGACCGCCAACGCCTTGCCACCAGCTTCGCATCGATTGCCCTCAACGTAGCATTCAATGCATAATTGCCGTTTGATGGAACTGAGATCTCAATCTCAGCCATCCGCAAACTGAATCTTTGCACAATTTGTTCTTCAAGGGAAACACATCTCTAGCCTTTGAAAGCATATCCAAATATAGCCCTCATATTAGAATAATCCAAAGGCCAAGAATTGATGATGTGGCATCACTAAAACGTTTGCGCCCATACCCTTGTAGATCCAACAAATAGCAATGGAGCTTGTGCTTTTGACGACGTTAGCAACAAGCATGCGACACATGTTCTATTGGGATAATTGCATTTATCCACATAGAGTCTTGGTAATTGCATAATCGTCCTTATCAGCATTTTATTTATTAATTTATTTATTTTTTTGAGATTGCATTTAGAACCATGTGTTCTATCTCTGAGTGATATTTCGTCACTTTATCATTTTAAAAACTGCACATTGTCGAACTACTTATTATTTATCATGTGGATGCTTAATTGGAGTTTTATGACACATGGTTGATTTAATATAATTAAATTGGTGGAAAATGTTATATTTTACCGACCACATGCTATTAATTTCATATTAAATTAATTCTAGCTTCAAAAATTCTTGAAAATTCATAATACATAGATTTAATTGTGTTCTACATTATTCCCAAAATCATCACATTTGCACACATATTGGGGTCACAATAAATTAAATGTTGATTTGAGCAATTTATTTTTTATTAATTCCACATTAGGTATTTCAAGGAATTAAAAGTTGTTCTGGATACATCTCATGTAGACCTATCTGGGATCTCTGGAAAATATTGGTGTTTGATATTTTTAAAATTATTTTGCTCGAAATCACCTCGCATTAATATTTAATTTATAATTAATTACTATTACAACTTAAAATTCCAAAAATATTACAATAGCTTAATTTTGCATTCATATGCATTCTAGTTAAGTTTCATTAGATTTGGAGTTCAGTTGATTGAAATTTACAGTTTTGCCCTTGATGTTGTCTAGATTTGCATTTCATTTATTATTTGTATTTAAAAATACCAAAAAATATTCCTATAAAAACTTTTGTTCAGGATCATTTAGAAATTGTCCTAAGTAGACCATGGTCTCCGTGAGTTCGACCTTGGACTTTCCTAAGTAAAGTATAAATGGACCACTTGCATTAATCGATAAATTAATTAAATGGTCTTTTTTTATTAATATGAATTTCGCATTGCAATAAAATTAAATGTTACTTCCATAAAATTAGCGAGGGCATTTTTGGGGTTTTCAAGCATGAAGGGACAAACAAGATGGAATAGGGGGCGATCCAATGACAAAGAGCTGAAGGGTGACATAGAAGGCTTCAAATCGTTAGATGAGGGTTTATCTAACGATGAAATTGAGATGGGAGGAATGCGGGTTGGAAGGAAGATCCATTGGCGAAGGATTAAGCGGTAATGAATGGTGGAGATGCGGGCGGGCAGAGAGGAGCAGATGGCTAGGGAGACGTCAGGTGGCAGTGTTGGAGATGAGAGCCCACGACAAGCCATTATGCAATAAGTGTTATTGCGAATATCATTCCCTGATCTGAAATGAAGAATAATCAGTTTGCATAAAAGGTACCTTAGTACAATTAGGGTTGTATACCATGGTCATCTTAATGATCGTACAATTGTTGATTTAATAATTAAATCATGAAAGTCGGTGCTTGGATGAATATCTAAAGAGTTAGATTAAGGGATCATCAAACTCCGTCAAATGATAATTAAGAGATGATCTCCAGCCTGAGGAGGAGATGGCAATCCTCTTTCTGATGGCTAATATCTAACCAACCTTTTGATGCAGGTCCTCTGCATAGGAATAGATATTCGGAGGTGTTAGATAAGTTAGGTCAAAGAGTTGACTTAACGAGATCATGATAAACAAAGCCATATGTCTTATGTTGTCACGATATAGGCACGTATGCTCTGACCAGAGACAGATGTGTTACTATATGTCTGAGTATATACATTCGGCAGACCAATAGGTTGATGACCTAACCAAGGTCTATACACCAACGTGTTGGTATGCATGTAAGGGCATATGAGTAATGCGATCTCTCAAAGGGATCATACAAGTTCATTACAGAACCGGAAGACTTGAGCTCACTCATGAGATATTGGGAAGAACCAAATTCGATGCACGGTCGTCTCGCTTTAGAAGCTTGATTGAATTTGTAGGTTTGATATATACTTTTGGAAAGTATATGATCTAGACCTAGGTATGATATATGCTTTTGGAAGCATATGATCGATATCGACTCCCAATGATCGAATGAGAAACTTAATGATAAAACCATGAAGTAGATAGCGTAAAATTGATCTAATACTTTAGGTTTATTTTGGGTCTTCCAGTATGAAGGATGTACATGTATTATGAATACTTGATGGTGATGTCATCATAAACGATTGTATAACCATTATGCTTCCATTCCTAGGGAGTGATGAAACGGGTCTGGATTTTAATGACTCTGCTCAGTAGAGAAGCGATCTGATCTTCATCCAAATGTTGGACATTGATCTTAATGTGATTCCGATGAAATGAGAAGATTAGATATGTGGTCTTGATTTAATCAAGCATCTATGAGAGGCCCACAAGATCTGGATTTGAGATGTGATATCGATATCCAAGAGACTATACGTGGAACAATACAATCGCCATGTCCTTATCTCCAACAATCTGCGAAGAAAGCGCATTATCCTTGAAAGAGTTCAGGATAAATTCATTGTTGATATTATGTATCCGAACATTGAGAAAATTGATAACTACATGTGATTTAATTATCACAAATAATATTATTTTGCTTCATATTATAAGGAGAGTTATCATAGATAATTAATTGTGATTTAATTATCAAAGATGTGAATAATGTGAATGTGATTCATATTATTTAGGCACATGAGAATAGAGATCCAAGATGATTGAATGTGATTTAATTATCATGGATATGAATAATGTGGATAACACTATCCATATTAATCATATTTATTATAAATGTGATTTATAATATATTATAGAGAGATATTTGTAATTTACATTTGTTAGTTAAATGTTGGTGTGAATTGGATTCACATTGGTTATTAAATTGGAAATGTAATTTACATTTTATTTTGGGTTTTAAATGTGATTCACAAATTTCCAATGGCATGATTGCAATGTTCACAAAAAAATTGAATTTATTTTTGTGAAATAATTTGCAACAGAAGTTGATGCAAATATTGGAAATACTTATGAGATATGGATTCTCATGAAACTGAAAGGAGGCACCTTGCCATATGAAGAGGGTGGACAACCACCCCTCTCCTTATGGAATGTGTGGTCGTTCCCCTTGTTCCATATGGAAGGAGGCTTGCCTCCTTCCTTTTTCTCCAATGAAGATAGATTTTATATAAATCAAATTATATTCAATACATTTTTGATTTAATTGAATTAATTATTGTTGTGTTTTTAGCAACAAGATCACAACCTTTGAAAGAAACACGAATCAGTGTGAGTCATTGGATTTGTGTTATCAATGGTTTGAGATTCATGGATCCCAAAATGTTATAAAAGGAGAGGCACCCCCGTTGCTCTTCTTTACACTCATAACACAAGTTGGAGACAAAAACTCTCTCTGTCTCTCTCATTCTCTACATTCCATCTCTCTTCCTCTCTCTTGTGGCCATCCATCATGGAGCCCTAGAGAGAGTCGCTCTCGCTGCAGCGTCGCTGTTATGCTGTCAGACAGTTTGCTAATGGATCTCCATCTACTTCGGTGAGCCTAGTTCACGAATAGGACATCGTATCTCGTGTGACGAGATTGGGAGATTTGTCTCTAGGATCATCAACATGGATTGCGAGAAGCATGTGTTTCATCAATGTGCTCGCAAGTGTCTCCTCTATCAGATCGGACTTGAGACAGGAGATCTCTTTGTTTAGAGACTCAATAACAACCACACTTCAAGATTTAACCCTAATACTTGTTTGTGGTTTAGATGAAATGATCCGAGAATCATTCTTGGATCATGTGGTTTCATTGCATAAAAAAATAATTTCCGCAGCTTCGAGCACTTAGTGCGACTAGTCGCTCTAGATCGCATACAATGTAATCGTCACGCTTCCGTGATGCATTTAAGGATCTTTCCATATCCTTCAGGTAGAAGGGGAGACAACCACGTGGGCAGCCCAGACGGTGCCATGTGGCCCAACCAGATTAATTCAAAAATAGAAAAACATAATGGAAAATAGAAAAGAAAAAAAGGAAGAAGAATTAGAAAAAGTTAAAACATGAAAGTTGTAGATCTCGAGGAGATTGGGTCACAAAGTGAAATGGGGTTAGAAAAACAAAGAAATATTTTTGGAAGCATTTTCAAGGAATAAAAACACTTTTTAATGGATTTGTTATTTTGTTGTATTTTTAATGTCTTTCAAAGCTTGAAATAAATATCTACAATATTTATCTATTTTTTGTGATTTTTATAAAAGAGAAAATGTTAATGATGAATATAAAATAATTAGGATTAATTACAAGGAAGAGGATTATTTTTAATGATGTGAAATAAATGAAGATTTGAAATGAAGTTCTTATTCTTCAAGGACAAAAAGGGAATATAGTGATGATTAATCAGAGATTCATCATACCCCTATAGTTAGACCATGCTCATCATCGAGCATCTAAATAATTAAGGAGTTGGACTAATTCTTGATAGTGCTTGTGAATTTCCAAGGCTCATTTCATTGAAGACCCTTAATTTAAGTGATCAAAAGATTCTGGTCTCAACCATGCTATGTCAAAAGGAATCCAACTTCTCTAATTATCACTCTCTATTTGTACATATAATATAAGGGTATGACATTTAGTGTATTGCAATCATGATAGTCGAGTCGAGATGTCACCCAAGGTTTTAATTCTGGAAACTTTTTTGTAGACCTAATCCTCAACACTAGGAAATAAGTCAGTTACTATATTCAATTCATTGTCTCATTAGTTTGTCAGACTTGAAAGTGTAGATGACATGCAGATAGTGGAGGGCATATGATTGTGTATTTCATTCTCTCTCTCACATTAGAATTATGATCCTATCGAGTTCCTAACTACTCAACACACGTATATTTTTTTTGTTGATCAATGTGTGCGTTAAGAGATCTCAAAGTCTTCTGCACTTGTTTTCCTACCCAAATAGCTTTGGTCCATGTGGAAACTTTGAAATGGTTGGGAGCGCTTGCCTTTTGTGGAAGCTCTATGAATTTATATTTACAATGAGAGAGCTTTTCCTTGTATAAGAGAACTTCTCTTGAATTTTATTTCATTAATGATTGACTAGGTCCACTACTTTTACCAAGAGTTGGTGCACACAGATCAATAATTATTTAATTTCATCACACCCTGGCACATAGGTAAATGACAAATGATAGCACGAGATATTGTTCACATACTAGCTAAGATTTTGTTGACACTTACGTTTCTTCAAGCCTTCACTGACTTTATCCCATCCTCAAGCATCATTAAATCGAGTTTAAACTCAAATCTCCAATCTCAGTTCCTCAAGTGATTACTCGACTCATCTCATCATTCATGCAGCTGTGAAAGTGATGCGCTGATCATATTCTTCAGAAGGTAAAGATGAAGAGTGAAATATAGTGCTCATATATTTAAAACTAGGGAAATGCGGATTATTAAGTTTCAAAACCATAATGATTAATGTTGTGTAATGAAGTCTCTCCAAATCTCAAAAACCAAGTGTCTGTTGGAAATGTGAGCCCACGGCGAGCCATTATGCAATAAATGTTATTGCAATTCACTTCTTAATCTGAAATGAAGAATACATAATTTGCATAATAGGTCCCTTAGTACAATTAGGGTTATGTACCATGGCCATCTTGATAATCATATAGCTGTTGATTCAACTATTGAATCATAGAGGCTGGTGCTTGATGAATATCTAAAGAGTTAGATTGAGGACTCATCAAGCACCGTCAGATGATTGTTAAGAGATGATCTCCAGCCTGAGTAGGAGATGGCAATCCTTATATCTGAAGGCTGATATCTGACCGACCTCTTGATGCAGGTCCTCTGCATAGGAATAGAGATTCGGAGGTGTCAGATTAGTTAGGTCAAAGAGTTGACTTAACGAGATCGAGATAACCAAAGTCCTATATCGTATGCTGTCATGATATAGGCACGCATCCTCTGACCGGAGACAGATGTGTTGCTATATGTCTAAGTATGTACATTTGGCAGACCAATAGGTTGATGACCTAATCCAGGTCTACACACCGGCGCGCTGGTGTGCATATAAGGGCATATGAGTAATACGATCTCTCAAAGGGATCATACAGGTTCAGTTACTGAACCGGAAGACATGAGCTCACTCATGAGATATTGGTAAGAATCAAATTAAATTCCGTGCGCACGGTCGTCTCGCTTTGGAGGCTTGACTGAATTTGTAGGTTTGATATATACTTTTGGAAAGTATATGATCAAGACCTAGGTATGATATATGCTTTTGGAAAGTATATGATCGATACCGACTCCCAATGATCGAATGAGAAACTTACTGATAAAACCATGAAGTAGACAGTATAAAGTTGATCGAATACTTCGGGTTTAGTCTGAGTCTTCCAGTATGCAGGATGTACAGGTATTGGGAATACCTGAGGGTTATGTGATCATAAACGATTGTATAACCATGACGCTTCCATTCCTAGGGAGTGATGAAACGGGTCTGGATTTTAGTGACTCCTCTCAGTAGAGAAGTGATCTGATCTTGGTCCAAGTATTGGACATTGATCTGAATGTGATTCAGATACAATGAGAAGATTAGATTTACGGTCTTGATTTAATCAAGCATCTATGGGAGGCCCGCGATCAGGATTTGAGATACGATCTCAATATCCATGTCACTATACCTGGAACAATACAATCGCCCTGTCCTTATCTCCAAGTATCTGCGGAGAAAGCGCATTATCCTTGAAGGAGTTCATGGATAATTCTATTGTTGATATATGTATCCGAGCATTGAGAAAATGGATAATTAAATGTGATTTAATTATCATGAGTAATATGAATTTGATTCATATTATAAAGAGAGTTATCTTAGATAATTAAATGAGATTTAATTATCAAAGATGTAAATAATGTGGATGTGATTCATATTATTTGGACACAAGAGAATAGAGATCCAAGATGATTAAATATGATTTAATTATCATGGATATGAATAATGTGGATAGCAATATCCATATTAGTCATATATATTATAAATGTGATTTATAATATATAAGAGAGAGCTATTTGTAATTTACATTTGTTAATTAAATGTTAATGTGAATTGGATTCACATTGGACATCAAATTGAAAATGTAATTTACATTTTGTTTTGGGTTGTGAATGTGATTCACAATTTTTCAATGGCATGATTGCAATGTTCACAAAATAAATTGGATTTATTTTTTGTGAAATAATTTGCAACAAAAGTTGTTGCAAATAATGGAGATTACATAAAAGGTGAAATAGCCACCTTCCTAATGGAGGAGGGTGGACGGCCACCACTCCCATTAGGAAAGGGAGGCCGTCCCCCCTCTCCACATGGAAGGAGGCTTTCTCTCCTTTCATTATCTCCATGTATTGATGATTTAATTTTGTAATTAAATTGTGTTGATTTATCAACATATATTTAATTTAAATTAAATTAATTGTTGTTGTGTTTTTAGCAACAAATCATGACCATTGAAAGAAACACAAATTAATGTGGACCATTGGATTTGTGTTGACACATGGATTGAGATCCATGGATCCCAAAACCCTATAAAAGGAGAGGCACCCCATTGCTCTTCTTTGCACATAAGTTGAGGCAACAAATCTCTCTCTCTCTCATTCTCTCTACACGTCCTCTCTCCATCTCTCTCATGTGGCCGTCCACCATGGATGCCCTAGAGAGGTTCTCCATCGCCGCGACATCGTCGTTATGCTGCCCGATGGTTTGCTCGTGGATCTCCGTCTCCTTCGGTGCACCCCGCTCGTGAAGAAGACATCGGATCTCGTGTGTCGAGATCAGGAGATCCGCCGCTTGGATCATCAACATGGATTGCGAGAAGTACGCGGTTCATCCCCGCGCTCGCAAGCGTCTCCTCCGTCGGATCGGACTTGAGACAGGAGGTCTCTTTGTTTAGAGACTCGATCGCAACCACGCTTCAAGAGGTAAACCTAATACTTGTTTGTGGTTTAGACGAAACGATCCGAGAAGTGTTCTTGGATCATGTGGTTTCGTCGCATGAAAAATTTTTAATTTCCGCTGCATAGAACAACTAGTACGACTAGTCGTTCTTCGTCGTATTCGATACGACGATCACGCTTCCGTGATGCGCTTGAGGATCTAGCCATATCCTTCAGGTGGTATCAGAGCCATAGGTTGGTGGTTTTGGATACGATCCATAAACCGAGGACGACTTGGGTTCATTAGGGTTTGCGATAGTTTTCTTGCATTTCATTTTCGCATCTCTGTTTTGATATTATTTTCGGCACTGTTTAAATTGTTTAAACACGAAAAAAATAATTTGATTTTGTTCCCCATTAAATAAGGAAACCATAGGATCTGAGTTTGCGTGATTTCGATTCCGTTTGCTCTAGATATGCTCATTTTAGTGAACATGTATCCACTGTTTCGGGGACTGCGGATCATGACATAATTAAGATGTTAATTGCGGATTTGATACGCCTTGAAATGCGTGCAAATCACTTGGGTTCTGTTGTAAATCAAGTTAGCAAACTTTAGAAATTTACTTTGCTTAATTTGGATTTAAATTGATTGAGATATGGTATTTTTAGTAAGTGAGGGTCACTGCTGAAAATACTTTCCTAATCAAGAACCTAGTGATTGTCATTTAATTAATTAGTGAAATTAAATTGTTTAATTTCCTGGAATAATTATGCATAAATATTTGTGAAATATTTAATGATAATTATGTCCTTAAATCACTTTACCCTAACCAACAAATGATTAGATGTGATCTAGATCAAGATTGGTTACATGATCTACATGATCAACATTCCAACAAACATGTTGCTTGAATAGGACTTGGGATTTGTTTAGCAAATCTCATTATAATGTTAATCAAAAATGTTTTGATTATTACTATATGGTACAATTTCGGTTGAAGAACCGATGAGCATCTCAAGTACAAATTAATCAATTTGGCATTATCTTTTCCCGAGGCGGATATGGTGCCTAGTCGGAGAGCATTGGGGTTGCGGGTTGGAACGTATGTGGTCCGTCCCACTCTCGTTGGTACTGGCCATGACAGCGGGTAGGGCCGGGATAATGTCCGAGGGATTAAGATGTATTTTTCTAATTATTAAAATTCGAAATAATACGTATTTGAGATAATACCATTATTCAAGTAACTATTAAAATGTTTGTTGGATATTAATTGGATCATTAATTTAATATGATTAGATTAATTGGAATCCAATTAAGATTGAAATACTCTAATATTATTAGAGTTAATAATTCCCTTGGAAGAATTAATTATGTGAATGTGATTCACGATAATTAATTAAAATTTGAATATGAGGTGGAGGATCACATAAGTGACATCCATGGTCTCCCGTCAAGGCGAAGGGTTCCGTCGCCAGGGATTGTATGTGGGAGACGCCTGTCCGAAGTGACAGCTCCTGTATGCAAGCGCATCTGGATCGGACTCTTTGCTTCTCGAAAGAGTAAGGCCGTATACGTAGTGACCCCAATATCGGATCCTCATATTATTGGGGCGATATTGGATTGCGTATAGCGAGTACTATTCCTGTTGACGGTTGGTTCAATTAACGACGGGTCAACATCGCCTTAGGGGTGGTGGGCTCGGGTGTTAAAGACCGAATTGGGAGATGCAAGTTGGACATGCAAAGCAGAATGTGTTCCCGCTTCTTTTTATCCGAGTTGCAAATTCTCATATTATTGGGATGTAACAAAGATAAGGAAGGAGATCCCAGATCTTGTTGAGATATAATGGTAAGTATATCTCTTACATTGAAAGTGATTAAGGGAATGAACTTTCAGTGTTGACAAGACAAGACAACTTTGATATAAAAAATCCTAAATCAAAGTAAAATATATATATTTATATATTTATGCAAATTTCTTATTTCAGATTATCCTTCATTAAAACCCACTCAATGATATACTCAATAATAACCAGTAAAATATCATGGATTGGACTCATGATCCAGATATTGTACTTGCAATTGGGCACATAATGTATGTGGTTGCAATGTGCAAGTTTCCTCATAATATTGAGGAATGACAATTAAATAGATAATAGGACTACAACCCTAGGGTTTGTGTGTCTCTATAGTCTTGATCTCTCATCGGATGTACTTTGGAAGTGACCTGTCGATGATGATCGTAATTGTCAAATAATCCTTATAAAATTAATGAAGATATTCTGGCATACACATGTGCTCTTGACATTTAACATGAATGAGATGGTTCACTGCATCATGCAGAATGGTGGCTCTATAAGAGATGATGTATTCAAATTGTTTGAGTACCTACCTGAACCTATGTTTTAAGAGTTTAGATGGATGTAGATGATGAGTGTCATCATTCTACTATCTATACTCTGGTCATTCATGAAGCTTCATAATATTCATATTGTATGAATTTAATGAAGCATGTATAAATGTTGAAATGCTCTTACATAAGAGATCCTTAGTCTTAAGCAATGGTTGCTTATAGATAAAGGGAGCGCAATGGAAGCATGGGTTGGACCCGAGTAAGAAGTATGGTCAAAGAGTTGACTATACATCTATGACTTCCATATGTCATCCGAAGAGTTGGATGAATGCCAATACTGCAATAAGTTGATGTGTTGATAGTATGACTATCAAGTCTATCTAGAATCCTTAGAGAAGGACTCGGATGGAGCATCAGATTAATCTACATAAATCATTGATAAGACAAAGTCAAATAATTGTATCTCAATCTTCTGATGACATTTGCAATAGGTTGCATATGTTTTAGAAGACTGGAAAATTTGATCTTAAAGGTTTATAGTTATCCACATGGATATTGATGTAATTGTTGCAACAATTTCTGTTGGATTGATAGACTTGTTAATTTCAGTGGGAGAGTCCTTAGTCTTAGAGAATGTCTCTATGACCTAGATATAAGAATACACTCATTGTTTGTTTCTAAATGTTGGAAATAAACATGAATTCTGAGGTAGAACTATCATAAAAAGTTATGATGGAGATATTTCAGATAGTAATCTAAAATCTAGTGGACTCCACTAAATTAGAAAATTAATGAATGGTTCATTAACATTTCTAAATACTGAAATTAAACCTTAAGATCAATAGGAGGATGAAGATCATTTGACAATGATCTAGCATCAAGCCTTGGACATTTGTCTATTGATTTGATCAATAGACTAATAAGAGATGAAACTTTAGAATGTCTAAAATTTCAAAACTTACTTACTTATGAATATTGTATTCAAAGAAAAATGTCCAATACACCCTTCTTAGAGAAAGGTGTAAGATGTCAAGGTATTCAGGATCTCATACATATTGATGTATGTAGATCATCTATATCATAGTAAACATTATGGATATGTGATATCTGTTGATGATTATGTATGAGATTTCTTCTCTTCAACTAAGAAACCTTTGAAATGTTCAAAGATTTCATTATTTTTGGTTTAGAACCAAAGTTTGAAGGAAGATAAAATGAATTTGATCTAATCTAGGTAGCAAGTACCTGTTAGTTAAATTCAAAGAATACCTTATAGAGATATGAATATCATTTCTATCTCAATCCTCCTAACACATCTTAACTCAATAGAGTTTTAGGGAGATACAATTGGATCATGTGTGACATGATCTTATCAATGATGAATTTTAGCATAATTATCCCTTAGTTTCCAGGTATATATGTGTAGTAGAGACTACAATGTATATCCTTAATAAGGTTCCATGCAAGATGGAATCTAGCACTTGAGAGTGCTGCTTCATTAGGAAAATAAAGGATGGTATTGGATACCTACTTTATGATCTTGAGATTCTTGAAATATCTCATCTTTGAGAATGTGATTCTTGGAGGTTGAGACTCTTGAGAATCAAGATAAAAATGAAGTGTAGGAACTCATTTAATCTTGAAAAGATAATGAGGCTCCTAAAATTGGAAACTAAAAGGATAATTGAAGATGAAACACTAAAACCTCTTCAAAAGAGTTTGAGGAAGGATTCCATGTGTCAGAGAAATCTGACAATGATCGAACTTCATGTGATGAAGCTTCTGAAGATCATAGCATGGATAGATGGATGTTAGCAATAAAAGTCTAATGTAGACTTCATGTACAAGTGTTGTATATGGACCCTCGAGGATCCACCTATATGGGTAAGACCCGTAAAGGTGTAAATGGATCTTCAAGAGAAAGCGAACCTGATGAGAAGGTACATACCTTCAAAGCATAGTTCGTAGCAATGAGCTACACATGGAAGAGAAGACATTGCTTGCAATGAGACTTGCTTTTCGGTGAACATGCTTAAAATCATCAGAATATTGCTAACCTTAGCTACACAACTTGACTATTGCATCTTCGAGATGTAAGTCCAGATTGCATTCCTCTATGAATATCTCTCTGAGGATATTCACATGAAGTAGCCCCAGGGCTTCATGGTTGAGGAAAGCAAGGTGTGCAAGATAAGGAATCCATCTAAGGACTCAAATGAGCTTCTTTGAGATGGACCATAAGATTTGATGAAATTATAAATGTTATGATTTCAAATAAAATCTTGATGAGTCATGCGAAGCTTAGTGGGAGTGCCTATGTGTTCATTGCGCTAAATATAGATGATATCCTGATCATTTAAAATGATACAAGGATAATAATGTGTGTTTTATAATCTGGTTATTCCATATCTTGAAATATGATTTCAAAGATACCTCTTAGATCTTAGTTCTGAAGTTGTTCAGAAGCCAAGAGAAGAGGATAATTGGACTGTCACATTTGTAGTATACCTTGGACATATTCTATTCATAGAAATTCCAAGAAAGGCTTCTAACCCTTAAAATATGGTACTGACCTATCTTAAGGGATAGCACCTCAAAGAGTTGAGGAAGTAAATGCTACAACTACTTGCACTTGTGCATTAGTTACGAGAAGCTGAGTGTATGCTAGAGTGTACAAATACCAGATGTCTGTCATGCAGTGGGAGTAGTAAATTGTTACTAATCCTACTGTAGAGATAAAACACTTGATTGCAGTAATAACAAAATCTTCATAGATGAGGAGATTTTTGAGATAGTAATCTCAAAGTCTTATCTTCAAAGTTTAAGACCATGTAGATAGTGATCTATAAAGGTCTAAACTTTAGATACCTTAGGAGATAGAGATCTCCAGGAATGAAGGTATTCTAATAAGGATTATGGGTATACTGGTTATGATGTCAGGGACAATGTAACCAACTAGATTGAGTATTGGTTGCATGAGATGCAACATTCGCATTAGATGCGAGCACTGTTACTGGGGATATGCAAGTGCCGTAAAAGGACTTGGCATAGTCTCACGGGAACAGAGTGACTGATCAGCTTACCTAGCTATTTTCTAAACAGCCTATGATTGTCACATGAGTGCGGGTTTAAATGATTAGCCCATTAATGGCTCTTTGGGCTAGTGGGAGATTGTTGGAAATGCGAGCCCACGGCGAGCCATTATGCAATAAATGTTATTGCAATTCACTCCTTAATCTGAAATGAAGAATACATAATTGGCATAATAGGTCCCTTAGTACAATTAGGGTTATGTACCATGGCCATCTTGATAATCATATAGCTGTTGATTCAACTATTGAATCATAGAGGATGGTGCTTGATGAATATCTAAAGAGTTAGATTGAGGACTCATCAAGCACCGTCAGATGATTGTTAAGAGATGATCTCCAGCCTGAGTAGGAGATGGCAATCCTTATATCTGAAGGCTGATATCTGACCGACCTCTTGATGCAGGTCCTCTGCATAGGAATAGAGATTCGGAGGTGTCAGATTAGGTAGGTCAAAGAGTTGACTTAACGAGATCGAGATAACCAAAGTCCTATATCGTATGCTGTCATGATATAGGCACGCATCCTCTGACCGGAGACAGATGTGTTGCTATATGTCTAAGTATGTACATTTGGCAGACCAATAGGTTGATGACCTAATCAAGGTCTACACACCGGCACGCTGGTGTGCATATAAGGGCATATGAGTAATACGATCTCTCAAAGGGATCATACAGGTTCAGTTACTGAACCGGAAGACATGAGCTCACTCATGAGATATTGGGAAGAATCAAATTAAATTCCGTGCGCACGGTCGTCTCGCTTTGGAAGCTTGACTGAATTTGTAGGTTTGATATATACTTTTGGAAAGTATATGATCAAGACCTAGGTATGATATATGCTTTTGGAAAGTATATGATCGATACCGACTCCCAATGATCGAATGAGAAACTTACTGATAAAACCATGAAGTAGACAGTATAAAGTTGATCGAATACTTCGGGTTTAGTCTGAGTCTTCCAGTATGCAGGATGTACAGGTATTGGGAATACCTGAGGGTGATGTGATCATAAACGATTGTATAACCATGACGCTTCCATTCCTAGGGAGTGATGAAACGGGTCTGGATTTTAGTGACTCCTCTCAGTAGAGAAGTGATCTGATCTTGGTCCAAGTATTGGACATTGATCTGAATGTGATTCAGATACAATGAGAAGATTAGATTTACGGTCTTGATTTAATCAAGCATCTATGGGAGGCCCGCGATCTGGATTTGAGATACGATCTCAATATCCATGTCACTATACGTGGAACAATACAATCGCCCTGTCCTTATCTCCAAGTATCTGCGGAGAAAGCGCATTATCCTTGAAGGAGTTCATGGATAATTCTATTGTTGATATATGTATCCGAGCATTGAGAAAATGGATAATTAAATGTGATTTAATTATCATGAGTAATATGAATTTGATTCATATTACAAAGAGAGTTATCTTAGATAATTAAATGAGATTTAATTATCAAAGATGTAAATAATGTGGATGTGATTCATATTATTTGGACACAAGAGAATAGAGATCCAAGATGATTAAATATGATTTAATTATCATGGATATGAATAATGTGGATAGCAATATCCATATTAGTCATATATATTATAAATGTGATTTATAATATATAAGAGAGAGCTATTTGTAATTTACATTTGTTAACTAAATGTTAATGTGAATTGGATTCACATTGGACATCAAATTGAAAATGTAATTTACATTTTGTTTTGGGTTGTGAATGTGATTCACAATTTTTCAATGGCATGATTGCAATGTTCACAAAATAAATTGGATTTATTTTTTGTGAAATAATTTGCAACAAAAGTTGTTGCAAATAATGGAGATTACATAAAAGGTGAAATAGCCACCTTCCTAATGGAGGAGGGTGGACGGCCACCACTCCCATTAGGAAAGGGAGGCCGTCCCCCCTCTCCACATGGAAGGAGGCTTTCTCTCCTTTCATTATCTCCATGTATTGATGATTTAATTTTGTAATTAAATTGTGTTGATTTATCAACATATATTTAATTTAAATTAAATTAATTGTTGTTGTGTTTTTAGCAACAAATCATGACCATTGAAAGAAACACAAATTAATGTGGACCATTGGATTTGTGTTGACACATGGATTGAGATCCATGGATCCCAAAACCCTATAAAAGGAGAGGCACCCCATTGCTCTTCTTTGCACATAAGTTGAGGCAACAAATCTCTCTCTCTCTCTCATTCTCTCTACACCCCCTCTCTCCATCTCTCTCATGTGGCCGTCCACCATGGATGCCCTAGAGAGGTTCTCCATCGCCGCGACATCGTCGTTATGCTGCCCGATGGTTTGCTCGTGGATCTCCGTCTCCTTCGGTGCGCCCCGCTCGTGAAGAAGACATCGGATCTCGTGTGTCGAGATCAGGAGATCCGCCGCTTGGATTATCAACATGGATTGCGAGAAGTACGCGGTTCATCCCCGCGCTCGCAAGCGTCTCCTCCGTCGGATCGGACTTGAGACAGGAGGTCTCTTTGTTTAGAGACTCGATCGCAACCACGCTTCAAGAGGTAAACCTAATACTTGTTTGTGGTTTAGACAAAACGATCCGAGAAGTGTTCTTGGATCATGTGGTTTCGTCACATGAAAAATTTTTAATTTCCGCTGCATAGAACAACTAGTACGACTAGTCGTTCTTCGTCGTATTCGATACGACGATCACGCTTCCGTGATGCACTTGAGGATCTAACCATATCCTTCAGTGTCCTCAAATTCTTAAGCCTTGAGTGAAAGTGAATGTGTCAGGAATAGATAAACTCTAGAGTAAGTTAATTTTTGTGATTTTTGAATTTTACAATTTTCTTATAAGATTTTTTATATCAATATAGAAACAATGATTGATCGAATCTCATATGAATAGTTGCACCCACTTCATCCAGTATGGGTGTAAGCACGGATCGTTAGACGGCTACCCATGTTACATCAACACGATGCTGGATGCGTTGTCTTTTAACCACCCAATCTGTTAAGGGAGACCATAGTTGCCTCACTGAGAACTAGCTACTCATTTTTAAGCTTAGTAGTCAGAGTTGCAACCAAAGAAAAGATTTTAAGTTTCCAGATTTTTATGGATTTAGAATAAGGTTAATTGTAATTACAAAACAAGAAGTTAGTGTTTGAAAAGATTTTCCAAACCATATAAAAATAATCAAAAGATTTTCGAAAAGAGACAAACCCCCATTTTTTAAACCAATGTCAAATTTTTTAAAATAGTGTCATACTACTGAAAATTTTTCAAATATTTTTTCAAACATTTTTACAAAAATTACTTCAAAAGATACTTATACACTTGCCTCAAAAACTTTCAAAATTTTCAAAAAATGAGCTATGGCTAAAGTATATATACAATATATGCTATATCCCCATATACTTAACTTTTGCTATGCCTTCATAGCACCAAGTGGTATGAAGCCATAGCTCAGGTTGAATACAAGGTGTTATATATGAACTAACTCAGATGCCCCCTATATGCTTGTTAAAAATAACCTAATTATAAGAAGACAAGAAGAGTGAAGAATGAATGACTCGGCTCTCCTCTATACTTAGGCTAAACATAGCCGAGTATTGGTTATGCAAAAAGGATAGAGTGATTCATGGTGAGTTATCAGTGACTATACAATGTTTCCCCTATACTTTTGTTTTGGAGTAGCCTAAGTATTAGGATATGGAATTAAGGATGGGGAACTAGTGATCACTTAGGGTTAGAGAGTGGAATGGATTTACACAGATGAATGGATGGAGATGGGGTGGGGGGAGGTAGGTCATCTAGGGTTACATGATGGTTGGGGTAATGTAAACATCATGCTCACCCAAGCAAGCAAGAGCACCCATGATTTCATCAACACACACATGAAGACCAACAAGTGTTGGACATTTATCTTGTCTATTTTATTAGTGATAATTCAAAATTTAAGATCATTATGCATGGTTTAAGGCAAAGTTTTGGGCACTATCCTAGACATACATTATCACCTCTCAATAATCAAACATTCTACATACAATGTCGGATGTTGCTCTCTCATAAATCAAGAGTGAATTTTATTCCAATTTATTTCATCGACTTGCATTACAGTCCTGATTTTAGTTTGAGGTGGTCACTATATTAATGTGAGAGCATAAATCAAGCAATCATCATCTAATCTGCCATTCCAAATTTCTTTTCATTTCAAAAGTGATAAATTAGAGGAAGATCGAGAAAAGATAGTGCATTCATGAAAAGTTATGATGTATGCTTGAGAGAGAACTTCTAGTGCTTCCAGCTATCTCCATGCATATGCAAGAGTGTATTAATATTTTACAACACGTGCATGCAAGTCGAAGAAATTTACACCATAAACATGCTTCTATTAGTGAGAAAGAATTTAATTTAATTTGGCTAAGTGAATTCATGTATATACGTCTACTAATTTATGTGTGTCTTAACATATGAAGCAAACACAAGTAAAAAATTAAAGAGCTCGGAGAGCTGTGTACCTAGCCCTAGGTCGATGATGAATCTACATTTCATCATCTTTATTCTATCATTTTTGCCTCAAAAACCCTAGGAAATTCATGTAAATACCCTTAATTTCTGCATTTTAGCATTCTTGCATGTGTGTGTAAATAGTGTATAAAATATAATTTTTAAAGCCAAAATAATAGAATAAAGAAATGAAAAGAAAAGGAATAAAATATTGTAAATATGACCCGAAACCCTGAGACCTAGGCATCTAGATGAATAGGTCGACAAGGAATAAAGTAGGGGGAGATAAGGGCCAAAATACCTTTTTATTTAATTCATTCTTTATTCATTTCTGGACCTATTTTTGGTACCACTTTTTATACTTCAAATAAAGGAACTTTTAACATGGAAGTTGTAGATAAGTTAATATAGAAAAATACAAAATTGATTTCATACAAAAATAATGTACATGTAGAAAGTTATGATCTGAATATGATTCCAAAATCCCAATTTCCCATACCTGTATCTCTCAAATAAAAATTCGAAATGTATCAAAATCACCTTTAATTGTATATAAGTTTCAATAACCTATTTAATGAAGGTGGTTTCGTATTTTGTGGAGCTACTGTTTGAAAGTTGAGTTTTGGACCCTTATAGTATGCTTGTACACATTAAAATATTCATTTTATTATTTTTCATTATTTTTATAATTTATATTTTTATAATTTTGTAAATATTATTTATGATATATGTTTATATTAAAATCAGAATAAAAACCTAAAAGAAACATAAAAAGAAAATACCTGTAAATAATACAAAGGCGTGATACCTGTGCATATACCTATATAATTAATTATTCTATTTTATTAAGTATATAAGAAACCTCAGAAAAATAAAATAAAAATATATTTAAGTATATAAAAATATTTTATAAATTTATAAAATAATGAAAAACATAAATAAAATTAAATATACAAAATAAAAATAAAATATTCAAATATATAGATTTGTATACCTATACAAGGTATAAAAGGTAACTTGTATTTTTATACCTCATAAAAATAAATAAAAATAATAATAAAATACATCATAAAATAATGAATATTTTTTATTTAATAACCTAAAAATAATAAATTCATTTTCTATTTTTAATTGAATTTTCAAAGATTTTTTGCAAACCAGGTGACAGTCAACGTTAACCCCGGTCAACTAGCTGTCCTTCCCTCTATCACTTTGTCAGAACGTCGTTTTTTACTCCTTTTCACGATTTTTTCGAGGCCAACCCTTGCACCATTTCACGTAATGGTCTTCTTGACTTTTCTTCCTTGGACAATGGTGATTCACGCCCCTAGATTTCCTTGGGAGTTGAATCGTTGCGTCACGCCATGTGCCTCGTTCTTCCTCGCCCATTCTTCAACCATTCAAATGGCCCCTCCAACATTCATCTCGAATTCAAACCCCTTTCGACTAGATTTGCACCCTTTTTTCGTGCTCCAGATAGAAAGGAAGGTGACAGCTCCCTCCCTCGTGCATCAGGACGGTCGAGTAAGCTCCAAGGAGGCTCCACCACCTCCGACAAACACATTTTCCTTCGAGATCCTCCCTCAGGTATGCCACCTTCGAGTGCTTTGTCATTTTCTTTTGCTCTTTTTGTTCCCCATAGTCTTGGGATCAGATTCCCCCTTTTATCTTCGAGTTTCATCCATAGCTTGCCCCAAATCAACCCCTCGCCGGAGCTCGCTCCGGCCGCCATCTCACGCCGTCGTTCCCTGTCCCCATTCACTCCATCGACCGTAGAGGCACTTTAAACGCGTCGGTCTAACGCTTCTTGCAGGTCCAGAGATACCAAGGAGAGCCTGGGGCCCACTTTTGAGCCTCGTCGGAGGACCTAGGAGCTCCCCAGCTCCGCCACCTCCTCTCGCGAGCTCTGGCCACCACCAGAGTGTTTTGGAGCATCCAGGAGCTAGAGGAGGACCCCAGTAAGGAGCACGAACACTTTTGGAGCTCAGAGCGTAGCTGGGAGCCGAGATCGTGGTCGGGGAAGGTCGGCTCCACCGACCTTCTTCCATGTTCTTCGTCCGCGACTCCCAGCCGTTGGATCTTGGCCGGCTCCATGTTGCACGCCTACAGTTGGATCTTCGCGCGCCTCCACCGTTTGATCAAGCCCGGAGGATCTAATCGCGACAATCAATCGCAAATCGTCATCGCCCGTCCACATGGCGCCACGTGTCAAGTGAAGGGATGTACGCCGTTGGATCGCCCAAGCGTGGGTATTTTGCACTTAAACCCTCTTCATTTTTGTATTTAAATATTAGAACCCAAACTTTTATATGTCGTTCATATATTTTGTAATATTTGCAACTAGACCCCTGAACTTTCTTTATTTGCATATAGGTCCTTGTCCGCGTCACCGCATGTAACTCGTGCACGTGGGGTAGTGGACATTTTGTGAGGACCCCCCTGAGGGTTTTGATATTTTGTGATAGTCCACGAACCTTGCTATTCGGTGTATTATTTTTGGATACTTTGCAACATAGCCCCTCGTATTTTTGTTAATTATGTTTCAGCCCCTGCCAGGCGCGCGTATCAACGCATGTGGGTTGGGGCTTTTTGCAGGAATACTCTTGCGGGTTTGGCTGTTTGTATTTGATCCTGGAATTTCATTAATTTGTTATATATTTTGTGGATAAATTGTACTTTGGCACTGATGTTTTGGATATTTACATATATGCCCTTGCTAGTAGTGTAGTTTCTCTTTGTTGTTTACATTTATTTCATGGATCTATAAAATCTTAAAAATTACTAAAAAATAGCATAAGCTCCTATTTTGTTGCTCTTTGACACCATATTTTTATTTTACATTTTATTGCATTTTATTATTTATAAAAATTCAAAAGCATGCATTTTCCTTAATATTTGCATTAGAAAAAACATAAAAATTATAAAAGTTTTTGAAAAATTCCAAAAAAAATTATATTTAGTTGTTTTGGTGTGTTTTAACTTCAGTACAAAAATCATTAAAAATTTCGAAAGAAAACTCCTAAAATTACAAACCCCTAAAATCTTCACAAAAATCTTAAAAACTCAAGAAAATTCCTAAAAATATAATTTTTGTCTATGAAGTTGCTTTGATTTATTACCTGTACTTTAAAATTAATTTGAGGAATTTTGGACTCTGTTGGATATTTTTCATCCTCATTTTAATTTCGGCCAATAACTTTGATCACTATTTTCTAGTATTTTTGCCTTTAAAAATACAAAAAATAGGAAAAAATTAGAAAAATTACAAAAACATTAGTATAATAAAAAAAGTCCAAAAATATCTCATTTCCTGCATTTTTAAGATTTCTACCAATTTGTCCCTCTCCCTTATCCCTTGTGCATATATATCTAATCCTATATAGTTATATTTGCTTATTAAAAGAAAATAAATAATTAAATAAAATAAAAAAGAATATACAAAATTAGTAAATTAAAAATCAAAATATAAAATTATAAATCAAAAAACAAATAAAAATATATACATATTGAAAACTCACAAAATAACGCATTTGCAGGCATTTGATCGCATTCACTCTTGAGCACTTATTTTTGATCTATCCTGCTTCTTCCCTTTGTTCGACACTCTACACATACTTGCACTATACACACTTTTGCTGTAGATTTATAATAAATTTTAACTCCATACTTTGATTTTCATTGCTTTATTTATCTGTTGTGGGTTGATTGTTGACTTAATCCGGATTTCTGAGCAGTCGCCACAACGACCTTGTCTCTGCCTTGTCTGAGACATATTTTGACCGCTCAATTTTTGAATTAATCAAATGGCACCGTTGCCAAGGAGCAAAAACGTATATATCTGATTTATTTGTGTGATTGTGATTATTTGTCTACACTTTTGTCTTATCCATTTTTGATATATATTGTTTGAGCTATCTAATCCCTCCTCTTTGTTGACTTTTTGTGAGGTACCGCGGATCGGGGGAAGTGCTCTTCTCAAGGCGTTTAGGCACCCACGTGAAGCCGGCTTAGGCTTGCCTGGCACTAGAAGACTTGGAGAATTTTGTAGTTTAGCTCTATTTACATTACTTGTGTAATTTGAAGTGAGAGGGTGACAATAACTTGTAATAAATAAGACTTATAGGACACTTCAGCACTTCACAAGGTCCAGTGCCCGAGGGATTGTTCCCTTGGGGGCCTGTCGGTTTTTTGTGGCTTTCTTTACGGTTTTGCCGATTTTATTACCTGCTTGTTTCATGCAGATTTAGCCCCTAGAATTAGGAGTTTTTATTGATTGTGACGTAAATAGCTAAGGCCCAACACTTAATATCTTGCATGAACCTATAGATCATAATTGGAATTAGCAAAAAAATCAATTGAAAAAGCTATTGACTGAGACTAGAGACCACGTGCCGGGAGGGGTCGTATACAGCGCATGCAGGATCCATTGTAGTGGACACCGATCGGCTCCCAAGACCGGACTCCGGTCTCTCTTCCTAGTCATAGCTACTTGTGCTTCACGATTAATAGAAGTTGCTCATCTAGGGACGATTTCCTCGTGCATCATATAGGTAGTTTATTTTCTATCTTTAAATTTATGCACGGATCACCCTGCATGTAGAGTGTTGGAGCAAGGTACACATTTCTATCTTTGCATGCATCATAGTGTTTCATCGCACATCGGCTTTTCCAACTTCCTCCCCCGTTTTATTAGACTCTAAATAACCAAGGAAACCGGAAAATTTGTTAGGCGTTGTCTTTTATTCAGAAAAATACCTAAACAGACATAACCACATAAAATTGGAACTGCTAATGCAAACTTTATCATAAAACTCATTCCACCAAAAATTTTGTCTTGGGGAGAGTAAATCCCTCCTTGTTTGATTTATCTACAATGAGAGAGTTACCCGCACACTAGGCTAGAGCCACGCCCGAAATCTTGGTTGACTACTGGTCTTGGTGAGTCGTCCTCTAGTGAGGATCTCTCCGCTAATTGGTAAAGTGGACCGCGATGTCCTTAGCAGAGGGAGTTGATTGGGTAGCCTGTAAACGGTCCGCAACTCGTACTAGATGGGAAAGATCTCATTTGGGATTGGGACAATCGGCTAGGAGAGTTGGGTTCCCAACAACTCGCTTAATCTCTCTGATAGATTGATTGATCACCTAATAAAATTTGACAAGATAAAAGACCTAACCTTCATTGTCATCAGCTCAAGAGTTGCTTAGATGAATTGGAGGTTTGATTGACCATCTTGTTTGCATTCCAGATCTCATCTGACCTTTTTCTCATGATCACGATGATGGGAAGGAGAACCCTTAGGCCACGTCTGGTAGCACCGCTATCTGGCACTCGTCCCTTTTCATCTAGGTCGGCTTCGAGGAGTTTAGACCCGCTCTCCGAGCCTGTGTTCACGTCCACCCTGTTCCCCCTCTATCACCCTTCTTCTATTAGTCCTGTGGTGTCAAAAGATAGTGCAACAGAGATTTCTGGACATTTATCGGCACCTGAGATGGGTACCTTTGCCTTTGCAGAGACCCAAGACATGGCCAAGAGTGAGGGACACCCATATGAGCAGGGACAACCTTAATATGTATTCGATCAGACTGCCATCAACAATTCATTGCTAGCTTCCCTAGAGACGATGCAGAGACAGATCAGAGATCATGGAGCCTTCATGGGTGACATTATGAGAGAGCTGGTGCAGATGCGAGAAGACTATGAAGATAGATCTAAGGGTGGTCGAGAGATACCCGATGATAGAGCCAAAGGAGGAGGCGGAGCAGGAAGAGACCAACAATCGGAGAGGCCACCACCGACGACCATGAGACAGTTGCACAACCCAGCTGCAACCCTCACTCTCCGTTGGATTCAGCTTCCTCCCATTGTTGGGAATTTTGATCTTCGCCCCCAGACCATCAAGTTGTTGCCCAAGTTCCATGGGCTAGCCACTGAGGAGCCTCATCTCCATCTGTAGGAATTTGAGATGATTTGCAGCACTATCCACGACAGACTGGTGGACGAGGACACAATTAAGATGATTACCTTCCTGTTCTCATTAGTTGATCGAGCATCCTATTGGTTGAAGAATCTTGGGAGGTTTGTCACAACTTGGGAGCAGCTCCGGACCGCATACTTGAATAAGTATTACCCTCTCAGACGGACCAACGTAGCACGAGCAATGATCAACAACTTCACTATGATCAGGAATGAGCAGTTCCACGAGGCTTGGGATCGATTTAGAGAGCTTATTGACCGGTGTCCACATCATGACATATCAAAGCCCAACTTGGTTCAGAATTTCTTTTGTGATGACACCGGAGCTGTAGGGGCTTGTGAATGCCTCTTGTGGTGGGTCATACTTTTCCAAGGGTGAAGATGATGTTTGGGCCATCTATGAAGGGATGACAAAGAACTCTACAATCATGGCCCAAGCCTGAGTCTACACACAATAGAAGGTCTCCCAATGGGTAGGATCATATCAAAGGATCGCCCGCATCGATGCCGGTCCCCACACTCCGTCAGCAGCAGTAGCCCAAGCTGAATCCGCCGCAGCCGACATGGGGATCATCAGCGAGAACTTGGACCGAATCGAGATCTTCGAGAAGAAGCAGAGTCAGGGTCTAGCCTAGATGGACCATTTGATGAAGACCATGAGTGACCTGAAGACATAGATCTTGTGTATTCAGGAAGCACAAATGTCCATGCAGCCCCCCAGATCATGTGCTAATACCAGCGGTAGCAGCTCCACCCAGCCCTCTGCTCCACACCCGGGTTTTATCACATCCAGGCATAGCCAGTCCAACAACTATAGTATTACCCGTCGCAGCTGCCATCTTAGGACACTCAGATGATGGTTTACCACCACCATCCCATGAGAAAGAGCCATTGATGGAAGTCAATGGGATATGGTATGAACGATACCCTCAGCAGGCCGGGATTCGTCGTCATCATCCCGTTGGAACACCGGAGGCACCTCCTCCCAACAGCAGCCTCCCGCTCAAGGTGGTCAGAGCAGCCATCAACAACAACAACAACCCTATCACTCCCAGCATCAGTACCAGCAGGGTCCTCGTCCCTCTTATCAAGGACAACAGTGAAGGCAACGTCAGTAGCCTTACCAGTAGTACTCCTAGACTCCCCCTTACTATTCACAGCAGCAACAACAGCATCTTTCCCATCACAGGAACACTTCCGATTCTCAGGCACCCGCCATCGAGAACCCAGCACTTGACGACCTCGCCCGCTTGATTTTTGAACATCAAGCATCCTTTCGTCGGGAAATGGATGAGTTCTTTCAGGAAATAAAGGACATTATCAAGGGCAAAACCGCCATCCCTGTGCAGATCGAGCCTAATCCGAATAGTTTAAAGAGGAAATTTAAGCAGGTACAGTCTACAGAGGATACCACTCCTAGTGACTTTCTTAATGACATGTCTTATTCTATGTTTGATGATGATTTCGTAACTACTAGTAGCGGTAGGATGCCAGCCGGCGGTGCCTCATCTGAGTTACAAACACATGAGGAACCAGGAGCGCTAGACGAGGAGAGAACCAGTGCTGATTTCACTAATGATGTTGATGACGGTGGTGTTGATGCCACCAAAGAGAGAGATTCAGACGACGATACTAAGGCTGTCATAACTCCAGATACAGGCGGTGGTACTGAGGCCACCATTTTTCTCGATGATCCACATGCATACGGTGATGCTGATGCCACCATTTTTGATGCTGAGACAGAGCGCGGTGATGATGCCGCGAAGTCAGATGTCGTGGGTGGTACTGAGACCACCGCTTCTACTCATGATGTATTCCCCTCTGTTGTGTTACCACCTTTTGTATCTCAGGACTGTGGTAACAATAAATAGAAGAAAAATATGAATAAAGGAAATGTTTTGGTCTCCACTTCGAGTCCATATGTGTTGCATGATGATCTATGTGTGGATTCCATTCCTTCACAAGCACAAGAACCTCTTCCTAGCCCTCCATCTGAGGAGGGCCCAGCCATTCCCTTCCCTCAAGAACCCCGCTTGGCGAAGGGGAATAAAAGAGAAAATCCTAAAAAGACACAACAGTCAGATTTTAGCCAGCCCATGATTGACAGATTTCAGATTCAGCTGACTCTACAGGAGGCACTTGAGCATATCCCCCTCTTCGAAAAGAACTTGAGAGAGAAGACTGCAGTCCGCGGGAAGAGGAGGAACCACAGAGTAGATATCCATGTGCTCACCCATGCCATATGCTTCACCATTCGGAACCGATTACCAGCCATGGGACCTGATGTAGGAGATCCTATGTCAGATGCGAGATTCAGGAGCAGCAGTTCGATCGTACTCTATTAGACAGTGGCTCTTCTATCAACCTCCTTCTGGCAAGATTGCTCGACCGATTTGAGTTTGGCCCTCTCCATCGGAGCAGGACAGCCCTTCAGTTTGTTGATCGATCGATTAAGAGGTCGAAGGGGTTGTGGAGAGACGTGGTCGTTACCATTCAGGACCTGAATATCCATGTGGACTTTGTTGTACTAAACATGGAGATCCCTGAGTCGGTAACAGATACCCCCATCATACTCGGATGCCCATTCTTGGCCACTGCCAAGGCGGTGACCGACCATGATAGTGGGAAGGTGTGCTTTCGCGTAGAGGGTGAAAGTATACAAAGAGAGATGATTGACGAGACCAGAGCGAGAGATTCAGCCTGCTCAGAGCAGCTTAGTGACACAAAGCAGATGAAAGAGGCTGAGCAAGACGTCCACCACGAGTGCGACTTTGTGATGACCGATAATGAAGCCATTTGGACAGATCCTGTAGCACAAGACCTCGCCTTGCCAGTAGATTCATCATACTTATAGCTTATGGAAGTTGAGAGCTTATAGAGCACACCACTGGACAAGGACACATTAGAGGCTAACAGTTCCGTGATGAGTGGTGAAATAGAGTTCCATTCGTGCTCTTCCGATTCAGATCCCTCGGACTCAGACATTGATTGGGATGATTTCGATGATTATTTATCATGTCTGATTCCTTCTGAGCTGACATCTAGGACGAAGAGCGAGCCAGCACAGTTCACAGGTATTCCAACAGTGTTCCCTTCATCCAATTCTCATGCATAGCGAGAGTTCTCACATGCAGATATGGTAGCCTTCACACATACATATTAGAAGACAAATTTGCCAGCTCCCATTTGTATAGAATTGAAGCCTTTGCTGCAGTCGCTGAAGTACAGATTCCTTGCGAGTGAGCCAGATATGCACCCAATAATTATCGGAGCAGATTTGACTGGAGAACTAGAATCTAGTTTGATGGAGGTTCTTGAAAGAAACCGCAAGGAGATTGGATGGTGTATAGCTGATCTCCAGGGATTAGTCTGGCTTGGTGCTCCCGCCATATCTACCTCGAGGAGGACGCTGAGCCCTCGCGTGAGTTCCAGTAACGTCTGAACCCGAATCTTCGAGATGTGGTCATGAAAGAAATATCTAAATGGTGGAGCACCGATTTTATCTACCCCATCTCCGACTCCAAGTGGGTTAGTCCATTACATGTGGTACCCAAGAAGACAGGTATCACTACAGTTGAGAGTGAGTCTGGAGAGGAGATAGCTACCCTGGTACCCACTTCTCGGAGGGTTTGTGTAGACTACAAACGATTGAATCAGGCCACCAAGAAGGATCCTTTCCCACTACCATTCATTGATCAAATTATCAAGAGGCTAGCTGGGATGAGTCATTACTATTTTCTTGGCAGGTACTCCAGTTATAATCAAGTGGCCATTGCGCCCGAAGACCAGGACAAACCGACATTCACCTGTCCATTTGGGACATATGCTTTCAAATAGATGCCCTTTGGTTTAAGTAACGCTCCGGCGACATTCCAAAGATGCAAGTTGTCCATCTTCTCGGACATGGTGGGTGACTGTTTAGAGGTCTTCAAGGATAATTTCTCGGTCTATGGAGATGGGTTTGATGCTAGTCTTGACTGCCTAGATCGTGTGCTTCAGCGCTGCATAGAGGTCAACCTTGTATTATCTTGGGAGAAGAGACACTTCATGGTGACTCAGGGGACGGTCCTTGGCCATATCATCTCCAGCAAGGGCATGGAGGTTGATCTGGCTAAGGTGGATATCATTAGAAAACTCAATCCATCGTCCAATCTGCGATAGCTATGGTCTTTTCTGGGGCATGTCGGTTTTTATCGACGATTCTTTCAGGACTTCAGTCGTATTGCCCGACCGCTCACTGACTTGCTGACAAAAGACACCGAGTTCATTGTCGATGATAAGTGTCTTACGTCTTTCAAGACTCTCAAGAATATGGTTGTCATGGATCCTGTCCTTCAGCCACCTGATTGGTCTCTCCCATTCAAGATCATGATGGATGCTTCTGATTTTGCCGTAGGGGCTGTGGATGGACAGAGGAGGGATGGAATGCTGTATGCCATTCACTACGCTATCCAAACTTTGGATGCCGCTCAGCGGAATTATACTATGACTGAGAAAGAGATACTAGCCGTAGTCTTTTCTTTGGATAAGTACCAATCATATATTCTGGGATCTAGAGTAACTATCTATACAGATCACACCACCATCCGATACCTCATGGCAAAGAAGGATGACAAATCTCGACTTAACAGATGGATCCTTCTGCTCCAATAGTTTGATATTGAGATTAAGGATAAGCCTGGAGTTAAGAATGTGGTGGCGAATCAACTCTCCCGCTTAGAGAACCTTGAGGAATCTGAGCCCATTGCACCTATCATTGAGACGTTTCCAGATGAAGTGATCCTTGCCATCGCCTCGCTTCCATGATACGTCGACATTGTGAACTATCTTGTTGTCATGATGATTACACAGGGTTGGCCCAGGCAGCGACTTGAGACCTTCCTTGTGAAGGCCAAGTCATACCATTGGGAGGATCCCATCCTTTATAATGAGGGAGGGGATAGTATCCGTAGGAGTGCATTCCTCAAGAAGAGCAACATAGCGTCCTCACCTACTGCCACAAGCTTGAGGCATGAGGACATCATTCTGGGAGACGGACAACACAGAAGGTGCTCCAATCCAGCCTTTGGTGGCCTACTCTCTTCAAGGATTCTGTTGAATTCGTGAAGAGGTGTACTGGCTATCAGAAAATGGGTACTTGCAGATAGAGAGATATGATGCCCATGTATCCCATTCATGTTTGTGAGGTTATTGATGCATGGGGGATTGATTTCATGGGCCCATTTCCTAAGAGTCAGGGGTTTGAGTACATTATGCTTGTTGTATATTATGCGAGTCTTTGGGTCGAGGCCATCCCCGCTTGAGCCGCAGATGCTAAGAACATGTGCCGATTTTTGAGGAAAAATATCATTTCACGGTTCGGGGTACCTAGAGTCCTAATTTCAGATGGGGGGTCTCACTTTATTAGCGACAAGGTAAGGGCCCTTGTAGATGAGTTCATCATTGACCATCGTGTTGCCACTCCATATCACCCTCAAACTAATGGTCTTGTTGAAGTATCGAACAGGGAGATCAAGACTATTTACAGAAGGTTGTCTGCCTAGACCGAAAGGATTGGTCACAACTTTTGGACTCAATCTTGTGAGCCTATCGAACTTCCTTCAAGACACCATTAGGGACATCTCCCTTTCGTCTTATCTATGGCAAGCCATGCCATTTGCCAGTGGAGATCAAGCACAAGTCACTTCGGGTAGTTACATAGTTATTATTGGATCCCGAGAGTATAGGAGAATAGAGGAAAGCAGAGTTGGCAACCCTGGAGGAACTAAGAGATACAACCTTCTCGAGTAGCCTACAATACAAGGAGAAAGTGAAGACATGGCACGATTCTCATATCAGCCATAAACAATTTGAGCCCAATCAACATGTATGGTTATTTGATTCTAGGCTAAAACTATTCCCAGGGAAATTACAGAGTAAGTGGAAAGGTCCTTATGTGGTTAGAAAGGTACATGGCAATGGTAGTATTGATATATCCGAGTTGTCATCTTCGTCTACCTTTCGAGTCAACGTTCAACGCCTGAAACTATATCTAGATAATGATCCGCCGACCGTTGATGTTGCCCCTATTCATTTGGTATGAGATGTGCTCTTTGACTCACATCACCTGCATAGATCCATTTGTATAGATGTTGCCCCTATTCATTTGGTATGGTATTACTTCTATCTTCCACTGTATAGATCCATTTATTCATATCATTCATTCTTTCATCCGTTATGTCTGCCACCCCATTGTTATCTTATGATTTTGCTATATTTAGGATGTACTTTGTCCTAAGTATAGGGGGGTGCACACACTAAGCTGTGATCTGTCTATTCTCTTTTCTTCTTTTCCTTGTCTATCTTCGTTATCTATCAAGAAGGTGTTGCCCCTTTTTGTCAGTCTTGTATACTTAGGACATACTTTGTCCTAAGTATAGCGGGGCGTGCACCCCGAGTTGATTCTATTCCTTGATCCTTTCCATTGTCTCCACTTCTTGTCTATACTTAGGGATATCTTACCCTAAGTATAGGGGGAGACAATCGGAGTACGATCTGTTCATTCCCACCCTTGACCCTCCCCGCTTAGTGTACAATCTCCTATACTAAGGATTATTTCACCCTAAGTATAGGGGGCACGGTCACCTTCTCATTTGTTCATTCCTTCATCTTTTATTCATTTATTCTTTAGACCTTTCTATACTCAGTACGAGTTATGTCTTCTCTTTTCTCTCCAATCTATGAGGACATAGCTCAAGTTAAGTATAGGGGGTCGTATATACTGTGTATATACTTTAGCCATAACTCGTACTTTAATATTTTTACTAATAAATATGGCTAATTATAAATATCAAATTCTTTAAAAATCTTAATAAAAAGAAGTTACCATTCCATAAATTCTTTTGTATTTACTTATTAATAAATCAGGTGGAAATATTTTTTGCAAAATGTTTGAAAAATAGTTTGAAAACCTTTGTGAAGAATCTTTTGAAAACTATTTGGAAAACATTTTGTTATATGTTTTCAACCTTTGTAAAAACATTTTGATTGTAAAATTATTTTTGTGGTGTAAAAAAAAGGTTTGAAAAATTATTTGCAAAGGTTTGAAAAATGGTTGCAAAAATATTTGGAAAAATATATATATTGTTTGGAAAACCTTTGCAAAATGATTTTCAAATGTGTGTACATGTTTGTAAAATTCTTTGTAAAATTTATTTTGGACTATAGTTTTCAAACTTGTTTGAAAAACCTTTGTCAAATAAGTTTGAGGAATATATACATCTCAACTAAATTTTTTAGATATATACCTATAAAATTGACCACCTACCCTTTGTAAATCCTTAAAATCTAATTCTTGTAAATAAAAGATGCATCCCCATGTAAATATTTGTACCTAGTTCTTAGCCAAAACCTTTTTGTTTTGAAAAATACCAAAAACATTTGCAAAAGTAAATTACCAAAAACATTTGAAAAACCTTTTTGAAAAAAAATCTAAGAAATGCATATGCATCATCTTTTCAAAAAAAAGTTCAAAATATTTGAAAATTGCATCACAAAAAAATTTTCTGCATGGCATTTGCATAACATTCGCATTTTTCGGATTGAGTCTGATAATTGAACGAGTCTAAGTAAACATAGAAGATTGGAGCTTGGTTGGACCTTAAATATACCCAATTTACAGGAACCTTGTAGGAGCTGGAATTGAGGTACTTCAGGTTTAGTTGACTTAATTCTTTGAGGATCATGAGACTTGGTTCAATGGATTCTTGACTTCCTAAGTAGTGTATTTTGTAGCACACGCACGACTCTTGTTGATAATGACCTAACTTGGACACATGCACCTTTCACTTGGCTCAACTCAGTTGGAGTGGTGAGGGGGTTGGATTTGCCGGTATGAGATGCACACAGGTGGAAACACTTGTCCTCCTCTAGGGAGGGAAGTGCACCCCAACCCATCCGGTGATTATGAGTTTTGAGGACAGGAGATTGCGGGTTGCAATAAAGCTTCAAAAGAGGGATAGTCTACTGGCTCAAGAGGAAAAACTCCCTATGTAGATGTTGTTGTATATAGTATTTAAAAAAATGCAAAAAGCAAAAACTCCAAAAAAAGTGGACAGGCCTGTACAAAAATAAAAATGCCTGTCGGAGTGTACATATGTGTATAGTCAATAAGCAAGCTTGAGCTTCAAAGTCAAATCATGTGAGCCTGCAGCAGGATGACTTGACTACACTGGTCTTGCATCCTAGGATTGGTAGTTACACTGGCTACCTTCCATTCTTCTCTTCACCCCTCCTCTTGAGTTGGTTGCCACTTGAACTTAGAAGGGAATACCCCGCTCCTCAAGGAATGAGTTGTTGGATTGGGGAATCATTGGGTTGTCATATTGGAGAAGCCGGTCTATTTGTCATTTCAGTTGGGGAGAGCCACCATCACTTACACTGTACGAGTCAGATTCATAGTCATAAGGGTTTGCGTATGAGTTGAAGTATTCTGACCTGGCTATAGAGGAGACTTGAGCAGATATTTGGGATTCTCGAAGGCTGTTGAATTTCAAGTCTAGTTCTTCTTAAGGTTCCAACCGCACTAAAATTCCAACGGTTGGACTTAAGCTCCAAACTTTGATTTTGTGAAGACAAGTTTGATAATTAAATTCAATCCATCTTTCTTCCTTTTCTTTTCTTTGTTTTCTTTTCTGCACTTATTACATAAGTGTTGGCTAGGGACTAGCAAAGGCAAATATAAGGGGGACGATGAAACCACATTTCATCATCTTTATTCTATCATTTTGGCCTCAAAACCCCTAGCAAATGCATGTAAATACCCTTAATTTCCACATTTTAGCATTCATGCATGTGTGTGTAAATAGTGTGTAAAATACAGTTTTTAAAGATAAAATAATAGAATAAAGAAAGGGGAAAAAAGAATAAAATATTGTAAATATTTTATGACCGGAAAACCCCAGGACCTAGGCATCTAGACGAATAGGTCGACAAGGAATAAAGTAGGGGAGATAGGGGACAAAATACCCTTTTATTTAATTCATTATTTATTCATTTTGGGGCCTATTTTTCGTTCCACCTTTATACTTAAAATAAAGGAACTTTGAACATGAAAGTTGTAGATAAGTAAATATAGAAAAATATAAAATTGATTTCATACAAAAATAATGTATATATAGAAAGTTATGATCTGAATACAATTCCAAAATCCCAACTTCCCAGAACTGTATATCTCAAATAAAAACTCAGAATGTATCAAAATCACCTTTAATAGTATATAAGTTTCAATAACCTATTTAATTAAGGTGGTTTCGTACTTTGCGGAGCTACGGTTCGAAAGTTGAGTTTTGGACCCTTATTGTATACGTGTACAGATTAAAATATTCATTTTATTTATTATTCATTATTTTTATAATTTTATATTTTTATAATTTTGTAAATATTATTTATAATATATGTGTATATTAAAATCAGAATAAAAACCTAAAAGAAATATAAAAAGAAAATACATGTATATAATACATAGGCATAATACTTGTACGTATACCTACGTAATTAATTCTTCCATTTTATTAAGGGTACAAAACACTTCAGAAAAATAAAATAAAAATGTATATAATTATATAAAAATATTTTATAAATTTATAAAATAATGAACAAAATAAATAAAATTAAATATACAAAATAAAAAAAAATATTTGAATATATAGATATGTATACTTATACAGGGTATAAAAGCTAAGTTGTATTTTTATACCTCATAAAAATAAATAAAAATCATAATAAAATACATCATAAAATAAATAATATTTTTTATTTTATAACGTAAAAATAATAAATTCATTTACTATTTTAATTGAATTTTCAAAGATTCTTTGCAGGGTTTTCCTTGGTTGGTCAACGTGGACCAACCAGGTGACATTAAATGTTGACCCCGGTCAACTGGCTGTCCTTCCCTCTACCACTTTGTCAGAACGTCATTTTTTACTCTTTTTCTCGATTTTTTTGAGGCCAGCCCTTGCACCATTTCGTGTAATGGTCTTCTTGACTTTTCTTCCTTGGACAACGGTGATTCACGCCCCTAGCTTTCCTTGGGCGTTGAATCGCTGCGTCACGCCATGTGCCTCGTTCTTCCTCGCCCATTCATCAACCATTCAAATGGCCCCTCCAACTTTCATCTCGAATTCGAACCCCTTCTGGCAATATTTTCTCCCCCTTTTCATGCTCCAGTGAGAAAGGAAGGTGACAACTCCCTCCCTCGTACGTCAGGACGGTCGAGTAAGCTCCAAGGAGGCTCCACCTCCTTCGACGAACACCTTTGCCGTCGAGGTCCTCCCACAGGTATACCACCTTCGAGGTCTTTTTTTTCCTTCATTTTCTTTTGCTCCTTTTGTTCCCCGTAGTCTTAGGATCAGATCCCCCCATTTATCTTCGTGTTTCATCCATAGCTTCACCCAAATCGACCCCTCGCCGGAGCTCGCTCCGGCCGCCATCTCGCACCGCCGTTCCCTGTCCCCATTCACTTCACCGACCACCAAGGCACTTTGCCGTCATCGGTCTAACGCTTCTAGTAGAGATACCAAGGAGAGCCTATGGCTCACTTTTGAGCCTCGTCGGAGTATATAGGAGCTCCCCAGCTCCGCCTCCTCCTCCCGTGAGCTCCGGCCACCGCCGGAGTGTTTTGGAGCATCCAAGAGCTAGAAGAGGACCCAGGAAGGAGCACGACCACTTTTGGAGCTCAGAGCATAGCTGGGAGCCGAGATCTCGGCCGGGGAAGGTCGGCTCCACTAACTTCTTCCTTGTTCTTCGTCCGCAGCTCCCTGCCGTTGGATCTTGGCCGGACCCCAGGTCGCACGCCTGCCCTTGAATCTTCGCGCTCCTCTATCGTTCGATCAATCCCGGAGGATCTAATCACGACCGTCGATCGCGAACCGTCATCGCCCGTCCACATGCCGCCACGTGTCAGGTGAAGGGACGTGCACCGTCGGATCGCCCAGGCGTGGGTATTTTGCACTTAAACCCTCACCATTTTTGTATTTAAATATTAGAACCCAAACATTTATCTATCGTTCATATATTTTGTAATATTTTCAACCAGATCCCCAAACTTTCTTTATTTGCACATACGTCCTTGTCCATGACACCTCACGTGACTCATACACGTGGGGTGGTGGACATTTTGCAAGGACCCCCTGCTGGTTTTGATATTTCGTGATAGTCCAGGAGCTTTGTTATTCAGTGTCATATTCTTGGATATTTTGCAACATAGCCCCTTGTATTTTTGTTAACTTCGTTTCAGTCCCTACCATGTGCGTGTGTCAACGCACGTGGGCTAGGGCTTTTTGCAGGAATACCCTTGCGGGTTTGGCTATTTGTATTTGGTCATGGAATTTCATTAATTAGTTATATATTTCGTGGATAAATTGCACTTTGGCAGTGATGTTTCGGATATTTACATATATACCCTTGTGAGTAGTGTAGTTTCTCTTTGTTGTCTCCATTTATTTCATACATCTATAAAATCCTAAAAATTCCCAAAAAAATAGCATAAGCTCTTAATTTGTTGCTCTTAGATGCCACATTTTTAGTTTACATTTTTATTGCATTTTATTATTTATAAAAAATCAAAAACATGCATTTTCCTTATTGTTTGCATTAGAAAAAAATAAAAATTATAAAAAGTTTTTAAAAAATTCTATAAAAATTATATTTTGGTTTTTTCGTGTGTTTTAAATTCATTTCAAAAATCATTAATAATTTCAAAAGAAAACTCCTAAAAATTACAAAACCCCTAAAATATTCATAAAAATTTAAAAAACTTCAGAAAAATCCAAAAAATTTAATCTTTGTCTCTGAAGATGCCCTAATTTATTACGTGTACTTTAAAATTAATTTGAGGAATTTTGGACTCTGTTGGATATTTTTCATTCTCAATTTAATTTCGGCCAGCAACTTTGATCACTGTTTTCTAGTATTTTTGCCTTTGAAAATACCAAAAAAATAGAAAAAATTTAGAAAAAATCACAAAAATATTAGCAAAATGCAAAAAGTCGAAAAATATCTCATTTCCTGCATTTTGAAGATTTCTACCTATTTGTCCCTCTCCCTTATCCCTTGTACACATATATATATCCTATATAGTTGTATTTGCTTATTAAAAGAACAAATAAATAAAATATAAAAAGAAAATACAAAATCAGTAAATTAAAAATCAAAATATAAAATTATAAAATCAAAAAAATATATATAAAGATTAAAAACCCATAAAAATAGCACATTTGTAGGCATTTGATCACATTCACTCTTGAGCACTTATTTTTTATCTATCCTGCTTGTTCTCTGTGTTCGACACTCTGCACATACTTTCACTATACACACTTTTGTTGTAGAGTTATAATAAATTTTACTCCACACTTTGATTTTCATTGCTTGATTCATCCGTTGTGGGTTGATTGTTGACTTAATCCGGATTTCTAAGCGGTCGGCACAGCGACCTTGTCTCCGCCTTGTGTTATACAGATTTTGACTGCTCGATTTTTGGGTTAATCAGTCAACACTCAAGTGAAGCATGACCCTAGTTAGGGGTGGACTTCACACACCACATGCAAGGATTGAGTTCATATTTACATGTATGTGCCCTCAAATGAGGACCAATAGAAATGCAATGAATACAATTATTTACAAGATAAATGCATTAACAAAATGTCAACTAAGATCCTTGATTCCTTCTGAATTCCTCTACAACTCTTTGCATCGGGAGCTCCCAACTCCATGCCTGCACATTGATATATCATCCTCCATCTACATGGGCCCTGCCACAAAAGAAAAATGAAAGAAATATATAAAGAAAATTAATCAAAAAACATTGAAGCAAAACAGACAGAATGTGAAGAACTAAAATTTTGAAAGTAATCACATCAAAATTGTGCAATAAAATTCAATAAACAAATAAGGGTCAATTATGTCCTTGACAACGGTGCCATTTAATGAACCATGTTCTCACCACCTTAATAGTCGTGTATTGTTTGAGCACAGGCAGTGAGAATGATCCAAAATTAACCACAACTTTGAATATGTGGCAATTATTTTACTTGGAAAGATACCAAGGTCGAACACAAGGACACGATCCTCCTCATCCAACAACAACAACAAAGCCTTTTCACACAATTAAGTAGGGTCGAATACATGAATTCTTCGCCTCCATTCAGATCTATCTTAGGTCAATCCCGGACTTATATCCATAAAACTAAGATCCCTTCGTATAGTTTCTTCCAACACTTCTTGGGTCGTCCTCACCCTTTCTTTACCGGCTCAACATCCCAACACTCGCATCTCCTAACTAGTGCATCAGCTGATCTTCTTTGCAAATGACCAAACCATCTTAAGCAGTTTTCTCGCATCTTATCCTAAATCGAAGCTACACCAACTTTATTTCTGATTGCATCATTCTGAATCCAATCCTTACGTGTGTGTCCACACATCCACCTTATCATTTTCATTTCTTCTACAAACATTCTCTACATATGTCTATGGTTCATAGGCCAACATTCAGATCCATAGAGCACATTAGGTCTTACAGCTGCTTTGTAAAATGATCCTCCTCATCCATTTATCGAAAATTATTGAATAATTTAAGTGATTACATTCAATAATTTAGGTCTTCACAGTGTAGGTACAACATATGTAGGAAAATACTCAAATATACAATGTGATAGTGGCAAATAAATGAATAATGCAAAGATGAAATAATACGATGCATGTATTTTTTATAAGGCTTTATGTGATTACAATGAGGTGCAGTATAGTGATATGGATCACTATGTTATGATGTGCAAACAAATAACTATATATAAAAATACCCCTCAAATATTCACTTGCGCAATAAAAGATATGTTAATTTCATGAACAATTTATGCATCAAAATGAATTAATGGTATTAAAGAATAAAGAAAAAAAGACACAATATATCTTAAATTTTAACATGTTCAATTTAGTATCAAAATAGGAAATACATGATGCCATTAGATAGACAATGAAAAGAGCAACAAAATGCAACTATAATCAAACAAAACAGAGTTCGTATGATCACGATATGATCATTATGGTCTAAGAGCACACATGCAAATAAAACTACGAAAATAAATAGATAAATAATTATAATCATACCCTTTAGGGGGGGCTTGTTATTTTCAAAAGCTGGCTGTAATTATTCTGAACCAGTGATGGTGTTTTGCAAAATACCAATGCACACACATGAGTTATGCACTTGAGGACATGATTGCACTTTTGGGAAGAGACTGGGGCATATATGCAATTTTCCCAGCCCCCTCACACGCGTGGCACATGATATGTCTAGGGTCGATGTGAGGCTCGGTCGGCTATTGGTTCGGAGTAGGCATGGCATGCCTTTGTGCTTCAAATTAGGTTCATCTCCACGAAGCCTACTAGCCTTGGTGGTGATGATGTGTATGATTCTTGGTCGTTGGATGGCCACCAAGGAGGTGCCATCCAATGATAGTTGTATGTTCTGGGCATTGACCTCCACCGCAAAGATGGCGTCGAGGTTGAGCCTCCATGGAGGGCCCCCTCTCCTCCTCCTTGGAATTCCGAGGCACTTGAAGCTCGGAGAAGCTTCCATGGCCATGGGTGCAGGAGCTCGTTTGTCAAGAAGGTGATGGTAGGACTTTACATGTACTGTTGGTTGAAGCTTACCAAAGGAAGTGAAGAAGATTGAAGCAGCGATGTGGACTTCAACCATTAACTAGATGAGTACCTGCAAATGTTAGGCATAACTGATGTATCTAGTGTGTGGGTGTACGAGTGAAATGGGGGGCCAAGAAGTGGAGGACGCGAGGACCCCGGCTTCTTCTCAGGTGAACCATTGAAGAGGTGGGCACGTAGGTGATCGGGATTCTAGGGAAATGGTGAGTGAGAGGGTGTCACGAGCATCATGCATGTGAGGAAGTGATCTAAAGGTGGTCGGTGATTAGTGAGGGAGAGTGTGAGCATCAGGAAAATAAAGAGAAAAACAAAGAAAATTGAGGAAGAATAGTTACCTTATTGGAGCAGGTCATTAGCAGAGGAGGATCTTGGGCTAAAGACTTGGAGAGTCATCCGGTCATCGCACCACAAGGTCAGTTAGGACTTCGCGCTTGGGCAACCACTGGGGTAGCGGACTACATGGCTGAGGACATGGATCGCACCTGGGCATGGATCGTCATCACCTTGACAATTCACCTTTCACTATCGCCAAAGGGGTGAGGGAAGCTGGGTCTTCGGTTGTGTAATGGTGGATGAAGTAGAGAGGAGGTGGGGGCGTGCATTTATAGACAGAGCTCTGACGTTATGGTAGATGGATGGCGACTATTTAATGGATGGGGGAGTAAATGGTTGTGTGATTTAGAGGAGTTGATGGCCTCGCGAAGGTCAGAGGAGATAGGACTTCGTGGGGGGTGACATTATTGAGTGAAAAGGTGGTGAGGTGTGACAACCAAAATATGAAGCGGGCGATGTGGTCGACATGGAGAATGTGGAAGAGAGGGCGAGGCTGGAGGTACGTGATAGGTTCTGGGCTGTTGGATCTTGTGATCTAGGATCTTAAGATCTAAAAAAATGACAACAAAGAGAAAATGCGAGAAAATAAATCTACGATTAACCTAGGATAAAATAAGAGAATATGTGGATCACACTTTAGGAGCGGAAAAGACCTTGATCACCTCGAGGAAGGCTGACTCGCTGTCATCAGATGGCTCAGAGGCTATGCACCCTTCTGCGATTAGAAGACTCTCAGAGATCGGGCTCCTCTCACCAAAGATTGATCAAGTTGAAAAGAGGGATGAGGAGCCAAATTAATAGATAAAATGAAATTTGAATTTTATTTTAAATTTTTAGATGAGGATAAGAGATAAGAGAAAAGAAATGTGAAATCATATGAAGTAATAAGATAAGTGTGAAAAGATATTTACAAAAATTAACTAATTTTTGTATTTTCGTCAAATTATTTATTGGAAAATTAAATGTTAATTTTTTATTTTTTTGTGATAGTTAGTTAAGAAAATTAACTATATAGATATGATAATTACAAATCTGACATGATCTTAATGGGTAAATAATCAAAATAGTTTTTTTTTTGTTTAAATTTTTTTATTTTTATTTTTTTAATTATTTTTAATATTTAGTAAAAATATATAAAAATATTTACAAATACAATACGACAAAATTGCACAAACCAATAGAGAAAAATGACTTTTCAACCATAACTCTAAAAATTATGAAATCATAGCCATTTTAAAGATAATTTAATTTAAAATACAATGGAAATGAGTTTTATTCAATCTAAGTTCATATGAAGTTGGAATTGATCTTTCAATTATTGCTTATTGCCTTTTTCCAGATGTAGTTACTTTTATTATATACATAATTTCACTGTGCAATTTTTTTATTATTTAGCAACATTTTTATTTAAAACTTTTGTTTTGAAAATTATTTTATTCAAGGTCAATTTACATACAAATAAAATAGTGTTAATTTTATACAAGTATACACAAAATAAGTGAGAAATATTTACAACATGCATACAAATTTTTTTTTTGAATTTTTTGATTAAGGACCCTATCTCCCCCTACTTTATTCCTTGTCGTTCAGGTTTCTATTACATATATACAGTCTTCTTTTCTTTTCTTTATGTTCCTTTTCTTTCATTCTTTATTTATTTTAGGTTAAAATAATATACAAATATGCAATTGCATACAGATGCAAGTTAGTAAGTATATGAAGTTAGTATTTTATACAGGTGTTTTATAAGGGATTTTAAGCTAAAATAAATGAATAAAGATGATGAATCGCAGATGCATCACCTGCCTATCATTGTGACTCAATACAAATGGAAAATGAAAAGTAAAAAGTGTAATATAGAAACCGACAAGACTTGGATGATGGGTAATTAATAGAATTCAAGACAAAGAATTCAAGACAACATTCTAGACTAGTTCTAAGGAAATCCACCTCCCTATTAACATGACTATTCTGCTAATATTTGGCAAGTGCTTGCAGCAATAACAAGACCCAAGAGTCAAAGTACGAGCTCTTAGTGCACAAGTCTAGGGCATTAGGCTCTACTCCCTATGTATACATGCCTCACTCTGTCTAGGGAGTACCTACAAGTAAGAAGGGGATTGCTCTCCCAAATTAAGTAATGATGTCAATTACATTTGATGTTAGAGTCAAATGGTATTAGCAGTCCCAATTTTATTTTTGCTTATCATTTTTTATGTTTTTGAATTGAGTAAAAAACATCTAATGTATTTTTGCCTTTTTTTCCTTTTTATCATTAGTGATAGAAATTTGGGGGAGGGGAGAAGACGAAAATGCAATGCACGATAATCACTGATGCATGCAAATATTGATATGCGTTCCTAAGTCCATGTAGAGTGATGGACTTAGGAACGCATCCTTAGGTTTGTTAGGTCGTCTAAAAAGACATACAATTGTTATTGTGATGATCAATTGAAATTACCAGAAAATTTATTTATCTTTATTTATATTTCCAAACTAATGTGTATAATGATAGTACAGAAATGTCGAACTCATGGAGGCAAATTGTGGAAACTAAGGTAAAAGGAAGAGTATCTAAGGTAAATGGGTTTCCTGATTTTTCTTATTTTTATGGTATTTTTTAAATAATTATTTTATTTTATGAATTTTATATTGTTTTTATTGTTTCATAAACCTATAAAGAAATATAAATATTTAGTTTTATAAATTTTTATTTGATTTTAATTTTTTAATTTTGTATTATATTCATTTTTTATATTTTAAGTGGTTTTATGATTTTTATGGGTTTTGAATTAATTTTAAAATGGAAAATGATTTTTTTAAGGAAAAATGAATTATTTTTATTTTTGAAATATAAATCAAATTAAAAATGATTTTATTTTATTGTTACTCTAAAGTATATGAAAATACTTTCTAACATGGTATTGTAGTTTTTGTGATTTTTGTAAAAATATTTATGAATTTTTGAAGTTTTAAGGCTTTTTTATTTTTATGAATTTTATTATTCAATTTTTATTTTTTTACTTTCATGTGTAGAATATAGTAAATTATACTGCAGATAACTATTATAGATATTTTAGAGGTGTTTTTCCATTTTTGTATTTTGTTGTTTGTGTATTTTTGATGTTTTAATGTTTTATTAAAAATAGAAATTATTTATATTTTCTAAAACTTATTTAATACCATAGATAGTATGTTATGAGGTATTTATATGTATTTTATTATTATTATATTGTTATATTAGTATATAATCGTATTATATTTATATATAGTTTTAGGGTTAATACTATAATTAACAAAAATTATAGATGTACATGTGAAATATGGAAAAACCAGGGGGTGTTGTGCGCAAAAACTACAAGATGTAACCTGTACAAGTAAGTGGGATCTGAAGTTGTTGGACCTGTTAGCAAATTTCAACAATAGATGAGGATATGTATGCAAATTTTTGAGGGTCACATCTTTCTCATGAGATTCACCTATACGAGGAGTTGTTCTAGATATAAGAGAGTTATAGGCGCTTATACAAAACACCAAAAGTGTCTTCCCGTCACGTAAAATGCACATAAGGGTCATTTCCCTAGACATGCTTGAACTATCAAATAACAGCAGGGCCTTTTTGCAACTCACCCAAGAAATCTGACAACACGTGCTTGTCACGTGCACTAATAAGCGGTTGGTCGGCAGGCTATAGGAGGTCAACACGTGGCGCGATGTACGCCATTGAATTGGCGGATGATCCTATGGATGTGGTAAATTTTAGGGATCTACTTCATTCTTCCCCAAGTTAACTCGCAGGTGACGATTCTCGATAGGATATGGTGGCTATGCTATGATTAAGGCAGTTTGATGCTTACTCTGTAGGTTGTTAAACTTTGTATGACTGATCCAATTAGTTGCAATACTTTGAGTCGATCTAAGTGACCGCTCTTCATGATTTCAAATGCTACATGTACCAGAGATGGTGACACAACTCATGCAGGTGGTCAGGCTTAGATTTGGATGGACCCACTGTTCTTCCATGTTTTATTCCTCGAAGTTGATGAGGGTAGTGAAAATTTCAAAATTTGATGAAGCTTTTATTTCAAATGTTCGATGGCGTAGATCTCAAGCTCTAGGACAGGTTCCTGCATATTCAGATCTACAAAGGAGCATAACAGTGCTTCAGACGATCGATCAAATTCTCCAGGTGCTCATTCTCGTTGCTTGATTAGGTCTCACAATATGTGTTTCGTGTACGATAGATCTCTCGATCATGTGCTCAGACCAGATCAGTTACTCACTTTTTATCTTTAAGAACATGGTGTTCATTTTCTTTGAATGCAGGCGATGAGGTTCTCGGATGGTTGATGCTCAGGGATGCTCGATTATGTTCTTCTTATATGATATGTAAATGGTGCTTGAAGGATAAATCCACTGAAATGCTTCTTAACATGACTCCTATACCTGTTAATTCTCCAAGAACTCGAGCGTAAAGGCTCAGTCCCAAAGTGGATATAGAAAGGTGATTGTTAGTGTTCCAGCGAAGGTCTTCGAATAGAACCTCGAGCTCCGTCTACTGTGCATGGCCGGAGGTATATATTTGTGTAGGATAAAAGGTGAAATGATGAGATTCGAAGGTGAGTGGAGATGGACCGATGACATTGGGTTTTGATCTAATTTTAGGTCTAAAACATAGAGGAAGAGAGATCGAGAGAAAGGAGGAGAGAAACTGAAGTGAGAATAAGAGAAAGGATTCTAACCTGGGAATTAGATGGATGATCGCATGTGGATGGAGCTTGGTGGAGATTTGTAGTCACGACCTCAACTCTCGTCGGTGGAGAAGGCTAAGCATAAAGGAGTTAGGCTCGTTGTCGGCAACGATCGGGCCTAGATCTCCTCCCTCAACCTCGCTTCAATGACGAAGGTGGAGATGCGACTGTCATCTACTTCTTCCCTCTCTCCCGGAGCTCACAGGAAATGTATGTCAAATGATAAATCTGATCTTCGAAAGGAGCTAGGGGAAGTGGAGGTGGATAATGGCAAATATAGATCTGGAAGAGGGGTGAGAGTCCTTATATAGAGGAGTTGACAGAGGTTTGGGGATAATGGAGAGGCGATTGGGTGAACGACCTAACAACTAGGTCGTTGAAGTGGCGACAAGAGGAGAAAGGGAAAGGAAGAAGGAGAAAGAAAAAGGGCATCATGGAAGAATGGCAGCCAAAAGGAAGGAAGGAGAGAGAAAAATAAAAATAAAAAAATTAGTTTATTAAATTTTAAAAATTATAAACCATTTAATTATGGCTTCTTATTAATTAAATAATATTTTTTAATTTGTAAAAATAAATAGATAAATAAATAATATAGCTATATTTAAATTTTATTCTATTTTCGAAAAATTACGTTTATGGCCTTTTTGTTTGAGATTTAATAGATTTTATTCTTACCTTTTTTTAATTTTATATTTTCTATTGATTTTTATAAACACTTAAGATTTTAAACGGAGTTAAGAATAAGTAAATAGTATAGGAAGATGATTTATTTACATGTAGTACTCATATACAAAGGGGTCCAATTGCCAAAACTCACACGTTTTATTCTACTATTTTTTTGATAATTCAAATAAATTATATTAATAATAAAACAAATTTGCAAGTGAGTTTGATCGATTTGGAGTTTTTTTATAAACAGTTATGAACCTGGAAAGGTGTCTTTTACGGCTTTTTTTGGTTCATTGTAGTTATTTTTTACATTGAATACTTTTTCTTATATTTTTTTATAAATTAATATGTTATTATAAATAACTTTCGTGAAGGAATATTTTGATTTGAGATTTTGTGAATAATAAATAAAGTAGGTAAACATATGGACTAGGTGAAAAATGTTTAAATGCACATTAGTGATTTTTATTTTCTGATATTTTTTTATAGATTATGATCCTTATCTCCCCCTACTTATTTATTTTGTCGACTAACAGAATATTGACTTGGTGTTGGTGTTAGGATCAGTCCGCACATATTTAAAAATATACATCCTTCTTTCTTTTTTCTTTTATTTTTCCTTTTCTCCTTGTTATTTAATTTTGGAAAAAATAAGTTTTAATTAAATACATTAACAAATTAATTTAGAATGTTAGTTAGTGAGAATTAGTGTGTACATGTATTTTACCAATGATTTTAACCGAAAAGAAAGAATAAAAGAGATGAATCATGGATTCATCAATGAGACCCAATTCAAATTTGATCCTTTCTCTCGTATCGAAACCCTCAGTTTTTCACGATGGAGAGTGATGGAGGTGACAGCTCCATCATAGTCCGATCTACAACTTGTTATAGGTGTGAGACTCGATCCAACCATTGTCGGAGCTCAGCCTTCAGGTGGTTCTGTGCTCCCTGTCTCCGAGCTGGTTTGAGCACCTTTTCATAGCATTTGAAGGGAGATAATAGTTACCATATATTAGTTTAATTCTTATCTCATGTAGTTTTGTTGTATTTTAGAATAAATTTTAAATTTATTTTACTAGAGATATCGAGCTTCGGCCACTGTTTCACTCTGCTCTCCCTTATTCTGGCCCTCCTGTCACCACCATCTCCTTTCCCCATCATTTATCTATCACCATATCCATTCCATTCACCTTGATCGGCCCTCGATTGGGGAATCGAGATCCCACTCTGCCTTCATTGGACGTCATCGTCTGACCTCGCTTCGCCTCCATTTTGCCCAATAATGGGTCGAGGTAGTTTGCCCTCGTACCCTCTTTCTTTGTGTGTACAAAACAGAGCCGAAAGGCCCCATAAGGGGGTTGATTTTTCAGAGGAAGCATCTCCAGGTGTCGTAGTCGTTCAAGGTCCCAAAGACCCCATCAATGGTTCCTAGACCTTTCTAAGTGCCCTTGGGAGCTGGGAACAACAATAGAAAGGAGGGGATTTTTTTAGCAGCATCTCAAGTGGTCGTAGGGTTGAGAATCATCAGATCGAAGCTCGTCAGCATCGATTTCATCATCAGTTCTTATAAATTCCCCATCAATAGTTGGATGAAGAGCAAGTCATAGTTCTGATCTCTACCATTCAATCAGAACGAAGCGATGTGTGATACGAGTCATTCGATGGATTTAAGTGATCATATCTCCATCCTCCGCTAATGCTTCTTAGTGGGTAATTTTTCCGGTATACCACCATCGTTTGTTTTTTATTTTTAGTCCTTAGACATTCATCTACAGTTGAAAATCTTTTGTAATATTTGCATTTAGACCCCATCTTATTTATGTGAATTTAGGTCCTTCTCCATGTTACCCTCATGCATATACACATGAGGCAGTGGGCATTTTAGAGAGTACCCCCTCTGGGTTTGTATTTTTATTTTTGGTCCAATAACTTTGATATTAAGTGTATATGTTGAAAAAACTTTTTGCACCCAATATCTTGATTTCTTGGATTATTATGAATTTACCCCTACAAGTATTGTAGTTTCTTTTTATTGCATTTATTTTTATTAAATATTTATATTGTTCTAAAAATTTTAGAAAAATTAAAATAGAGGTCTGATATTTCATTTAGTCGCATATATTTTGTGTTGATTTTTTATTCTCTTTTTATAATTTTTAAAAATAAAAAATAGAGCATTATTCCATATTTACTTCTAAAAATACCCAAAATATAAAATAATTTTTAAAAAATCCAAAAAAGCAAGGTATCTTTATTATTATATTTTGTAACTACATACCAAAAATCATTAAAAATTGCTATAGAAGATACTAAAAGGTAAAAATCCCCAAAACCATATAAATTTTCGTAACAAATTTTTATATCTTTCTCTGATTTTTATCTATTTCATAGAATATATATTATATTAAAAATATTTGTGAGCATTATTGAGATTTTTATCTATTTTTTATTCCAAAAACAATCCTTCTTGATATAATAATTCCTTATTTTGAAATTTTTATCAATTAAAAATACAAAAAAAATCAACAAAATTTACAAGGAAATTCTAAAATAGTGAAAGATATTAAAAACATAAAAGTATTTGATTTTACCATTTTGACTATATATATTTATATTTATAACTATAAAACCTTATATATAGATTATATATTTTTATTACTATATATTACTTATAAATATTACTAATATTTTAGATCCTAATAAATATTTTAAAAATTTAAAAAAAAATAAAATGGATTGTAGTTAATCATATTTTCTTTATTATATATGTATTATATTTATATCTTATATAACCATTGTATTATACACATTATCTATATATACTTATATATCTACTTATAACATATTAAAAAGAATAAGAAATTAAACATCAATAAAATAAAAAATAAAATAAAAGTTAAATATTAAAAACATAAAAATTCACAAACTGGAAATCCCTAAAAAATAAATATAAATAAAAAACCCACAAAAAGAGAATAAAAAGACAAGAGAAGTAAAATTTTGGATTAATTTGTTAATCTATCATGTTTGCTCCTGAGCTTGACACTCTACATACTTACACCTATTCACACACTTTGTAGGGTTATAATAAATTTTAACTCCATATCGATATGTCATTGCTTTATCATTCATCTGTTGGTTAATTGTTGCCTAAATTATGCATTTGCGTACTGTCACCAAAGCGAGAGTTTTCCCACCTTGTCTAGAAAACTATACTGGCAAAAACCCTTGTTCAACTTATGGTCACGTCGCCGAGGAGCAACATCACATAGAATGTTTTTCTTTCTTCCTCTTAGTTTGTTTAATCTTAATTATTTATTTCTTTATTTCATCTCTTTATCTATGTATATAAGAATTATCTAACCATCTCTTTGTTGACCTTGTTGCAAGGGATTTAGGATCAAGGGAAGTTCTCTTAGGAGTCCTATGCACCAATGAGAAGCAGAGTCAGTTTTTCGACACAAGTCGATAGTAGCGAGCATCAAGAGAGGACCGAGAGATATTTTGAGGGAAATTGTACTTTTATTTTTTGTTATAATTCAAGTGAGATAGAGAAACATTTCTAATTTGTAATAATTGAACACTTGTTGACACACTTTTTCCCCTAGCCTTCTAATCAGACACAACTAACAATCGTTGACGTGACTGAACACAAGAGGCGAATCAGGCAATAATTAAAACCCAGACAAGAATAAAGAAATGAAATATATATGTGAAATTAAAATTTACTATAACTCTACAAAGTGTGTGTATAGGTGTAAGTATGTAGAGTGTCGAACTCAGGGAATGAACGTGATAGATTAAGAAATTAATCCAAATTTTTTCTTCTCTTGCCTTTTTTATTTGAATATTTTTATGGGTTTTTTCGATTAGATTTATTTCTTAGGGATTTTTTATTATATATATTATTAATTTTATATTTTTTATTTCTTTTTATATTTTTCTGATTTTGATTTTTTTCTTTTTAATTAATAATAAGTATATATAAGTATATATAATAGGTATTATATTATAAACATATAGGATATAAATATATAAAGATATTATAAAACTAGTAAAATATAATTAAGTACAATCCTTTTTATTTTTGATGGATTTAAAATATTTATAGGGATTTTCAAATATCGATAATAATCATGAGTAATATATAATAATAATAAATTTATAAGCTCTACATAAGGTTCTATATTTATAAATATAACTATATATAGTCAAAAATAAGTATTTTTGGATTTTTAAATAATTTTCACATGAATATATATTAACCATGGCTACAGTGAATGCCATAAGTGACCTATTTCTAAAGAAGCCAGATAAGGGAGCACCTTTAATCAGATATGAGATATTTGATCATATTTTAGAACAATCCTCGCTTGATAGTTGTTCCTCTATAAATCTCATGCCCTCATCATTACTCCAGGAATTCAGGCTAGGTCCGCTAAAACCCACACACATGATCCTTTAGTTTGTTAAATGACTCATTAATCAACCCAAAGGTTTACTAGAGGACGTTATCATAATTATGCAGGATATGAGCTTCCTAGTGGACTTTGTTGTCCTGAACATGGATTTGCCTACACCAATACTCCAGACTCTGATTATTCTTGGTTGATCCTTCGAACTACTGAAGCGGTGGTTGATTATGGGTCTAGAAAGATCACATTCCGCTCCTATAGTGACATAGTCACAATGGACATGATCAATGCACAAAAAGCCACAGAGAGTGCTTCTAATGAAGGCAATCTAGAACCACCAGTTGAAGACTGTGTCATTATTGATATCAGTGATCAACAAGTCTCTTTAAATGACATTCTGACATAGGAAATCCTTTCTTTAGTGGAGGACCTGGAAAGCACAATACATTCTTCTTCCACTGCCAACAGAGAGACAAATTCACAGTCTTTGATCAAATTATTCAAAGAATATTTAACCCAAACCGAAAAATAAGAATTCACTATAGACATGTTAGATACATTTTTATTTGAGCCACAAGTGACAAAGATGGACAACCCCTCCTTAATTTCATCAAAACAATCACCGACCATCACAATTTTAGAAGTGTCCATAGAGTAGACTAAAAAATTACCTAAATTAAAATATTTCCGGTAGGTCTAAAGTATGCTTCCCTTGTCAGTCAATATAATATGCTTCTGGTCATCATTAATAACAAGCTAACTTTGGATTAGGAATCTCGCTTGCTCGAGGTTCTATAGAAAAACCACATAACACTTGGTTGGAAATTTTAGGATCTCCGAGGGATAAATCCAGCCCTATGTTCACAAAATATTTATCTGGAAGATGATTAAAACCGTCCTATGAATTTCAGTGCAGGTTAAACCCTGACCTATGGGATGTGGTCATAAAAGAAATCACAAAGTGGTGTGAAGCTAGCATCATTTAGCCTATCTCTGACTCAAACTGGGTGATCCCATTCCACGTTGTTCTAAAGAAATCAGGGATCACATTGGTTACCAATCTTGGGGGTTTGACAGTGCCCGACAAGTCAGATCTGGTAATCACTTTGTCATCCACTCTCAAGACACTCGATTCATGATCAATGAGATGTTAACAAACAACACACAACTACATAAGCAATGAAAATGTGTGAGCTAAAATTTACTATAACTCTACCAATGTGTATAGTGACAAGTGTGTTGAGTGTCGAACCATTGAGAGCAGAGGGAAATAGAATCAAAAGTGAATAGTCTACTTAATCAATATTTTTGATGTTTTTGTTTTTCAATGATTTTGTGATTTTGAAATCTATTATTTTTTGTATTTTTAATATTGCAAATGTTTTTAATTGATTTCTAATGTTAGTATATATGGAATACGAATATATATCTATATATGCAAAATAAAGGAGACTTGGATTTTTTAAAAGTTTAAAATAAAATAAAGCCAAGACTTTACAAATAAAATGTTTTTAGGCCTTTAGGTTTTCTCTTTTTTGTTACTTTTTGAGAACATTTTATGGATTTTAATAATAGAAAAATATAAAACAATGCAACTTAGAAAATCAGAAAAATGTAATTGGGCCTAATAAATATCTAACAAATCAGATAGGACCCACGATTAATTTTCTTGTAAATTGGATACTATAAAATATTCAAAAAATCAAGACACTATTTTTGTATGTTTAGAATTTCTTTTAGGATTTTTATAATAATTTCAATGTTTTAAAATTATTTAGGATTTTGGTTTATATTTTCATTGTATGTTTTCGGTAGGTATTAGGAAATTATAAAATAGAGCTAGTCTATTTTTTGCGGATGTTTTGAATATTTTAGAAATTTTCTAAGCCAGAATAGGAAATATGAAAATGTCTTTGAATTTTTATAAATATGGAAATAACTTTAATTTCTCTAAGAAAAATGTATGTGATAAAATAAGGTTCCATGCAATTGAGGTATTTTTACTACATTTTTAGGCACAAATGCTAATTAAAACACTTAGAATATATAAAATAATTTAATTCATAGAATTAAGGACCAAAATGCAATTTTTAAGAAGTTTCAATTCATTCGTAATAATATAGCGAAGTTTACGACCAATCTTGCAAAGAACCCAAATAAATTAGATTAAATAAGCACCAACATCGGTATTTTTGCAAAAAAAAGAACTTCTAGGAAGAAACATACAAATATCACAAAAGTATTAAACTAAATTTGAAATTTATGTTACTAAAACAATATAAGGAAACACGGGAGGGCTTTATTGCAAAATACCCAAGAGCCTCACGTGTGAAGGCATGTGAGGTGATCTTACAAGGGACTAAAGTGCAATATCCGAGAAGTCTGGAGCTCTAAATGCAAATATTGCTAATAATATTACACATTTTCTAAATGTTTGCATATTAAAAATATATAACAAAAGGAAAGGAGGGGGTGTAGCTCAAAACACCCAATCCCGCAGGCTCAAGAGAAGAGCAGATCATCTCACTTAACTGCCTCAAATAGTCCTCAGTGCCAGATACCACTTTGTGCGTGTACGACTAGAATCAGATCCTGGCACTCAATCAATCAGCTCTGAAGTGCAGCATCTAATGGTGTTTGTTGTTCTTGGGATCGGTTTGTTATCGGACATCCCTTGAGGTACTTGGAAGAGCAAACAAAGAACTGGGGACTGGTAAGCTTCGATTCGATGCAGATTCGCCTCCAAGCATCCTCACGCGCAGCTAAATCGTGCTAGAGCTTCATGACAACCTTGCATAGCTCCTGGAATCTTCAGAAGTGTATTGGTCCAAGCATTGGGGACCTGGGGATTAAAATGACGGAGCTTCACCGAGAGCTAATTTCGAGGTCCAAACACCCTAGACGAGGCATTACTCTTGCTTCAATATGCAAGGAAGTGTCGCAGCTTGAAGAGGAGATCCCTTGATAAGGTATTAGTTAAACAAGTACGAAAATATAATGAAATGAGCAGTCTCCTACGTATGTGGTTGATGAGACCCGACACCTTCCATTATTGCAGAATTGAAGAGGGTAAGATATGGAATAGATGGATAAATGATGAGGGAAGGGAAATGAGATAAAAGTGGGGCGAAACAATGATGGCTTCAGTTGGACAAGGAACAATTGCTCAAGAGCTCTAGGGTATGAAAAATTTTGTTTTTTATTTTTAGATAGTAATTAAAGAATGTAAAGTCTTGGTTACAATAAAAATGAAATTGCAAACAGAAATGGCAAAGAAATGGAACTCATATGGAAACCTCACGATGGAGCTTCACTGGAGATGGGGTTGAATCGCCTCGACACCCTTCTCCACACCTTTTAGTCAATGAAAATCTTCCTATCACGAAGAACAATCTGTTAAGATGCTTCTCAAGGGGTTACACCGTGAAAAAGAGGGACTAAACTCGAAATGGATGCTGAAGGAGAAGTTAAATAGAGAAAGCGAGAGGAGATTTAGCAAGGAGGATCATTCCTAGATTGATGAAGATAAATCATATCTATATTTAGGGCATGAAACATGGAGATCCAATCATCAACTTTCGTTCATAGCTCAAGGTTTTTTTATCATTGGACTGCATGAGAAAAATGGAGGAAAAGGGGGAGGTGATAGGTCTGACAGGCTCAAGGCTTCTGGAGGGGCAGTTGATTTGAGGTCAACAAAGACCCCATTGTTGTTCTACATCTGCCGATAAAGGACAAACAAGGGAGAAAATAAGGAATTAAATCAAAATAAAATATATAGGTATTTCACTAACTAAAAGTTAAAAGATAAAAAATTCGTATTATTTTATGCTTTACTTTTAGGTGATTTATATATATTTTTATGACTTTATTTATCAAGTGTTAATTTTTAAAAAGTGTCCGTAGAGGTATAATTACCTTTATTTTGTCAAATTACTTTTTATTTTATTTTTTGATTTCATTATCATTTATAAATATTTTATTTTTTATTTACATATATATTTATCTCCATGAGGGTAAGTTACCAGAGCATCGGACTCTTCGATAGTTTAGTGATTTATTTGGGAAGAGCTGAATATTTCATACAGAAGGATATGCATTCCAAGGTTTCGAGAGTATGCGACTGAGAAGATGGTTTTGACAAGACCATGGATTGAACTGGATAATAGCGTTATGGAACCTAAGGGTTGTTGTGTCAAATTTCCTAACCTTGATGTGGTTGCGAACAAACCAAGAATCCAAAGGCCTTAATTGAACTCCAAACATTGATGTTAATAAGACAAGTTTAAGAGTCAAAAATTGTTCCAAGCTATTTCTTTTTTTCTTTATTATTGTAGGCATAAGAGTTTGTTAGGGACTAGCAAAGGCAAGCATAGGGAGTTGAAGAATCTCCATTTCATGACCTTTATTCTTTCATTTTAGCCATAAATATGTAGTTAAATGCTTGTATATGCATTATTTTTTATAGAATAACAACCAATTATTGATCTATAAATATTATGTAAAGTATTGTATTTAGTGACAAAAAAAGAATAAATGAAAGGAGAAGAAAGAAGTGTCAAAGACACTAAGTGACCCTAAACCCCAAAACCCAATCATCATGACAACTTGGTCGACAAGGAATAAAACAGGGGGAGATAAGGGTCAGAAACCACACAAAAACCCTAATTATAACTACCAAATAATTGCATTTTTCGACTCATTTTATTTTCTTAGTTTTATACCTATACAATTATTACGAAGAAAATATAGAAATTATTTCACTCAAAAAATAATGCATAGTGTCCTCCAAACACATAGAATAAAAATTCACAATGAAAATTTAACAGACTTCTATCTTCGCCATACAGGCTCAAAATTCACTAAACTCAACTTTATTGTTTATAAAACTAAATTACTTATTTAATTAAGGTGGTTTTATTCAATTTGGAGTTATGATGCAAATAATGGTTTTTGAGACCACAATTTGCATAATACTTGTATAAAATAAACAATATATATTTCTTATATTTTTCACATTCTTATTTTTATATGAAATTTTAAATATTATTTAAAAAACATGTACATAATAATACTAAAATAAAAATATAAAAAAATAAAATAAATAATATAGTTTAATATATAGGTAAAGGAAACCTATTATATATATTACATGTATTTATTTATTTACGTAAAAAAATAACAACAGAAAAATAAAGTAAAAATATGTACATGTGTATTTTAAAAAATCTGTGAACATAAAAAATATGTATTTAAAATAATAAAATATCATATACAAATAAATTACATAATATATATGTAATTATACTTATAATTATACATGTAAAATGAAAACATAATAAATTAATTGTAAATATAAATAAAAATCACAATAAAATACTACATAAAATAATTTTTTTTAATAAAATCATTTATTTTTTTAAATTGATTTAATAAAGAAAGTATTCCCTATTCCATCATCATATGGAAGATGTGGCCCTATCATGGGCCAGTCGTTGTTGACCCAGCAGTCAACTCGTTGCCTTCTCCTATAACCTTGTCAGACTAGTTGACTCCCTTCTTCCTTGTATTTTCCTCCTTGATTCACAGCCCAATTCTACTCGATTTCTTCATGAAAGTTTCTCCTCAATCAATGCTCTTACATGCCCTATTAATTCTTCGATATTTGGAGCTTGTTCAACCACAAAACCTCTGTCAAACACCCCTTGTACATTTTCCCTAGCTGAGCCCCATTTAAATTTTGATACTTCTTGGTCTCCCCAAACCCTTATATTTCTATCCAATCAAGTCAAGCAAGGTAACAGCTTGCGCCTTGCGAGTTTGTAGTGCGCGAGGGACGATTTTTCAAGTGCTCTAAGCCTTTGCTTGATCTTCGGTAGACTCTGTGACCCTAGGCATCCTCCGGCTAGTGAGCTCCATTTTCTTATATTTTCAATTCCTAGCTTTGGCAGTAATCTATTTTTTCCTTTTGTTGTGCGTCATTTTATCTGTTATTTCATAAAATCTCAAAATCGACTTCGCCAGAGCTAGTGCTTCGTCCACTATTTCTCATCGTCTCTGCCCTCATTCTGACTGCATAACCACCTCATCTCCATCCCCATCGTATTCTCTACATATCTCACATCCTAGTTTCCCCTGATCTACCCTAGATAAGGAGATTCGCTCTTCTCCTCTGTCTTTCATTGGAGAGCACCGCCCCGCCTCCATTTAGCTACAAATGAGGTTGAGGCAGTTTTTCTCGACCTCTAAAACCTTTCCATGCAAGTTAGATCCTTCAGGAGCCCAACTAGTATGGATTAGAACCTGGACGAGGTTCATAGGAACACCAAGCTTCTATGATTTCCCAGGACCCCATCAATGAGTCTTCGACCTTTTTGACATCGCCAATAGCTATGGAATACTTCAAGGAAACTCTCGAGCCGCTCAGCAAGTGGGAGGCCTAGAGGATGAAGCTTGTAAAGAACAAGGTTCTTCCCGGATCTTTAAAGCTTTCTCTCCACCGTATGTTCACCTCATCACTCCAGAACCTACATGCATCATTCAATCAATCGACGAAGAGCTGCTAGACTATATGGAGAGATTGTAGTCTCTGCCCTCCATCGATCGAACCGTCTTCAGGCACTCAGATGCTGATGCATGGCAAGTAGATCCTTATCAGGCGTTGATCACCATCTTAAGGTGTATTTTGCATCCTTTCCCCCACTTATTTTGTAGTTTACATTTAGTTCATAAACTTTCACTTGCAGTTCAAAAATTTTTGTATTATTTTTCACCAATACCCTTGTCCTTATTTTATTTACATTTAGGTCTAATCTGCGTCACCTCATGTACACAGACAAGTAAAGATGCATGATATTTTGCAAGGACCCCTCAAGTTTATGTTACTATTAGGTCCAAGGATTTTATATTAGAATGTTATATTTTTGGGAAAAATTACAAGTGGACATTATAACTTTTTAGATATTATAAAAATACCCTTGCTAGCATGTTTAATATTGAAATATTTGGGATTTTTACATGTATCTCCTAGACTTTTGTAGGATGTTCTGATTGTTTATTTAAAAAACATTGAGGTCCTTGCTAGTACATGTAATTTTATTTATTATATTTTGGTTATTAAAAGTAGCATTTTGCATCTAAAAATCTTAGGAAAATTATTTTTAGTTCCTAGAATTATTGTGAATCACATATATTTTTCTTGAGGTAATTAAAAATATTTTCCCATTTTTAAAATATAAAAAGAGTGCATTTTCTCTCATTTGCATTTAAAAATACAAAAAATATATATGATCACTTTTAAAATTTCCAAAACATTAATGTATCTTTATTATTATATTTTTCAACTCCAAACCAAAATCACTAAAATTACAAAAGAAAAACACTAAATTTTAAAACACACCAAAAAACCTAATAAAAATCATTAAAAATTATTTAAAACCCCAAAAATATTAGTTCCTTTTTTCCTAAATTTTTCTATATTATATATTTAAAATATTTTGGAAAATTTTGAGATATCTATTTCCAAATTCCAAAACAAGCTGACCTATAATTATTGGTGCGTGTTTTGACATTTATAATCAATAAAATATAAAAAATAGCAAAAAAATAATAAGAGGGCTTTTTACCCGGCAGACCCTATAAAATTTTTAAATTACCTCTACGACCTTTCGCACGATGTAATTACCCCATCGACCCTTTTAATTGCCCCAAGAACCTTCGTGGGCTTCAAACAGATTAATCGGAGTGTTCATGGGGTAAGAATTGGAAAGTTTACACGGTTGAGGGGGAATTAGGTTGTTTCAAAGGTCGTGGAGGTAATTGGAAAAATATATAGGGTCTACCGGGTAAAAATTCCATAATAAAATTAATAAAAACAGAGAAAAACATTAAAGACAAAAAAATTTATTTTATAATTTTTGACTATATATAGGTATTTTTTCCTTATATCTAGTATATTCATTATTACTATATATTACTTATATTTACTATTAATATCTATAAATACCATAAATATTTAAAAACCCTAAAAAGGTACATCGACTTAGTCAGCTCGTACGGGTTCGTTGCTGGTGCTAGCGCCTCCTTGGCTGCATCAGCTTGTCTCTAGATTTTATTGTTAGAGTTTGATTTTTGGTTTTCTTTATTTTTGTTGTTTTCTCTACATATAGTGTGACATGATCTTCCTTCTCACTTCCTCCTCCAAAACTTCACGCTGGCACAAATGATGAAGACTCCCAAATGTGAAGTCTTATTCTTTCATTTCGTACAAGAAGACGACTTCAATGTCCAACTGCTACTGAGAGCAAAAGAATTATATAACATAATCAAAGCATTCATACCTAGCTTGATCAGGAATTAAACATTGCAAACGACCATCTCCTAGCGTCGGGAATTGTTGGGGTTGGCCTCAACCTACGCGAGGATGATGGTTTTGACAATGGTGAGTTCATCCAACTTCTTTCTCATTTCTCATAATCTTTTCACTTGCTCTGCAAGTCAATCAAGAGTCAAATTCACAGGAGTTGTCTTTGATCAGTTAATTGTTGACTTCATTCTAATGGACATGATGTCCCTTCCCTTGGGAGCTATCTCAAGTTTAGAGTTTGACAAACTAACACCCAATTTAGAGTTTGAGGTCAATTAAATGTCTACAATTAGAAAACTATCTCAATTGATCTTGAAATAAGCACTAGATATGGAAAGAGTTCAAAATCAGGGTTGATTCTAGACATCATTAAGATGGAGAAGTATATGGAGTGAAATCTATCTCCATCCAAAAGGATCAAATTTCGAACAAAGGAGATCCCAGTTTATTTAAGAAGGCAGAGAGTCACGTGAGTGGTTCACGAAGTCCTAATCAGACTCCTGGTAATCACCCTGAATTATTGGAGATGATGACATTGGAGACTCGATGTGGGTGTTCGTAGAGTCCGAAAAAAGCTGTCTCAAATGCGACATCGTAGAATCAAAAAATGATTGAAATGATGTGGATTTGGATAGTGAAAAATTAAAGGAAAGGCTCAAATCGAGCAGAAGAAAAGAAGTGTGCAAAGAAGTATGAATCAAAGGCACAAATGTGCGATGTTTTTTGTCTTGACCAAAATGTAACTGATCAATCAAACCTCAATACAAGGATGATTTCACCTACTCAACACATAGTGCCATAAAGGTTTGACAATAATATTTGTTAATTTTATTGGTTTTCTTGCAATATTTTCAAATTTAGTCCTTAGCGGCTATCTCTAGAAGTAAGTGATTACTACCAAACAATCATCTTATACTTCCCATTTCCTTTGTAACCAATATCCTATACATTTTAAGGTCATTGCTCTTGGGTCAATATATACTGCTCCATCAAAGAATATAGGAGGAAGACGATAGGTGAATTACTACTTCAAAACCGAGTGTGCAAGTAGACAAGGCCCTACTCGGATGCAAAACAATGAGACGAACACCCCTATGAGGGGATGTCCTATGCTAAATACATCAAACTAGGTTTGAAAGAAGATAAAGCCCTTCTCTCTCATTTACGATAGAAGCAAAAATACTTCATGAATCTAGTTAATAACAAGGTAGTATCCAAGCAAGGATTTGGGTTCTATTCTTTAAGGGACGTGCATCACTTGATCTAGTGAGTACCTAAAAAGAATGAGGGTATTGCTTACTGTATACAATGAATGTTCAATTAACCGATTTTATTTTGATCAAGTTTTCTTTAGCAGTCACTTTTAAAAAAAATTTGGTTATCACTTTTTTTGATATTTTTATGCAAACTATCTATCTTTTTTTTACCAATTCTTTCCTTCCACTATCTGCTCAAATAGGAGGGAGAGGTCAGAAAAGAAATACAAGACAAAAAAATTATGAGGTGATGTTCAGTCAGAGTGCTAACTTACTTCCCATCTCTCTTTATGTGGGATGCACAACATAATTGAAATTTACACTAAATGAATGCAACGAAGAAATCATCATAAGATATGAGCTTCTATTATCATGAGGAACTTGTTCAATTTGACTAAGTCCGAGCAAGAGACTATAGGTACAAGAATGGTATTAGGGCTTTGGACTTATTTTAATCGAACATCAACTCCTATAATCACAATATCAATTAATGAAGACATGAAATGAAAATAAGGTGCAAAGCACAAATCATGAGAAACAAATGAAAATAAGATGAAAAATAGGGAGGAATAAAAGTCAAAGGCGAAGAGAATTGCTAAAAGCCACGTGGATCCCCAAGTAAATAAATACGTGGTAAAATAGGTCCTAAGAGTTTGAGGGTCATTGACATATATTATTACAAATTAAGGAATGAATCACTCTCTCACAAAATTTTTAATTAAGTCTATGTCATTCTGCTCCAACAAATTCCTTATCTTCTCCCGGTCTCTTTGTTATTGGTGGGTGAACAATCACCAACCTTCACGTCTCTAGGGTGCCTTGAGCATACTAAGAAACTCTCCCTAGATAAGTTGGACCTCGTAACAAATTAAAACAAGAAATTGGTCAGACAACTTATATAGCAAATAGAATAAAAGAGAGTAAAGTAGATAATGTAGACGAAGCTCATAGATGATAAGAAACTAAAAAGACTACTCTATTCTAGTCAATCATTGCTCCCCGACAATGGTGTCATTCGATGAAATGCAAAGATCTATGATCACCTAATATATGTTCTTCGAGGTCCTGTGGTGTTCGACGAGTTGGATCCAGCGATTGATGTGTTGGCCACTCACACGACACTCGATTCTCGATCAATGTGATGTCAATAACTATAAACTGACAACTAGATAAGTAGTGAAAATGTGTGATATAAAATTTATTGTAACTCTACAAGAATGTGTCTATAGTGACAAGTGTGTAGAGTGTCGAAACCACTGAGGGTAAAGGGAAATACAAACAAAAGAGAATAGTTAACTTAAGCAATATTTTTAATGTTTTTGTTTTTCAATGGTTTGTGGGTTTTCAATTATATACTTTTTTAATGTTTTATTTTACGTATTGTTTTAATTGATTTTTAATTTAAGTAATAAGAATACAATAATATATATGAAATAATGATATATGTATATATGCAAAATAAAAGAATTTTTTTTTGAAAGTTTAAATATCAAATAAAGCTAGAATTTTCCTAATAAATAGTTTTAGGATTTTTAGTTTTTCTCAATTTTTTATATTTTTGGTAATTTTTGAGAATATTTATTGATTTTTAATGATAGAAAAACCTAAAATAGTATAAATAGGAAAATAAAGGAATTGAAATATGTCTAACCATATATTTGTCTATTTTATAGGGTCCAAGATCAATTTTCTTATAAAATATATAATATAAAAATATCTTGAATTTAAAACTCCATTATTAGATTTTCAATATTTTTTATGATTTTTGTAAGATTTTCATTGTCTTGCAATTTTTAAGGTTTTGATTTTATTTTTTTCATGGGTTTTGGATATGTTTTAGGATGCCATAAAATACAGTTTATGGGAATTTTGGGGGATGTTTGATTTTTTTATAATTTTTCTAAGCTAAAATAAGTGAATATGCATTTTTTTTATTTGTATATATAGGAAAAAAACTTTAATTGCTCCAAGAAAAATATATGCAATAAAATAAGGTTCTAGGTAATTAAGTTATTTTCATACAATTTTCAGATAAAAAAAGGTACTAGATAACAAAATGCTAATTAAACCCTTAAAATAAAAAATAAATTAATTCAGAGAATTAAGAACCTAAATCTAATTTCCAAGAAGTTTCAATTCATTTCATAACTATGTAGCGAAGTCTAGGACCAATCTTGTAAATAACCCAAATAAAATGAGATTAAATAAGCACTATTAGGGGTATTTTTCAAAATAAACGAACTTCCATTGAGAAACATGGAAATATCAAAAAAAGTATTAATGTTAATATGTAATTATAGGTACAAAACAAAATAAGGAAACCAGGAGGGCTTCCTCGCAAAATACTCAAGAGCCTCACATGTGGAGTGATGACATGCATGGAAACTCGGGTTAAGTATGAAATAAATAATAGTCGTTGTGACCCAAATCATCAAGTGCGGTCAACCGAGAAAAATATTTTATTTAAACAACTTGAAAGATATCAAACAATGAAAGCAAATGTAATCGGTTTTCGCTATTCTTTTAACCGGGTATAGCGACTAGGGTCGAACACAAGGAGCACAATTTAAAAACTATGCAGTCAATTTTCAGAAATGAATTCTTAGTCGTTTTTGAATTTTTATTTATTTTTTTTATAAGGCATAAAGGATAAAAACACACACACCACACTCTTTTCTTGTATTTTTTAAAATGATAAAAAACACTCAGAAAAATAAAAAGAAATTGTTTTTTATTTTAATGTTTTAAAATATTTTTGGTAATTTTTTTTTGAATTTTTCTGATGTTTTTGTGATTTTTTAAAAATCAAATAGTGGAAAATAATGAAATCAATGCGCAACCAAGATTCTTTTGCAACTTAAAAATCCGTTAAGTGCCCAAAATTCCTGGAATTGATTTTTAAGATAAACTACAAAGAAATATCTACAATCAAAAACTTTATTCACAATTTTTGGATTTTTCTAGAATTTGCTACATGTTTTTATGATTTTTCGTATTTTGCAATTTTTTGGAGTTTTATAAGGAGTTAATGCATGAAAATTGGTCAAAAATTAAAAGACAACAAAACACACCTATAATATTTTTTGAATTTTAAAGCAATTTTTCGATTTTTTTTAATTTTCTAATTTCGAGTATGAAAAATATGTAGTTTTTTATTTTCTAAATATATCAAATATCAATAAAATTTGATGAAAAAATTATACAATGAATAAGACCATAACAGGAGTCTATGCAATATTTTTGAGAATTTTCAGAGCACGCATAACATTTATTCCATTAAAAAGATCAAGCAAATTATGGTTCTGGAACTATGAAGCGCATGCATTGTACGTGATCTTTTGGAGGACAGGGGTAGTTTTGCAAATATGATAGCCTCCAAGGACGAGGATGCTATTTTGCCAAATATTTTAATATAGAGTTTCCTTCGAACCCTTTATTCTTGTTCTTCCAAGATGAGCCAAAGGGGGGGATGAGGGAGCCGTCGCCGCCCGCGCACAAGGGTTGGCAATGCATGGCATGGAGGGCAGCGACCGCTGGAGCACGGGACACGCGCGTCTAGATCGGAAGGCGCGAGATGGCGCGTAGGGAACCGCAGACGGCCTGAAGCCCGGGGGGCTGACGTCGCAGGAGGTGAGGTCGGCGCAGACGGGAGTAGCGCAGGAGCGCGCTGGAGGTCTGGAAGGAGGGCGCGGCACAGCGCGCACGACGCACATGGCAGCCGACGGCGGAGGCGAGGTCAGCGCAGCGGCGAGCTGCGGGTCGCTGGGCGGTTGCAGTGTAGTCGGATGGCGCGTACGGACCGTGATGGCGGGGCTGGGCGCTTGGGGGTTACAGTGTGGCCAGCTGGCGCATGCGGACCGCGATGGCAGGGTTGGGTGCTGGGGGCTGCGCTTGACGTTTTTTTGTTTTTTATTTGTAAACAGAGCTGTAAATATCAACAAAATAATTTATTTATTTATTTATTTTCCTACAAAATAGAAAATTAGAAAAGAAAAAATATAATATATTTTTATATTTTTTATTTATGCATAAAATTAGGAGGGATGAATGTGGATGGATCTTGGCGAGGTGTGGAGGATAGATACGTGACTCCAGTAACCATGTGTGATCGGAGGTGGATGATTGCGTGAGGAAGAACGTGAAGATGGAGGGATACAGAAATGAGATGAAAAATTAATGTCGGACGCGGATCAAAGAGTGATGGAAATTTTTGTGGTTTTGCGCCCTAAATTCTAATCACTACATCTAAGCAAAAATTGAAACTATGGTTTATCTAGGCAAAAAGACTAAAATAAAGTTGTGGATCTCACCTTGGATTTGGACACGCCGTGATGGCCTCGACGACGACCGAATCGCTGTCACTAACCGGATCGGAGGCTGGACACACTTCTGCAACGAGTAGCTCTCGGAGATCGGGCTCCTCTCTCCAAAGATTGATCAAAGAGTGAATGGGGAGGAGGAGCCCATTAAAAAGAGAAAAAAATGATAAAGGAAGGTATATACTCTTAAGGATGGTGTTTAGTGGTTAATAAATAAAATTATTAATTAATTAAAAACGAATTTTGAAATTAATTAAACTAAATAAATTAAATATTTCCAAAAATCAATTAGCCAAACATTTGAAATATAATTTAATTTAGAGTACAATGGAAGTGAGTTTGGTTCAATTTGAGTTCATATGGAGCTGAAACTGGTATTTCATTGATTTCATTGTACCTTTTTCTGAGGGTGATTATTAGTAATATGTACGTTATTTTACTTTGCAAATATTTTTATTATTTACAACACATCTTTATTTACAATTTTTGTTTACAAAAATTATTAATCTGAGGTCAAATTATGTACAAATAAAATAGTACATGTTTTATACAATTATACAGGGAAGTTATGTACAATTTATTTTTGGATTTTTGACAAAAGACCCTATCTCCCCCTACTTTATTCCTGGTCGATTAGGTCAAGTCTTGACCATCTCTCAAGGTTCGGGTCAGTCTGTATTTTTCTTTTCTTTTTCTTTTCTTCTTTATTCTTTTATTTAAGCACAAAAGTGTTAGAAATGCATAATTAACAAATACATGCAAAATGGTAAAATTATGGAATTAGTGGGTATTTACAAGTGTTTGACTAAGAAAATGAAGCTAAAATTAAAAAATAAAGGCGATGAATCGTGGATTCATCATTCCCCTATACTTTACCTTTGCTAGTCCCTTAGCAAACACTTATTTGGAAAATAAGTGAAAACAAAAATAAAGAAAGAAAAAAGGAAGGAAGTTAGAATAATGTTGACTTTTAAACTTATCTTCATAAAAATGTAGTCTGGAGCCCTGTCAGACCTTTGGATTATTAGTGTGTTGGAACCTTACTGAGAGATGGATTTAAAACCTAACAGCCTCTAAGTTTCACAAGACTCTTATTCAGGTCTCCTCAATAGTCAGATCAGAACAAGTTTACGTACACACATTCTTATGACTATGAATTCTTACTAGTACGGTGTAAGTGAATATATAGCTCCTCATCTAAGAAGTAACAAAGAGACAACCTCTCTCAACAAGATAACTCTATTCCCCCGGTCTAGCAACTCTTTCCTCAAGGAGCGAGGATATTCCCTTCTATGTTTCAGAACAACCAGCTCAAGAAGAGGGGATGGAGAAGAGAATGGATGGTAACCAGTGTTGTTACCAATCCTTGGATGCATGAGCTAATATAGCCATGTCACCCGCTGCAAGCTCACAAATATTTGACTTTAAAGCACTTATTCTTTTTTTTCACTTGTATATACACTCTGGCAGGCACTTTACTTTTCAATCAGGCCTGTCTACTTTTGGAGATTCTACATTTTTTCGATTTTTTTTAAAATATATACAAGGTGCAGCATGTACATAAGGAGTTTTTACTCTTAAGCTAGTAGACTATCCCTATTTTGAAGCATTATTACAAACCCACAGCTCTTGTCTTTAGACCTCAACATCACCAAACCAGGTTGAGACGCACTTCCCTCCCTAGAGGAGGACGAGATTTTCCGCCTAGATGTACTACCCTCGTATGCTACCCCAAGCCAAAAGATTCTGCCCCCTCACTACCTCCTCCATGAAAAGCTACGTGTAGAGTGCTTTGTCCAAGGTAAGCCACGGTCTGAAAGAATCATGCGTGTGTTGTTAAATATTCTACTTAGACTTATCAAGGACATGTGAACATAGTCTTATGGACTCGAAGAATTAATTCACTAGGAACTGAAAGATCTTAACTCCAAATCTTATGAGGTTCCTCTGAAATTAAGTGGATTAAGGTCCAACTAAGCTCCCTTCTTCAAATTTATTCCAGACTTAGTTTAATTGTCAAAATTATCCTCAAAAATGCACATGTCAATGCAAGAAAACATGTACAATGCAAAGAGAAAACAAAATCTTTTGTGAAATAATTTTCTAAATTTTGAAATTTTTATGGATTTTTGAAAAATGATGCACATGCAAAAGTTTTTTAATGCAAATAGATAGAAATATATACAAGTATATACATAAGGGTTTGGGATTATATACACATATTTACAAAGAAGTAAGTCAATTATTTACAAGAGTGATGAGAAAGGATTTAAAACTTGAGTGATTTATACAGGTATATACATAGTTGGATTTTTTAATTTATTATTTTTTAATAATAATTTTTTGATGCATGTATTCCTCAAATTTATTTGAAAATAATTTTACAAAAAAATTTAAAAACTATAACCCAAAATAATTTTTCACATAAATTTTCAATCATTTGAAAACATTTTGCATCAAACATTATATATAGGTTTTCAAATGAATTTTTCAACCATTTTTTCAAACATTTGCAAATAGTTTTACAAACTCTTTTATTTCACACAAAAAGAAAATTTTTATAATCCATAATATTTTTACAAAGGTTGAAAATATTTTTCAAACATTTTTCAAATAGTTTTCAAAAGATTTTTCAAATAGATTTTCAAACTAATTTCAAAATATTTTTCAAAATATTTTTCAAAATATTTTAACCTGACTAATAGTCAGTATGTTCAAGAAGAAAAAAATTAAGAAACTTTCTGCATCTTTTTATTTTTTTAAGTATTTACACAGTAATTTAGCCATATTAAAAATATGAAAGTACGAGTTATAGCTAAAGTATGTATACAATACATACGACACCCCCCTATACTTAGCTCGAACTATGTCCTCATAGTGATCAAAGAGCTAGAAAGAAAGACATAACTCGTGCTAAGTATAGAAAAGTGAAAAGAATAGTATACTACAACGGTGAATAAAAGAATAAAATCAATCGAAGTCGGTGATCCCCCTATACTTAGGATCAAGTAATCCTAAGTAAAGAAGACTATACACAAGGGGAAAATCGAGGAGTAGAATGTATTGGGTTTACCCCCCCTGTACTTAGGGTAAAATATCCCTAAGTATAGGCTGCAAAACAGAGGTATAAAGAATCAAACGAATAATCACAAGTCTGACACGCTCCCATACTTAGGGTAAAGTACACCCTAAGTATCGCATAATCATAAGATGAAAATGGGGTGTGAGACAAAAGAATGTGCGATATTGACATCTGGATCTATACATCTGTGGGAGGACGTGAAAATCAGGCATGAGATGCAAATGATGTGAGTCAAAAACCATGTCTCATGCAAAATGAATAGGGGCAACATCGACAATCAGTGGATCATGATCCAGATATGGCTTCAGGCGTTGACCATTAACTCGAAAGGTGGATTCAGATGACATCTCAGATATATCGATGTTGTCATTGTCATGCACCTTTCGGACCAAGTATGGTCCCTTCCACTTGCTCTGCAACGTTGCTAGAAATAGTTTTAACCTGGCATTGAATAACCATACTTTCTAATTCGGCTCAAACTGCTTATGGCTGATGTGAGAATTATGCCATATCTTTACTCGTTCCTTATACTGTAGTCTACGCGAAAAGGCTGTATCTTGAAGTTCCTCCAGGGCTACCAATTCTGCATTTCTTTGATCTCCTACACTCTCTGGATCCAAAAATATCTCAGTAACAACCCATAGTGACTGATGTTTCAGCTCAACTGGTAAGTGGCATGGCTTGCCATAAACGAGTCAAAATGGAGATGTACCCAATGGGGTCTTGAAGGATGTACGATATGCCCACAAGACCGAGTCCAAAAGTTGTGACCAATCCTTTTGATCTGGGCAGACTACCTTCTGCAATATAGTCTTAATCTCCCTATTAGAATTCAGCAAGACCATTCAGTTGTGGATGGTAAGGAGTGGCAACTCTATGATCTATGCTGAACTCATTAGCAAGGGTCCTTACCATGTCGTTGATAAAATGAGTTCCCCCGTCTGATATCAACACTCTAGGTACCCCAAACCGTGTAATGATATTTTTCCTCAAGAATTTGCAAACAGTATTAGCATCTGCGATTCGGGTGGGGGTGGCCTCAACCCAACGACTCACATAATCTACAGCAAGCAAGATATAATCAAATCCCTGACTCTTAGGAAATGAGCCCATCAAATCGATGCCCCGTGCGTCAAATGCCTCACAAAAGTGAATGGGCTGCATTGGCATCATATTTGTCTGTCCACAAGTGCCCATTTTCTGACAGTTAGTACATTTCTTCACAAATTCATCTGAATCCTTGAAGAGGGTAGGCCACCAAAGGTCGGATTGAAGCACCTTTTGTGTTGTTCGTCTCCCAGAATGATGTCCCCCTACCTCAAGCTTGTGGCAATAGGTGAGGACGCCATGCTGCTCTTCTTGAGGAATACACCGTCTCCAGATGCTATCCCCTCCTTCATGATAATAAGTGGAATTCTCCGAATGGTACGACTTGGATTTTGCAAGAAAGGCCTCAAGTCGCTGTCTGGGCCAATCTTGTGGAACTTTCTTCGTGACAAGCTAGTTCACAATATTAGCATACCATGGATGTGAGGTGATTTCAAGGATCGCCTCATCTAGAAATGTTTCTGCAATAGGTGTAATCTGATCTGAATCCCCAAGGTTCTCTAGATGGGAGAGATTATCTGCCACCACGTTCTTGACTCCAGGTTTATCCCTAATCTCACTGTCATATTCCTGGAGTAAATGGATCCATCTGGTCTATCTAGCTTTAGCATCCTTCTCTGCCCTTAAGTATCAGATGGTGGTGTGATCGTATAAATAGTCACTTTAGATCCAAGAATGTAAGATCAAAACTTATCCAAGGCAAAGACCACAACTAGCATCTCTTTCTCTGTGATTGTGTAATTCCGCTGAGCGGCATCCATTGTTCTGCTAGCGTAGTGAATGGCATATGGTAATCCATCCCTCCTCTGTCCTAGCACGGCCCCTACAGCAAAATCGGAGGCATCCGTCATGATCTCGAATGGGAGAGACCAATAAGGCGGTTGAAGGACGGGAGCCTCAACAACTAGATTCTTGAGAGTCTCAAATGATGCAAGACACTTATCATCTATAAGGATCTCAGTGTCTTTTGTCAACAAATTAGTAAGCGATCGGGCAATCCTACAGAAGTCTTGTATGAACCGTCGGTAGAAACCGACATGACCCAGAAAAGACTGCAACTGTCGTACATTGGACGGTGGATTGAGTTTCTTGATAATATCTACCTTGACCGGGTCAACCTCCATGCCCCTATTAGAGATGATGTGGCCAGGGACCATCCCTTGAGTCACCATGAAATGACTCGTCTGCCAAGATAAGACTAAATTGACCTCAATGCAGCGCTGAAGTACTCGGTCTAGGTAATCAAGACATGCATCAAAAATGTCACCATAGACCGAGAAGTCATCCATGAAGACCTCAAAATATTCACCAACCATGTCCTAGAAAATAGAGAGCATGCACCTTTGGAATGTAGCCGGGGCATTACATAATCCAAATGGCATCCGTCGAAAAGCATACATCCCAAACGGACAGGTGAACGTTGTTTTCTCTTGGTCTTCGGGCGTTATGGCCACCTGGTTGTATCCCGAATACCCATCCAAAAAGCAATAATAACTCTTCCTATCTAATCTCTAAATGATTATATCTATGAATGGTAGCGAGAAGTGGTCCTTCTTGGTAGCCTGATTCAATCGTCTGTAGTCCACACAGACCCTCCAAGAAGTAGGTACTCGGGTAGCTATATCCTCTCCAGACTCGTTCACAACTGTGGTGTTACATGTCTTCTTGGGTACCATATGCAATGGACTAACCCACTTGGAGTCGGAGATGGGGTAGATAAAATCGGCGCTCCACCACTTAGATATTTCCTTCATGACCACTTCCTGAAGATTCTGGTTCAGCCATCGTTAGAACTCACGCGAGGGCTCGGCGTCATCTTCAAGATAAATGTGGTGGCAACACAGGGCCAGATTTGTCCTCTGGAGATCAGCTACAGTACATCCTATTGCCTTGTGGTTTCATTCAAGAACATCCATCAAATGAGATTCTTGGTCTTTAGTCAAATCTGCTGAGATAATGACTGGGAACATATCTGGCTCACCCGCAAGGAATCTATACTTCATGCACTGCAGTAAGGTCTTTAATTCTGGGCAAGTGGGAGCTGGTAAATCTGGCTTTTGGAATGTCTGAGTGAATGCTAGAAGATCCGTGTGTGAGAACTCTCGCTGCAATAGTAAATCTGACGAAGATGGCCCTGCTAGTATATCTGTCAATGGACCTGGCTCACTCTTCGCCCTAGCTGTCGTCTCTGTAGGCACCAGACACGGTAAATATTCATCGAACTTCTGCCAGTCAAAGTCGGTGTATGTGTCTGAGGAATCTGAGTCTGAAGCACACGAGACAAAATCGTCTTCGCTATCCTGATCATGATAAATAGCCTCTACTATATCTTGTGCCATGAGTGTGCTATCCGAACTCTCATATGTCATGATATATGAATCTACACTGTTGGAAGATGTGGCAAGAGCTCGTGATGCGGGATCTTCCCAAACCACTTCATCGTCTATAAGCACAAAGTCACACTCCTGGTGGATGTCTAGCTTTGCATCTGTCATCTGCTCTGACTCGATCATATGGTCTGAGCACTCTAAATCTCTAGCTCTGGTCTCCTCGATCGTCTCTATTTGTATACTTTCACCCTCGACACGAAAGTATACCTTCCCGCTATCATGGTCGAACAACACCTTTGCTGTGGCCAAGAATGGTCATCCTAAGATGATGGGGGTATCTGTCACTGATTTAGGGACCTCCATGTACAATACAACAAAGTCCATGAGGAATTTCAAGCCTTGAATTGTGACAATGTCCTTTAATAACCCCTTCAGCCTCTTAACAGATCAATCATCAAACTGAAGGATCGCTCTGCTTTGTCTAAGAGGGACAAACTTGAATTGATCAAGTAAGGCTGCTGGAAGAAGGTTGATCAATGACCTGCTATCTAATAGGGTACGATCGAACAACTGCTCATGAATATAGCATCAGACATATGGACCTCCTCCATCGGGTCTATTGGCTGGCAGTTGATTCTGAATAGCGAAGCAAGTGGAACGTGTAAGCACATGGATTTATGCATTATGATTCCTCTTCTTCCTATGCACAGTGGTCTTCTCTCTCAAGTGCTTCTGGAAGAGAGGGATGTGCTCTAGTGCCTCCTATAGAGTCGGCTGGATATGAAATATGTCTGTCATCTGCTGGCTGAACTCTAACTGCTGTGATTTTTTTGGATTTTTTGTTTTCTTCCCCTGCCCCGAGCAGAGTGCTTGAGGGAAGGGGATAACTGGACCATCCTCAGATAGAGGGTCGGGAAGTGGTTCCTACTGCTGAGAAGGAATGGAACCCATACAAGAATTATCATGCAACACATATGGACTCGGAGTAGATGACGAAACCTTTACATTATTCATATTTTTGGTGTTTTTAACGATGTTATGAGGTACAAACACAGATGGAAACACAACTGGAATAGACATGGTGTCATCAATACCACCCATGACATCTGTCTTTGCGGCATCAGCACCACGCTTTGTCTTAGCATCACGTCTAATAGTAGCAACAGTACCACCAACTGTTATCTGGGGAAATGACGGCCTCGGTACCATCGAGTGGATAATCATCCTTGGTGGCATAAACACCACCATCATCAACATCATCAGCGGCATAAGCATCACTATCCTCCTCGTCTGACGCTCTAGAATCATCATGTGTTTGTCGCTCAGACGAGGCATCGTCGGCTGGCATCCTACCGCTCCTAAGTGTTACAAAATCAGCATCAAATATGTAGGAATAAATATCATTAAAAAATATCATAGGAGTGGAGGTATCTGTAAATCGTAGTTTCTCAGATTTCCTCTTCAGATTGTTTGGGTTATGTTCAATCTGAACAGGTATGGCAGCTTTTCCCTTGATCATCTCCCTTATTTCTTGTCGGAACTCATCCATCTCTCGTCGGAAGGATGCCTGTTGGTCAGTGAGTAAGCGGCGAGGTCATCAAGGGTTGAGTTCTCATAAACAGGTGCATAAGAACCAGATGGGTTGCCTTGCTGGAAATGAGCAGGAGGCTGAGAATACGGCTGAGGCTGCTGCTGCTACCTCCACTGTTGTCCCTGATGGTAGGGACGAGGACCCTGCTGGAAGTGCTGCTACTGCTGGGAGTAATGGGTCTACTGCTGCTGCTGGATGCTCTGTCCACCCTAAGCTGGAGGTTGCTGCTGAGACGAGGTACCTCCGTTAGACCATCTGAATACAGGGTGATCCTGACGTATCCCGAGCTACTATCGGTCATACCAAATCCTGTTGACTTCGATCAACGGCTCCTGCTTGTAAGGGGAAGGGGGGGAGAGCTGCTAGTGACTGATCCGGCTGATACACCACCATCTGAGTGTCCTGAAATGGTGGTGGCTGAGAGTAGTGCTGCTGCAACTACTGAACTAGCTCTGCTTGAATGTGGTGAACCTGGAGATACTGGGCAGAGGGCTGGGAGGAGTTGCTGTTGCGGGGGATCAACACGTAACCAGGGATGAGGCTGAGAAGCCGCCTGTGTCTCATGGAGACACGGGGTGTGGGTCTTTAGGTCACTAAGAGTATGTGCTAACTGAACTATCTGTGTCATGCCCTGGCACTGCTTCTTCTCTAATATCTCTATGCGGTCCAATTTCTCGTTGATAATACCCATGTCAGCGGCTGAAGATTCTGCCTGTGCTGTTGCTGCTGACGAAGAAATGGGTGGACCCGCATCACCCCGTGAGATCCTATGATAGGACATAGCATGGGGTTGGGGCTTCCCCTGAGCATAGAGCCTAGTCTGGGACATCACTCACTAATTTTCATCCATATCCTCATAGATGGCCCAGACCTGGTCTTCATCCTTGGAAAAGTAGGAACCCCCACAAGAAGCGTTGACGAGCCCCTGCAGTTCCGATGTCAGCCCACAAAAGAAGCTCTGGAAAAGATTGGGCTTGGATATGTCATGGTGTGGACACCGGTCGATGAGCTCATGAAATCAATCCCACGCCTTATTAAACTGCTCATTGGGGATCATGGAGAAGTTGTTTATCAGACTCGTGCTGCGTTGGTCCGGCCGATTGGATAGTACTTGTTCAAGTACTCGGTACGGAGCTGCTCCCAAGAGGTAACATATCTCCCCAATTGTTTCAGCCAATAGGCCGCTTTGTCGGCCAGGGAGAAATGGAATGCTATCATCTTGATAGTGTCCTCGTCCACGTATCTGTCATGGATAGTACTGCAGATCATCTTAAACTCATGCAGGTGAAGATGCGGCTCCTCGGTGGCTAGCCCATGGAACTTGGGCAAAATATGAATGGTCTGGGGGGTAAGCTTGAAATCACCCAGAATCTCAGGGAGCTGAATCCTTCGATGAGTGAGAGTTGCAACAGGATTGTGCAAATGCCTCATCAGTTGTGACTATCTAGCTGGCTCTGGTGGATCCTCTGGGTGTCCTTCTTATCCTCCTCCAAACTCTGGAATCTCTCCATCGGCTTGTCTTGGTTGATGCTCTCCTCCATTGGCTCGCATCTGTGCTAACTCTTGACGGACCTCTGCCATGAATACTCCCTGGTCCTGAATCTGTCGATGCATCGTCTCTAGGGAGGCTAGCGAGGTATTGTTGATGGCATCCTGATCTAGAACAAAAGTCAAACTCTGTGGCTGTCCATCGATTCATCCGTCACTGCTGGCCATCTCTCTGGTCCTTGCAAAGGAAAAAGACCCCAACTTAGGTGTCGTAAAGTGAACATAAATCTGTGTTGGCCTCTGCTCAGTTATCTCAGGACTGGTGGAAGAAGGGTGGTTGAGGGGAGAAAGAGTGGTAGTGAACTCGGGTTCGGAGAGTGGGTCTTGGCTCTCTGAAACCACCCTAGATGAATGGGGAGGAGTGCTCGAGAGCGGTGCTGCCAGAGGCAACCTACGGGATCTCCTTCCCATCATCGTGATGTGGGGATAAGTACGGATGAGATCATGTAAGCAAACAAGAAGAGAAATCAAACCCCCAATTCACCTACTCAACACGAGCTGATGACCATAAAGGATCAGTTGTTAATCTTGTCAAATTTAATTTAGATGATAAAACAATCTTGCAGAGCGATTAAGCGAGCTGTTAGGAACCCGATACTCCCAAGAGACTGGCCCAATCCCAAAGCTAGTTCTTTCCCATCCAGTACAAGTTGCGGACCATTTACCGGCTACCCAATCAACTCGCTCTATTAAGGATGTCGCGGTCCGCACCGGTTACCAGAGAGATCCTCACTGGAGAACGACTAACCCCAAGACCAGTAATCTAACGGAAGTTCAGACGCGGCTCTATCTTAGTGTTTGGGTCACTCTCTTGCTCAAGCAAACCAAACAATGAGGGGGTGACTCTCTCCAAAACAAATATTTTTAAATAAGGTGGGTTTTAAGGTCAAGTTTGCTTTATCAGTCCCAGATTTTATTGCTCTCACTTTTTAGATTTTTTTATACTTAAACAACGCCAAAAGAATTTTTCGATTTCCTCTTTGATTAATTTGAGTCGAAAACAGGGGGAGGAAGTCGAAAAAGCCAATGCATAGTCAAACACAATGATGCATGCAGGGATAGAAATGCGTACCTTGCTCCAGCACTCTACATTCAATATGATCTGTGCATAAATTAAAGATAAAATGTAAACTAACTATATGATGCACGAGAAAATCATCCTTAGACGAGCAACTTCTAATTATCGTGAAGAACAATAGTTAGTTAAAAGAATCGAGTCCGGAGTCCAATCTTGGAGTCACTCGATGCCCGCCACAACGGGTCCCGCCAGCGCTGTATGTGACTCCTCACGGCACGTGGTCTCAAATCCAATTAAACTAACTTTTTCAGTTTAATTTTTATACAAGGTCCAATTACGTTCTATTAGAACAGATATTCTATTAGGTGTTGGGCCTTAGAAATTTACGTCGCAATCAACAAAAATCCTATGTATAGGGGCCAAATCCGTGAGAATCAAATAGCAAGTTATGGCAGTTAAATCAAAAACCCGAAAAAAACGTGGTGAGATCCCCCAAGTGCACCGACACTTGGCGAAACAGACCCCGAATAAAGTGTCCAAGTCCACAGTTCAAAGTCCTAAATTATTACAACAAGTAATTGTTCTCTCAAATAAAATGGCAGTCTTCTTCTCCTCCCTGCTCTTCCTCCTGTACGGGTCCTCTAAAAAGAAACTTCTAGTCGTCCAAGCAGTACCTCGCACAAAAATCAAAGAGAGAAGGTCAGAAAACAATTATGATATAGAGAGACAAAATAGAAAAATGACTACAAAGCCGAGCTCCCCAACAACGACGCCATTTTGATGACACGCCTGGCAACTTGGGATAAGTATGAAATAAATAATGGTCGTTGTGACCCAAATCACCAAGCTCGTTCGATTGAGAAAACTATTTTATTTAAACAACTTGAAGGATATCAAACAATGAAAGTAAATGTAAGCGATTTTCGCTATTCTTTTTACCTGATATAACGACTAGGGTCGAACACAAGGAGCACAATTTAAAAACTACGCAGTCAGTTTCGGAAATAAATTTTTAGTGGTTTTGATTTTTTTATTTTTTATAAGGCACAAAGGATAAAAATACACATACCACACTCTTTTTTTGTATTTTTCAAAAGGTAAAAAAACTAAGAAAATTAAAAAGAAATTGTTTTTGTGTTTTATATGTTTTAAAATATTTTTGTTAATTTTTTTGAATTTTTCGATGTCTTTGTGATTTTCTAAAAATAAAAAACGAAAAATAAAGAAATCAATTTACAGCAAGATTCTTTTGCAACTTTAAAATCCATTAAGTGCCCAAAATTCCTGGAATTTATTTGTAAGATAAACTACAAAGAAATATCTACAATCAGAAAATGAAATCACAATTTTTGGATTTTTTAGAATTTTCTTTAATTTTTTTAGATTTTTCATAGTTTGCAATTTTTTAGAGTTTTATGAAGAGTTAATGTATGAAATTTGGTAAGTAAAAGACAAAAAAACCACACCTACAATATTTGTTTTGGAATTTTTAAGCAATTTTTTGGTTTTTTATGAATTTTCTAATTTCAGGGATGCAAAAAGATGAAGTTTTTTGTTTTCTAAATATATCCAATGGCAATAAAAATTGATGAAAAATTTATACATTGAAGAAGACCATAGTAGGAGTCTACACAATATTTTTGAGAATTTTCAGAGCACGCATAACATTTATTCCATTAAAAATATCAAGAAAATTATGGTTATGGAACTGCAGGGACTAAAACGTAGTTATTTTATGTTTCTGCCTTAAAATATAACAAAAATAAATACAAGGGAAGAATGTTGAAAATATCCAGTGAAGCGCATGCGTTGCACGTGATCTTTTGGAGGACAGGAGTGGTTTTGCTAATATGATAACCTATAGGGGAGAGGATGCTATTTTTCCAAATATTTTAATACTCCTAAAACCCCTTATGGTTTCCTTCAAACCCTTGGTTCATGTTCTTTAAAGATGAGCCAAAGGGGGATGAGGGAGCCGCCACCGCCCACGCGGGAGGGCTGGCGGTGCGGAGGCGCAGCATGGAGGGTGGCGGCTGCTGGAGCGCGGGGCCGCACGCGTCTCGATCTGAAGGCACGATTTGGCGCGTGGGGCACCGCGGACGGCCTGGAGCCTGGGGGGCTGACGTTGTAGGAGGTGAGGTCAGGGCACGAGAGAAGCACAGGAGCATGATGGAGGTCTGGAAGGAGGGCGCGGCGCAGCGGACACGACAATCGACGGCAGAGGCGAGGTCGGCGCAACAGTGATGGATCGAGCGGTGACACGCGTAGAGATAAGAGGTGGCACTCGGGGCTCGGTGGAGGTCAGGATCGCACGGAGGAGGGCGACGTTGGCTCGCACCATCGGTGGTGCGGTTGGTTGCGGGTTGCTGGGCAGTTGCGGTATGGCCGGCTGGCGCGTACGGACCGCGATAGTGAGGCTGGGCGCCGGGGGGTTGCGGTGTGGCCTGCTGGCATGTGCGGACCGCGATGGCGGGGCTGGGCACTAGGGTTGCGCCTGGCATTTTTTTTATATATGTAAACAAAGTTGTAAATATCAACAAAATAATTTATTTTTTTATTTTTCTGAAACACAAAATGTTAGAAAAAGAAAAAGTATAATATTTTTTATATTTTTTTATTTATGCACAAAATTAGGAGGGATGAATGTGGATGGATCTTGGCGAGGTGCGGAGGATAGATCCGTGACTCCAGTCACCGTGTGTGACCGGAGGTGGAAGATTGCGTGAGGTAGAACGTTAAGATGGAGGGATATAGAAATGAGATGAAAAATCAATGTCGGATGCGGATCAAAGAGTGATGGAATTTTTTGTGGTTTTGGGCTCTAAATTCTAATCACTACATCTACGTAAAAATAGAAACTATGGTTTATCTTGGCAAAAAGACGAAAATAAAGTTGTGGATCTCACCTTGGATTTGGACATGCTGTGATGGCCTCGACGACGATCGAATCGCTGTCACCGATCAGATCAGAGGCTAGGCACCCTTCTGCAATGAGTATCTCTCGAAGATCGGGCTCCTCTCTCCAAAGATTGATCAAAGAGTGAATGAGGAGGAGGAACCCATTAAAAAGAGAAAAAATGAAGAAGGAAGGTATATACACTTAAGGAAGGTGTTTAGTGGTTAATTAATAAAATAATTAATTAATTAATTAATTAATTAATTAAACGATATTCGGAATTAATTAAAACAAATAAATTAAATAATTTCCAAAAATCAATTAGCCACCACAATGGTAGTCATTAAAGATATGGAATAAAATCCAATATACATGGTAAGTATATAAATCAAATAAATCAAATAACTAATTACAAATTTCGTAATTAAATTAAATTAATTAAATAATGATAGATAATTAATTTTTTGGTGATTTTTATTTAAGGAAGTTAGTTATATACATATATTATATACATATAATACACTATACACATATATACAAAAGGAAATAATTTATAAACACACTTTTTTTAATTTTATTATTTATATTTTCTTATTTTTAATAAAAATAATATTTATAAATATATACATTATATATAAGAAAATAAATATAGATAAATATGTACACTAAATAATGGTGAAACTGCATAAAACACCCCAGAAATCGACTTTTTAACCATAACTTCAAAAATTATGAAATTATAGCCATTAGAAAGATAATTTAATTTAGAGTACAATGGAAGTGAGTTTTGTTCAATTTGAGTTCGTATGGAGCTGGAATTGGTATTTCAATGATCACATTGTGGCTTTTTCTGAGGGTGATTATTAGTAATATGTACATTATTCTACTTTGAAAATATTTTTATTATTTACAACACATCTTTATTTACAAATTTTGTTTACAAAAATAATTAGTTTGAGTTCAAATTATGTACAAATAAAATAAACAAGTTTTATATAAATATATGAGGAATTTATGTACAGATTATTTTTGGATTTTTGACAGAAGACTCTATCTCCCCCTACTTTATTCCTGGTCGATCAGGTCAAGTCTTGTTCTTCTTCCAGGGTTCGGGTCAGATTGTATTTATTGCATAAACACACCCTTTATTTTTCTTTTCTTTTTCTTTTCTTCTTTATTCTTTTATTTAAGCACAAAAAGTTTAAAAAATGCATAATTAACAAATGCATGCAAAATGGTAAAATTGTGGAATTAGTGGGTATTTACAGGTGTTTGACTAAGAAAATGAAGCTAAAATAAAAGAATAAAGGCGATGAATCGTGGATTCATCATGGAGGCACATGAGGTGACTTGAAAAGACACTAAAGTGCAATATCCGAGAAGTCTATGGTCTTACATGCAAATAATACAAATAATATTACACATTCTCAAAAAGTTTGCATACTAAAAATAAATAACAAAAGGTAGGGGGTAGCACAAAATACGTCGTCTCGCCCAGAAAGATTGGTGCAGATCATCTCACCTAAGTGCCTCCAACGGTCTTATGCATCCCATACTACTTCATATGCATAAGGATAGGATTAGATCATGATCCTCAATTGGTCGGACTCTGAAGCATGGCATCCAACGGTGTCTGCTATTCTTAAGATTGGTTCGTGATAGGACATACCTTGATGTACTTTGAAGAACAGATGAAGAAATCAGGGCTGGTGAGATTCAATTCAGTACAGCTTCACCTCCAAGCATCCTCATGTGCTGCTAAATGGTGCTAGAGCTTCTTGATAGCCTTGTGCAGCTCGTGGAAGCTTTGGAAGAGTCCAAGTCCCAACGTTGGGGACCTGGGGGTTAAAATGATGAAGCTTCACTTGGACCTAATTATATGGTCCGAGCATACCCAAGTGAGGTCTTCCTCTTGCTTAAACCCATAGGGAAGTGCCGTGACTCGAAGGAGAGCTCCCTCGATCGGGTATTAGGTGAAACAAGCAGGGAAATGGAATTAAATGAGCGTTCTCCTATGTATGTGGTAGACGAGACATCATGCCTTTGATTCTTGCAGACATCATGCCTTTCTTTTATTTATTCATTTATTTTGTAGTTAAATACTGGTATTTATGTACTTTTTACATATGACAATCGGTTGATTAATTCATATAAGTTATATTTATTTACATGTAATCATATAGGGATTTAAAGATAAAATATAGGAATAAAGGTGAATGGATGGGTATCCATTAGCGACAAAGAAGGATCAATTTCCTCTTCTGATCATTAATCAAGTGCTTTAAAGATTATCAAGAAGGAACTCTTCCCTTTTTTTTGATAGGTACTTTGGATACAACCAAGTGGCGATTACCTTTGAAGACCTAGAGAAGACTACATTCACATGTTCGTTCAACACTTATGCCTTCAAGAGAATGCCCTTTGGATCGTGTAATGTCCCTGCTACATTCCAAAGGTGTATGTTAGCCATTTTTGTTGATATGGTCGACAACTTTCTTGAGGTGTTCGTGGCTGATTTCTCGATCTATGGTGATAGTTTCAATTCTTGTCTTACACACCTAGACTGAGTGCTTCGATAATGCTATGAAGTCAATCTAGTATTAACATGGGAAAAGAGCCACTTCATGGTCGTCGAAGGAATTATGTTGAGCCATGTAATTTTCAAGCGTGGCATGGAAGTCGACTTGGATAAGGTGGACATACTTGCTAAACTTGAGCCAACTTCAATAGTGAAGAATGTGAGGTCATTCCTTGGGCATGTTGGCTTTCACATATCATTAAAGATTTCTGCAAGATTTCCCAACCTTTTACAAAGCTTTTATGTAAGGAGATCGAATTCAGTGTTGATCAAAAGGTTCTCCAATCATTTTATCAGGTGAAAGATCTTGTCACTCAGGATCCCATACTACAACCAGCAATTGGTCTCTTCCATTCGAGATCATGTCGGATGAATCAGACTTTGAAGTTGGGGTTGTGTTAGGACAAAGAGTGGAGAAACTACACTGCCAACAAAACATTAAATGATGCACAAAGAAATTGTACAGTAACAGAGAAAGAATTACTACCGGTGGTTTTTTCCCTAGAGAAATTCAAATCCTAACTACTTGGATCTAAAGTTATTGTTTATACTAACTACTCTACTATTTGATTCTTATAGCAGAACTAGTATGTCGAATCATGCGTACTCAGATGGATTTTTCTCATCCAGGAATTCAACATGGAAATCTAAGACAAAGCTGTAGTTTAGAATGTGGTAGCAAACCATTCGTCCAGAATAGAATGCACATATACTCAATTGAGCAAAGCATCAATCATAGAAACCTTTCCCAATGAATCAATTCTCATTATGGCATCTCTCCCTCGATATGTTGATATTGTGAACTATCTCGTATATGGGATGGTTTCACGATTTTAGACAAGAGTCAAGATGGACGAATTCCAGTCAAATATCTATTTATACAATTGGAAAGATCCCTACCTCTTCAGGGAAGGAGCGGATTGTATTTGGCATCGGTGTATCCCTCAGGAGGAGTACACAAGTGTCTTCAAGAACTGTCATAAGCTCAAATCGATGGACACCATTCTGGAAGTAGAACGGCAACAAGAATACTACATTGTGGCCTCTAGTGGCCTATACAATTCTACGATGCCACGTCGTATGTCAAAGGATGCACAAACTGTCAAAAAGTAGGAGGAACTCTTAGTTCAATAGATTATACACCCCTCAAATTCATTCAAAATTCTGATGCATTTGATGCTTGGGGTATTGATTTCATGGGTCCATTCCTAATAGTCAAGGATATGAATACATACTTCTTACCATAGATTACGTGAGTCGCTGGTAGAAGCTATTCTTGCTTGATCCACTAATAGCCAAACAATTTGTTGATTTTTGAAAGATAACATAATTTCATTGTTCGGGATCCCAAAGATTCTCACCTCATACGGGGGTAGCCATTTCATCAATAAAGTGGTAAAGAAGCTTGCGAAGGAGTATGACATTGATTGTCGTGCAACATCTCCTTATCATCCTCACAATAATGGCTTGTCCAAATTATCCAAAAAAGAAATCAAGACTCTCTTGCAGAAATTTGTCAGACCGGATAGGAAGAATTGGTCACAATTTCTTAATTCAGTTATATGGGCTTATGGGTCTTCCTACAAGTCTCCCATGGGCATGTTGCCCTACCGTCTTGTATATGGATAGCCTTGCCATCGACTAGTGGAATTAATTCACAAATCTCTTTGGGCAGTAAATATTTACAACCTAGACTCACGCAAAGGTGGTTATAATAGGAATGTAGATCTGAAAAAGCTCCTAGAATTTCGAGACTACGCATACAATAACAACTTGATGTATAAGGATAATGTCAAACTCCGGTACAACCATCAAATCAAATGAAAGACTTTTGAGCTTGGACATAAAGTGTTGTTATTTGGTGCAAAGTTAATGATATTCCTGGGGAAAATAAAGAAAAAATGGACAGGACCACTCTTAGTGAAGAAAATAAGTGACAATGGAAGCATTTTAATATCCGAATTGTCATCTAGTGCACAACCATTTGTTGTCAACGGTTAGTTGCTGAAGCCATATCTAGTGCATGACACATTCCTGGTTGTTGTCAATTCGATTCATGTTGTATCTGATGAAGAACTCTCAACAGTTACAGTGGAACCATACCATGCAACCAACAGTACTTTTAATTAAGATTTCCTCTTTTATTCTCTTCATTTCAATTTTCAATTCTTTCATTCTTCTATATTTAATTCATCCCATTCATTGGTGCTATAAATATGATGTACTTCATCCTAATCTTTGGAGTGATGGGTGCATTTGGGTTACTCTTTATTTATTGTCTCGCTTGTATCTCAACTTGTTGATACATTGTCTATACTTAGGTATATTTCACCCTAAGTATATGGGAAACAAGTCGAGTCATTAATATGTAAATTTCGATCTTCAATCATCCTTGCTTTGTGAACAATCTTCTATACTTAGATTAGTTGATCCTAAATATACGGAGGACGGTCAACTTCTTATTCTTTTATTGACTCATTTTAGTAAAGGCTTTTTTATATTTAACATGAGTTATGTATTCCTTTATTTCTCTTCATTCACTATGAGGACATAGGTCACGCTAAATATAGGGGGTCGTATATACGATGTGTATACTTTAGCCATAACTTGTACGTTTCTTTTTTGATAATATGGCTAATATATGATATTGGGTAAGGATATATAATAAATCAATAGTAAATAATACACCATAAAAATTTATATATTTTTTTCAAAATTATTTTTAATATTATAGATAATTTGATTTAAAAATGCATTGCAACGTAATTTAAAAAATACTTGTAAAATGTCTTGAAAAATCTTTTGAAAACCATTTGGAAAATATTTGAAAAATGTTTTGAAACCTTTGTAAAATATTTTTGTAAATATTTGAAAATTTTCATTTCATTTATTGAATAAAATCTTTTAAAAATTACCTTGCAAATAATTTGGAAAATGGTTGCAAAAATAATTTAAAAAAATCTATCTATACCTTTGAAAACTATTTGCGAAATAATTTTTAAACTTTGTAAATAATTTTTAAAACATATTTACAAAATAAAGTTTTACAAATGTTTGTATAAAAGTTCTCAAATTATTTTGGAAACCTTGTGTATAATTGTGATAAATAAAAAAATTCTTTTAAAAACACAAATACATATGTAACCCTTGTATATAAAACATGTGAATAACACTTCACTTGTACAATTCGCAGTGTAAAATACACACCCAATTCTTGTATGCATTTAATCTAGTGTAAATATTTGTACATACACATTTCACTAACGTTTATTGAAAATCCATAAAAATTTCAAAAAATTTAAAACCTACACAAAATGTCCAAATGTTTTCAAAAATTCCATAAATGGAAAGACTCTTTCAAAAATTCATAAAAAGTTTAGAATCAGGAAATAGTTTCACAAAAATAATTGCTTTGCATTTGTATTTTTCGGAATGATAATGATAATTGATCAGGTCGAATAAAGTATAAATATTGGAGATAGTTTAGACTTTAATACTCTTAAAGTAACATGTGAAGGACTATAATAGAGACAATTCAGGTCACTTTGACTTAATTCTTTAGGTTCAATGAGATTGTGTTATGAGTCGATATAATATGTCTTAATAAAGCATTTCATGTCATCCGTAAGGCTCTTGAGATAATGGCATTACTGGATACCTCACACTTCTCATGTATCTCAACCAATATGGATTGTTGAAATATCTTGGAGTCTAAGTCGGGACAATACCAAGTTGCTTCGTCAAGGGTGGCTCAGGAAGCATTCTTGGGGATTGCCGAAATCAGTTTTCAACCTCTAATTTCTTTGATAGCATGGACATCTTATGACTGGAAATTAGATTGAAATAAAGATTAAAATGAGGAATGGTTTACTAGCACATCTTTTCTAAGACCCCAAAATATGGATAAAACAAAAGATTCTATACCCATCAGGGAAAACAAGAATACATAGCAATGTCATATATAGAAATATCTAAAATGATGCCTATACTAAAAATTTTAAAAATTTGAGCTTCCAAAAAATGTTAGATTCTTGGTGGAGACTTGGTCACATTGGCCGAGCTTCACAAGTAATGTGACTACACTAGTCCATTTCTTTTCCTTATCTTCTAGCTTCTCCCTCCTTCATTGTGAACTTGCACGTACCTGAACTCAAAAGGAAATATCCATCTCCCCGAGGACAAGTTACTAGAGGCTGAGGCTAGTTAATTTCAATTATCTGTCTGGGAAGACCTATATCAATCCACACGCATGGTACCTGTCATTTCAAGTTTACGAGAGTGAATGTCTAAAAGGACAGTTCTAACAAGGTTGTTGAGTTGAACTAAATAGAACATAAGGGCTATTGTGTCACAATTCCTAACCTGAATATGGTTCTGAACACATTTATAATACAAAGGTCATAATTAAGATCCAAATTTTGATTTTATTAAAGACAAATTTAAGAGTTAAAATTATTCCAAGTTCTTTCCTGATCTTTTCTTTATTTTCTTTTTATGCACTTATTGTCAAAAGTGTTTGCTAGAGACTAGCAAAGGAAAGTATGGGATTGATGAACCTCCTTTTCATCATCTTTATTATTTCATTTTGGCCTTCAATCCTAAGTTAAATGCATGTATATAACATTAATTTGTACATAATAACACTCATTATTTAACTTGTAAATACTATATAAATGCATGTATTTACTTCAAAAATAAAATAATAAAGGAGAGAAAAGAAAAGTAAATTAATTATTGAAAATACTAAATGTCCCTAATCCCTAGACCCCGACAATATTGACTTGGTCTGCCAAGAATAATGTAGGGGGAGGTAGGGTGATCGATTGTACAGAAAATACACAAAACCCTAATTTAACTAATTGTAAATATTCATTTTTTCCTATTTTATTTGCCATTATATACACATCAAATAAATAAATGTTCAACATAAACATTGTACATAAAGATATATACAAAATACAAAATTAATTGCATATATAAATATGTGCATTGCGACTAGGTCACACAAAGGAAAAAGCTTCAAATAAAACTTCACATATGAATACCTCCTCCATACAAGCTCAAAATTTACCAAAATCACATTTATTTTTCATAACATTAAATTGTACATTTAATGAAGATGGTTGCAATAAAAATGTAAGTAAGACGCATAAGCCAGCTTTCTGAGGTCCCATTGTCCCATATACCTGATTATTTTATTCATTATATTCGTTCTTTATATTTTTACCTCTCTTATATTTTTAAATATTTGCAAATATTATTTGAAATATATCAAAACATAAACACAAAAATAGAAGCACTAAAAATTCACTAAAATAAATAATGTATTAAAATATTTAGTGTACCATACCTATAATATATACTCCTAATTACTTAATTTCATAAAGAGAATTCGAAAAAATAAAATAAAAATATGTAAATATGTATTTAAACGTAACATAAATATATAAAATATGTATATATAGAAATAAAATAAAAAATAAAATATTTAGAATACATGTATTTATACCCATATATACACATGTAAAATATAACACATAATAAATGAGCTTCTAAAAATAATAAAAAAAATTATAAAATATACATAAAATAATAACCATTTCTTATGGTTTGAATTTTACTTAATAAATTCATTCATTATTTATTTTATCATTAGTAAGAGATTTATTCCATACGATTTTCTTGTTCGTCCACGTGGACTGACAAGAGCTCAAGGATTGTTTAACCTAGGGTCAGTTGTCCTCTCTTCAGCCTCCTCCCTCTCTTACCTTTGAAAGATTGCATTTTAGTCAAATATGATTCAGACGACTACTTGTCAGATTTATATGATAATGCTTCTTCTCCCCTTTTTCACGCTTGATTTACGTTTATTCATCACTCGAGCCCTTCACTATTTCCCTTCCTCAGACCTTACTCCATATCGCTAGTGCTCTAGATCCCACCGATTCCATCTCCCTTCCCTTCCACACGAATGACTGCCCCCTTTCCTCAATCGCCATGACTATAAATAACACCCACACCCCAGTTTTTGCCTTTTGATCTCTATTTCTCCTTTGTAGCCCTGATTAGAGTACCTAGGTCAATTTTCCTGGTGACAACAAGTGAATCCCTATCCATGTCAATGTTGATAAGGTCGAGAATTAGCGTGATCTACCTCGCCAGATCACCTCTGGTAGAGCACTCTACTCCTTGGCCTCAAGGTTAGGTCGAGCTAATTAACTTAGGTTTTCTTATTTCATTTCTTTCCAACATGCTGGATTTGGTTTTAATTTATGAAATTAATTAGTAACATAGTTTAATTTAGCAATCTTCATTTGCTGGAAATTCGAGCTTCAGCTCTAATTCATAATGATCCCGAACCAATTTCGACCCACTATCACCTTTACATCGATCCTCATTGCCTTCTTCATAAGTCCCCCATCAATTTCACCCAAGATATGCAAGATACAGATCCATCGAGATTCATCTTTAATCATCTCTTAGGGATCCTCTGCCATTCACCACCCAGTGCTGCAAGTATAAGCCTAGGAAGCCTATTTGAGATCAGATTCGACTCAAACTCAAACTCCTAGGGATCTGAAACATGAAGACCTTCCATATCCACATTTATGGGACTTGAAACCATTTGAGGACACCCTATATGTGCGAAAGTAGCCCAGCTACGTGTTGGGCTTGTTGGTGCTCAAGGAGAAGTTTAGAAGCAGGAGATATCGCCGATCAAAGATAAATCTAAGCAAAATTCTTCCAAGTTCATTCGCCTATCATCTCGACCATCAGAAACAAGCTTCGACCTAGATATAATATGGGCCTTTGAATTCTAGGTGGACCGGTGCCTCGCCTCCACGGTTAGATCGAGCGTAAGTCAACCATGTGGCACTCTGAGCGCCATCAGTGAGAGCCCTTTAAAGGAGTAATTTCCAAAAATCGTCTGACTACTTTTATATTGATTAAATAGTCTTAAAATATTAATTAGAACTTAAATACTTTTGTAATATTTGCAATGGAACCCCTAAACTTCACTGAAATTCCTAAGAGGTCCCTTGACAAATCACCTCACGTGGTCTCCCATACGAGGCACTTGGACTTTTTACATTTAAGCCTCTATAACTTTTGGTATTAGTAATTAGTCTAATAATGTGAATAAATAGTAATATTTTGGGATATTTAGCATGATAGCACCTAATAATTACTTTATTTACATTTTACTCATGTCATGACTGTATTAAATGTAGATTTAATTGGATAAATTTCTTGCATGCCCATGGAATTTGATTTTAGGATTATTAAATGTATTTTAAATGTCTATAAATGGCAAATAGGCCCCTTCCCGTTCTAGATTTTTATTTTGTATATATTTATGATTGAAAAGTACATTTTATACTTAAAAATTATAGCAAAATAATCTAAGGCATTTTAAGTAATTTTATTTTTTTTATAAAAAGTCAAAAACAAACTTTTTATTACATGTCTAATTATTAAAATTTCAAGAAATATAAAAAAACTTTTAAAATTCTAAGAAATTATAGTTACTATATTATTATATAGTGTACCTTCAGATAACAAATCAACGAAAAAACAAAAAGAAAACTCTAATAATTGGTAAGATACAAAACGCTATAAAAAATCAGAAAATTACATAAAAATCCATTTTTTATATTTTCTATTTTTCTTTATTATATATAACATATAATAAAAATAGTTTTGGGAATTTTTGAACCTATTATCGATTCTAAAAAACCCCCAAAACATTAGTTGTATTTATTTTATTCACTATTTTATACATTTTGCTACAATAAAAATACCTAAAAATTATTGAAATACAGAAAAATGTTAAAAACAAAAAACATTTTATTTTATATATTTTTAGTAATTTATATTTATTTAAAAACAAAGAAACCCATATATAATATATACACGTCATATTACTTATATTAACTCTATTATTATTATACATAAATACATATTATATCTTAAAAATAAAAAAGAAGCTAACAATTTTAAAATGGAAAAGAAAATAAAAATGTAAAAATATATAAAATAAATAAATAATTAAATATAGAAAAATAGATATAATTAAATACTCAAAATGAGAAAAAGATAAAATGTATAAAAATATGTTTTATTAGTTATTATTAATTAATAATAATTGTACCTATTCTCCATTACTCTCAGCAGTTCTGCATTCCACCTTACATGCCCTATATACATTTCTTATGTAGTTATACAGAATTTTAACTCACGTTTTTTTTATGAATTTGGGTACACGTATTATTGGGTGTTAGTTGTTTGCTTTATTTCATTGGTCACATGTTGAGAACCGAGAGAGCGTCAATACAACCATTGCCAGATCCAACTTGTCACACATTGCATATTCCTCCAAGTCCAAATGTTAGGCACCCTTGATTAGTCTAATCAGAAAATAATGAATAAAATTGAACATATAAAGTGGTACCTAACATTATCCGTCTAAAAGTTGGCTTAATTGAAAGGAAAATGCTTCCAATGGTACATCGATGTACATAAAAAATGATTACGTATTGTTCAATTTGTATCTACACACGACTTCATCGACTTAGACATTAAGTCTTGGTTCAAGAAATAAGAAGATCAATCCATTTCTTTTAATAATTTTTAAAGTCAATAAATGCCAAATGGTAATATATTTCATTATAGTTACGATACTTACACGCTCGTGAATGATCCGCTTTAGTACTATTTCATGTCAAAGTATATTATTTACTGCATCTAACTTGCCGTTATAGACCCTTATGAACATACTAAAGAAAGAGAAGGACTAACGATTCTGAATAATTTAGTTAAAAGGCAAATGCTTGGCGGTAGCAATTAGCACGTTTAGTCATCTCAACAAATCGTGTGATGGACAAATTTAAGCAATCAGTTTACATATCCTCTTTATTACTAATGCACATTTCCTTGACGGATTCAATTATTGATGCTTAGACCTTTGGTCGTCTCCTAAAGACAAGTAGCTTAGTCTAGTCTAGATTTTGTTTACAACAAGAGCTCGTATTTCATTACGACTAGAGCCAAAAGAAGAAAACCATTTCCAAGGAAGACATAAGTCATCCTTTTAGGAGGCAAAATAAGCCATGTGGAGGATAACCCATGGTCGGTGTTTTTGTGGAATAATGAGGTGGAATAAAAAATAAAGAGATCATAACGAATCGACCGATCCATGAAAAATTAAAATAAAATAATATTCTAAAAATAAATTCAAGTTTGACTATTGGTTTGAACTGGTTCAACCTTTTTTAAACCAGTTTGGGATTAAATAAATACACATAATCAAATTCAAAAGTGAAAGTTTTGTACTCCACGACCCCCCCCCCTCCGTCCTTTCAAATACCTTAGATTGTAGTAAGAAAGGTGTCTTACATTAAATGTTGTTGACCCCCATTTGGAAGATGTTAGCTTTAAATCTTATAAATAACTATTCGTGAAATTTATTTTTGTTTGCGGATTGATATGTCGATGAGCATCTCTAATGGGTTTGTGGTGCAGGTTTAGTCTTGGTTCTTTAACCAATGTTGAGCTAGGATACGCGAGCACACCTATATTGCAACATTTGAGATTCCTTGTACATGATATGGTAATTTTTTCATTTTGTATATTGATCGCAAAGGCAAAGTCCGAAATTAATTTTCTCGATCATTTGTAGCATATATGCTACTCTATTGTCTTATTTGAATGATTAATTTATAGATACATACATATGCATATATATCTAACGGTTCGACGAGTAAATTAAGTTGGAACCAGTTCTTTTGAGTCAATAGAAATGATGATGTCATGTCGGTGTCATAACTGATCGACTGATTTTGGACCAATGATTTGACACAATCAGACCACATCGATGATTGATCGATCCAACACCTGATTTGATTTTTAAAACCTTGGATATGTAGGCAACAATCATTGTCTCCCATTGGTTCTTCCTACCTTGTTGTTGAAGGGGGAGAGACAAATGCTTAGTTGGGGGCCTATGTAGACTTCCTCAAGTTGGGGACTTTCCCCAGAATATGATAAGTTGGTAAGATGATGATTGAAAGATATTGTATATCTTTTTTCTGCAGAATATCTCGTGTGCCAATGGACTTCATATGCATGTGGTAGATCTGAACTAACTGTGGGCGGGCGAGGATTGCCAAGGAAAGTAAAAAATATGATGCTTTGAACACGGGCTGTTGAAATATATGCTACACGTACGGTGAAAGCATATGCATATGGACGAGGCATGCTGAGGAAACTAACAACACTTTGAATGCGGTATGTTGAAATATAGGAAACACAGTAAAAGCATATGCATGGGTGCACGCGGATATCTAAATGATAGATCCTTTTAAATGTTTGCCATAACTTACGCACATATCAATATTAGAGTTCTTACTACATTTCTTTTGTTATTATACGTATATTGTAACTTGTCACAATTCTAGAAATTACACATGTCTAATTACAACCTCCCACAATTCTATGTAAAATATCGTTTATTTTTTGCCATATGGAAGTAAACGTTGCTTGCATTAAAGTATTGTAACCCTTACAAACTCTATGCAAAGTTTTCTCTCTCCATTCAGCCCCTTTCTTTCTTCGATGTCCCATTTCCTCCTTGTGCTTAGCGGAGACCAAGAGCGTGTTAGTTGGGTGGGCCTCTGAAAACAATAAGAAATGATGTAGGAGATTAAGAGCATGATAAAGCGAGCAATTTCAACTTGGGGGGAGCGGACTTTTAAGTTAGAAATTTTACTTGAGGGAGAAAACTGCTAAGGTTTTTTTTATTTTTTATTTTATCATTATTTTATCATTTTAGTTGTTAGTATTTGTCGGATTTCGTTGGATGCATAATTAGAAGAATTATCTTCAAAAATTTAGACACTAATATATGCAACGAATTTTTTCAAAAAAAAAATCTTGTAAACTTATGATTCAATCCCCACAAACATTGTATTAACAAAAAGATATTTTAATCTTGTTAACTTACGATTTAATCCCTACAAACATATTATTAACAAAAAAGTTACTTGTAGTGTGAAGAATCTTCTTCGTATTTCTGCTATGACTGGTATTTATGTAAAAATAAGAGCTTACATGGATATTTACATAAAAACTATTTTCAAATAGGAATTGCTTGAGTGCACGCTATTTAATTGATGTGGTCATATAATTGAAAGATAACCATAAATTTTTGAATCCTTGGACATGATTTATAAAGCATTTCAAATAATACAATAAATTTGATCTAATGAGACAAATAATTGTTATTCGTTGTCTTCTCATACATTGTTAAATACATAACAACGAGTATTATCCATTACATAGCTCTTTAAATTTATAACGAATAACATATTCATTGATATATTCCAAGCAACGAATCGTATAGTATTGGTTGTCAGTTGACTCTTCTTCTCATTGTTGTTAAATTTAGCAATAAGCAATACACATTTTAATGAATAAATGAACAAATAAATCGTTGATATATCAACCTTTAGCAACAAACATGTTATTCCTTGATAATTTCAAGAATAAAGTTATATCTACAATGAATTATGTAGAGTTGACCTATAATTGGGTGGGACGGGTCCATGTATGAGGGACCATTTACCATCTATCCTACTTATGTACTCATCGCCACTCCTTTCTAACTTATGTTAGTGAAGAGTACTCTAATCTCTATTGTGAGAGAGATTAGGGTTTATGTGTCCCTATGCTTTTTCCCCTATCGTAGGGTTTCCACATAAATCCTTGTCTTCATTGTGGTGATTCTTTTTACTTGATTTCAACATGATATCATATCCATTGAGGAGCTCATTCTTTCTTTTGTTATGACTAGATTATAGTGTTCTTATCCCTGATCTGTTAATGATTTTCTCCCTCGGTTCCAACCGTACATATTCTCGACAACCGCTTCTCCTTCCTAGTAATGTACTCCACCAACGCCCTTTCTCCTGGTTGCTCCCCAACATCCCCCGTTCCCCTAATCGTTCCCATGTGGCCACGTTTCTCCCAATAGCTCCCATGCACCCCCCACACCCTTTATGGCCCCTCTTCTCTTAGTTGCTCCGATTCTCCCTGTGACTCTATTGGGGATTAAAGTAGTACCAACCTCCAGCCACCCCCTACACACCAAGGAAGATCCTTCTTCTCATTGTTGATTGTGCAAATGGTGGGTACTCATCTCATTTCTTTGCCATGAGAGAGCCTTGTGGGTTGTCGGCAGTCCTCTCCTTGTGAGTTGTTATATCTCTCTTTGTTCCTTGTATTTGTTTGGCTCTCCTTGTGGTTATCTATGGCTCAAGAAGGCAACATGTATATGGTGACTTTATAGATTGATGATGGTTTTCCTCATGTTATGACAATGAAATTGATAAAAAAACAATTACTTCGCATGGTATACGGCTATGAATGTTGTGTTAGCCTCAAGAGGTTGGGGGGCTACATTGATGGACATAAAAAGGCCCTTGCAGTAACTGACAAATTGTATGAGCAGTAATATGTTAAAGATAGTCAGTGTAAAAATTGGATCATAATTGTTATGTCTCCTGACATTTAACCTCTGGTGCTCAGGAAGAAGTCTGCTCGAGATAAGTGGCTCACACTTGAGGGCGGTATGGGTAAAAGAAACATGATAATTGATTGTATCATTTGTCCATGGAGGTTTACAACATGAAACATCGAGAAATGTCTGTTGTTGGTACTAGGCTCCATTGAAAGCAAAATGGGAAGAGATTGACTATTATTGTGATGACACGTGGATTAATACCACTGATCAAAAGAAGCTCTGGAATGAGCTTTGGAAATATAGGATTTTTATTTTTCCTGGTGATCTAACAATGACTTTGAGGCCACCATGAGTCAGCTCTTGACAACAGGGATATGCTCCGACATTGAGGAGGTATATCATCCAATTGAATCTAAAGAATATCGTCATGCTATTATGAGAGATGAGCATGTCTCGTCCATTGAGAGGTCTACGTTGCTTATCAAAGGAGGCAAGAGTGGCTATTGAAGAGACAAAAATATGATCACTATAAGAAAACTGGACATAGAGTTAATTATTGCTAGGAACTTCCTAAGAAGAGGAAGATGAATAGAGGAATGAAACCCGTTGCTATGGCTGCTGATTGGAAGAGACCGATTGAGAGCATATTAAAGACCTTCATAACTATGTTCAGAATATCTCTATTTTTGATAAGAGTACAAATCATGCTGATGTTGTGAATGTTGTAATGGTTGTCGAGAAAAGTAAAGACAAACATTTATTTAATGACGAATGGATTATTGATAGTGGTGCCTTCTTATCATCTGACATGTAACTTTAAGATGTTTCTTGATTATAAACTTACATGTATGAGAGGTCGACAAGATCTGGATTTCAATGTGATCTCAATATCCAAGTCACTATACATGGAACAATACCATCGTTCTTTTCTTATCTCTAAGTATCTGTGGTGAAAATGCATTATCCTCGAAAGTTCGTGGATAATTCCATTGTTGATATATGTACGCGAGCATTGAGAAAATTGATGATTAAATGTGATTTGATTATCACAAATAATATGAATTTATTCATATTATAAGGAGAGTTATCTTAGGTAATTAAATGTGATTTAATTATCAATGATGTGAATAATGTGAATGTGATCCATATTATTTAGGAACATGAGATTAGAGATTCGAGATGATTAATGTGATTTAATCATCATGGATATGAATAATGTGGATAGTATTATCCATATTAGTCATATATATTATAAATATGATTTATAATATATAAGAAATAGCATGTTATGGTTTATATTTGTCGATTAATTATTGATGTGAATTGGATTCACATTGGATAATTAACTAAAAATGTAAATCACATTTTATTTTGGATTGTGAATGTGATTGATAATTTTCCAATGACAAGATTGCAATATTCTCAAAATAATTATGAACTATTTTTGTAGAATAATTTACAACAAGTTTTGTTGTAAATATTGGATATTTCCATGGAATAATGTAATCTCACGAGATTACGTGAAGATTGTACCTTCCTTCTTAGGAAGGGTAGATGGCCACCAATCCCATTAGGAAAGGATTGTCGTCCCCCTCTTGATGGAAGGAGGCAATCTTGCTTCCATTATCTCCATGTATGATTGATTTAATTTTAGGATTAATTTATATTGATTTGATATAAATTAAATTAATTGTTTTGAATTTTACAACAAAATCTTGGCCATTTAAAGATGCATCGATCAATTTCATCCATTGATTTTGTGTAGTCCATGGATTGTGATCTATGGACTCCTAAAATATTATAAATAGAAGGGCACCCCTTTCTTTTCAAGTAACAATAATAACATCAGGCTCTCTCCTCTCTCTCTCTCTCTATACGTCAACCCTCTCTCTTCCTCTCTCATTGTGGTCGTCTACCATGGAGCTTTAGTGAGAGTTGCCATAGTCATAGCGTCGTCGTTATGCTGCCCGATTATTTTCTTGTGGTTCTCTGTCACCTTCGGTGCTCCTCACTTGTGAAAAAGATGTCGGATCTCATGTTACAAGATCAGGAGATTTGTCACTTGGATCATCAACTTGTATTGCGAGAAGCATGTATTTCATCAATGTGCTCGCAAGTGTCTCCTCCCTCGAATTGGAATTGAGAAAGAAGGTCTCTTCATTTAGAGACTCGATCGCAACCACACTTCAAGAGGTAACCCTAATACTTGTTTCTGGTTTATATGAAATGATCTGAGAAGCATTATTTAATCATGTGGTTTCATCAGATTAAAATTTTTAAATTCCACTTCCCCGAGCAACTAGTGCGACTTGTCGCTCCTGATCGCATATGTTGTGATCTTCACACTTCCGTGATGTGCTTAAGGATATTCCCATATTCTTCAACAAATCCCTTTGAATATACTCACCAACTAAACACATGAAAGTCATAAGAGTGTGACTTAGTTATTATCTTAGCAATTTTGAATTGGTGATTCAATACAATCTTATACATGCTCACATGGAGTCACCTGCTACACCCACTTGAAGCGCTATAAGACCTCAATCAATGAAGTGATCTTCTTGGGATGCCAGGTTCAATATCACACCCCAAAAAGAACTTATAGATGTAGAAAACTAAAATGTACTTCTAAGGTTGGAGGCAACCAATTGCATCTCCCAAAATCCGTAAGAGTCGGACATGGAGACTTAAAATGGAAGTCCAGGTTTTGGGCTCGAACCTTAGGGATTCGTCCTCACCCACTCTGTCTAGGGGTAAGTATCTGTAAACAATAAGGATTTTACTGCTTGTACTACAAGGTAATTTTTATTTTAAATTATTAAGGTCAATTTGCATCAATTCAGTCCAAAATTCAGAGTTGGTTATCAATTTAATTTATGTGACCACGAGCATCGCCTAACGTATAATCCATTTTCCTTTTTCCTTAAGTTGGCAAATCCTTAGGGAGAAAATGAAAAACGGAATGCAATCATAAATTGATGAAGCATGTAGTCATTAGGAATACTTACAATGATTTCCTAGCACCCTCTACGTGGTTGCAAAACTGAATTTGTAAATGTTATAATATATGGTGCAAATCGAGAAAATCCGTACCTAAACAATAATTCTATAAGCAATGAAGAATCCAACTAGGTGTGGCTAGATAGAATAAAGATTACGTACATCTCATGAATCTCCTAAGATTTTGTAATCGTGAATCTTATGAGATTTTAGTTGTGTTTCCTAAGTTTTGAAGTAGATTAAGCAATCAATGACCTAAGATCTATCTATTTGATGTAGTGTCAGGACCTAATTTACCACTTAAATTGAAATCAATCTCAACACAACCGCACAAAATAGAATAAATAAAGGCCATTTTCTACATGCATGGGATCTCAATCGAGATCTATTGTAAATGAGCAATTAATTATATAACAATTACTTGACAATTGTACAAATACTACAAAAATAAAGCACAATGCATTACTGCTTAATTTTACCTAAGAGGCCTCTGCGGAAAATTACTCTACAGTCTATTCAGTTAAAAATCCAAGCATTTGACTTTCATGGTCCTTCAGATGTCGTCCGGTCCACGATCCTTACCACAAAATAATCAAAATATCAAACAATAATCTCATCATAATTTTAGACACTCAAATAGATTAAAATTACAAAGCTAAAAATAAGAAAACCATAGCCAAACTACACAACAAGAACTTAACTATGAAACAGTAGTAATAACAAAAATATATAATTGACACTAATAATAGTCAAATAAAATGTTGCATCCACCACAACAGTGCCATGTGATGAAGCGTGAATCAACATATATAATATTCACTCATTGCAATATGGTCGATTCACATTCATACAGAACCAAGTCAAATTTCTCCACTAATTGAACTCGATTTTAATTTATAACCTGTGAAGTCCAGGGTCGAATACATGGATGTAAATAATAACTCCATTTAAACTTCAGTACTGATTAATTATTTCTATTATTTAAATGTTCCAGATCAAGAATAATGCAAAATCACACAAAGATCAATGAAATTTTTCAAACCATTTTTATGCATTTATTTTATATAACAAACAATCATGCGATGGATAAAACTAAGACATATAATACAAATAAATGCTCCTAATTATGTCATAAAATACTTGTGATTATGATTGAATAGATTAATGATAATTCAGTGTCAAACTGGTCTAAATTAATGTTGAATGATTTTACTTCAATTCAATTATGAAGGTTAAAGAGACCAAGTTCATGCTCCAAGATTAAATGCATGATTGATAGATAAACCATGTGATCTTAATCCATGAAACTAAAGAGAATGGAATGAGCTTTCCAATGGAACCAATTTTATTTAAAACACAATTATGCTACACAAGATATTGTCAATATAAGGCAGGGGCATATCTTAATGAAAAGTATATTTATTTTTATTACAAACAAGCCATAATGGACTGAAATGTAAATACACAAAACCACACAAGTTGATATGAAAATTGCTCAACGTCGGGGACTTATTTGCAATTGTATATCTCCAAGAGAATATATTTATTATTTCCTCAATCACGTGTAGAGGGCACATGATAGGACTATGATCAAAATCTCAGGATTGGTCTAGATTACATAGACAGAAAGTAACTATCAGATCTCACCCAAATATTGGAGATCCAACGACATCTATTACTCATGGTCTTCTCCGCTTTCCTCTAGGAGCGACGGTGGAGCTTTTGCTCCGGGAGCTCTGCATATTTTGCGATTTGCTCTCTTGATCTACCAAAAATTGACAACACCTTTCTAATAATGTAGCGACGACGATGATGTTCATTTAAAGAACTAAAGAGGCTTCAATCTCTGGTTCAATGTTGGTTCATTGGAGGCATAGAGCTTCAACTCTTCTTCGATCAATCTCCAAAAACTGACTACCTACAAATTTTAGGTGCAATACCAAAGCCCTGGTGAATATATTGGATGCTAATGAAGTGAAATGGCAGGCTGTCTGAGGATGGAAAATCAAGCCCCAATGGGTCTCCATGCTGGACATGCGCAGAGAAGAATTAGAGGGAAAACGCAAAATGAAGAAGAAACAAAGATAAACTAGATGTACCCATGAATATATGAGATGAGACAAAGAAGTACAACATATCAGTTGATTAATTGATGCTACAAGTAAGAGTGATTAAATCAACAGACTACAAAGGAAATAAAATCGAACACCTTACTTGGAGGCTAATCGAATCTTAAGAGGCATTTAAGGGATGAATCTTAAGCCATATTAGGATTCAAACCCCGATCTATTCTTCATGAATGCATCCAATGCTAGAATCTCGAGCGGATCTTCGATGGAGGACTACAGCACGATATATTGATCGTAGATCTCGCCGGCGAATTGAGATCTATCGTAGCTATTTCTCTCCATCTCTATATTACCGAGGCTAGGAAAGTCTTAGATTCATAGAAAGGAGTGTCAGATATCGATTAATAGTGGTGGAGGGAGGGGTATTGAGAAGGTGGAGGTTAGGAAATTGGCAAAGCATGGAAGTGGTTTCAACCACCTCCAGTTTCCAAGATAGCTAGGATCAGGATAGATTAAGAGTAACACGAGGAAAAGGGAAGCAGGAGAAGATAAGGTTATCACAGTTGATGAAGACGGGTGATAGAGGTAGTTGGGAATAAAGCTGGAAGTCGGGTAGACGTGAAAAGACGTGTCTCTTGGAGGGATGTCTAGAGGTTGGGGACAGAGGATTGGATGTTGGATCAAGATCCAATGGTCCACACTAGGGCACTTTCAGGTGAACATGAACCGCTTGATCTTTAGATCAAGTAGTCCTAGTCAAGGCAAAAGAGATTGAATCCAGGTTGTCTGATCAAATGATCGGACGATCCCAAATGCATGCAGTTGATGATAAAGGGAAATGAGCCACGTGACATGATCTAAAGGTGCCACGTGGCCCAATCATAACTAAAAGAAATGAAAAAATCAATAATAAATACAAATAAACTAGTTAGAAGTATAATTAGAAAATGTAACAAACAATAAGTTTTAGATCTCGATGAGTGCTACAACTTTCATGAAGAAGTCAAAGAGAGAAGGAGTCATTTGTACATTGACAAAAATTACACAAATAATTTAAATAATAAAAACATATTTCTTTTATTTTCTTTTCTCATCCATTTATTTATATTGAATTATATTTTATGTTATATTAATTATGTACAATTTTATTATATTTTTTATTTTTAATATTAAGGAAACATAAAAAATAATAGCAAAATAATATGTTAAATATTATTGTATAATTAGAATTAATTATTTACAACATATATAGAGTTATTGATGTTAAATGATAATCAATCTTGTTGAATTACTTAAGAAAGAGAGATAATAGATGTATTTTATGTTGATAACTATGGGATTTATCATATCCCCACATCCCTACTCCACATCACCAACCCCCATCTCCTTACATGCAATCTTCTCCACCCTTTTTGGCAAACCCATGTCTATAAATAATCGAACAACGCCGACTTTTTGATTTGGATCTCCCTCTTGCCTTTGTAATCCCAATAGGACCTCATGACCAAGAGAGCTTGGTGATCTTTATCCTCCTTGTCGGTGAGGATAAAGTAGTGGAGGTGGTTGTTCAGCTCCCTAAAGACCTTCTCAAGAAAGCTTCCTACTCCTTGACTCACAAGTCAAGTTGATATGCTTTCCTTACTTTTATCTTTTTTCTTTTCATTCCAGCATCTTAATTTAGGTTTTATTTCCAATCATTAGGCCCTAGCTTAGCTTAATTTGTAAAAGTTAGGTCTGTTGGAGCATTAGTCTCTAGCTGGATTTCATCATGACCCTGCCCATATTTTGACCCGCTTTCACCTCATACCCATTCCTCTTTGCATTCTCAATCGTAAGCCCCAATTTATACCTTGATCCTGCAAAGATCAAGCTCTATCAGGGCTCCTCCGCCACCTATTATGGATCTCATCCATCCATTCCTTCATCGTGCTTTGAACTTCAACAACTGGTCGAGGACGTTTCCCTCAAGCTGAAGGATGTTTGTGTATAGGAGTGACGAGCCGCAAAATCGGCCCTTTAAGAATGCTAAATTAGCACTTGGAAATGTCGAAGCAGTCGAGCCGTGTTTTGGTCGTCAAAAGATCACCTCATTTAAAGATATGCCATGAATCGAAAACAAGGTGATCGTTATTTATTTTACTTGGCAAGATACCAAGGTCGAACTCAGGGACACGAGCCTCTCTCGTATTGATCGGATTTAAGTCTATTTAATTAAGTGTTGAATTAAAGCCTATAGGTCAAAATATGCAAAGAGACAACAAGACATGACAAGATTAAAGTAAACATGCAATCTTTTTTTAAAAAAAATATTTTTATCATGCAAGTGAATGCAAAGAATCACAATTATGCCCTAGATACGAAATGATGAGCAAAAGTCAACAACAAGTCAATTCCAGATTTAATAGAGATAACAAATTCAGTTTGAACAAGGCATGGATTAGTTAATAAGAGACACAAAGCTATCAAAATAATACGTTAACATTAAAGTGTCCATTACATGAAATAAGCATGCCATGAGAAAGTACGTCAAACGAGCTTCGAAATGAAACTGAAATCAACTCGATTGGACATATATAGCTCAAGATATTCAACAAAGAAAGCAAGGGCATAACTGAAAGAAAACATGAAATGATAACTACAAAAAGGTCCCTGGAAAGGACTGAAAAGTAAATAAAATAAGTTCGGAGGTGTTCCCTGTAAATTATCCATAAGCGCGGGGACCTTTTTGCAAATATGGAGAAGTCTTTGGGCCCCTCCGCAATTTGCCCAGAAGGCATGCGCACAACACGCGCCTTCGAGGCTCGGATTTCGGCTCGGGACCAGCGGAGGTTCGGAGATGCTTCGGCGGAGGCTCGGGGTTCACTGCAGGCTCGGAGAAGGCACGAAAGTATCCAAGCCTGGAGGCTCGGACACTCAGGCTCGGTGACGCTCTGGTTCTGACGCGTGGCCGGCTGGAGTCCCTCCGATCGTGACGATCGGGCGGCTGCTATGCGATCCTGGAGTGACGACGTGGCGGAATAAGAACTGTTGGATCGTGTGGATCCAACGGTTGATGAACTCGATGGCGTGGCCTCGTCATGGCCGTTGGATGGTCGCTGCAAGAGGACCATCCGACGGCAGCTGTGCCTCGTCCTCTTCCTTCAGCTGGTGGCGATATCTGGGCTCCGACGAAGGTGGCCTTCCTCCGCCGCTCGTTCCCTGACGATGAAGCCTTCCCCTGAGCTCGATGGATGGCAGTCGAGGAAGCCAGGACCTCGGGGAAGCCGCAGAAGCCTTTGGCGATGCTTGTCGGAGCTTGGGTGTCGAAGGAGACCTTGATGAAGTTTGCGCCGACGAATGTCCGGCCATTGATTGTTGTGGGGGACCTGCAGGGTTAGAAACAATGCCGAAACGAAGATGTGCGTGCGTGAGCGTAGTGGAGAGCTCTGAGCGATCGGAGAAGGTGGGAGCTCGGTGCTCCTCCGCCGCGACGGCGGAGGAGGTGGGTCGGAGGTGATTAGGGGTATGGAAGAAGAGGGAGATGATCTGAAGGCGGAGCGGGGAAGATGAGTGCTAGGCGGATCTCAGGGGATGTACGGTGAAGTGTGAAATTGATCGAGGACGCCTAATTAAATAAAAGAAAACAGAGAAAAATTCAAAAGAAGGAGAAGAAGACTTACCGGAGGTTGGGCGGAGCGGGGCCTGTGCTCGAGGTCATCGGAGGACCTCGGGGTCATCGCTGAACTCCCCCGGCTACGGGGAGCAGCTTGGCGGCTTGGAGCGCCGCAGCACCGCCATGAGCAGCGGTGGGTCGACACCGGGGAGGCAAGTCGTCATTGCTCGATCCGATCGCCCCTCTCTGTCACAGAGAGGCGGAGGAGGGCTGGGCCTCCTCCCACGTAAAGGTGGACAGGGCTGAACGGAGGAGGGTGCGATGTATTTGAAGAAGTGAAGGCCGGTGATGGTGGTGGTGGTCGTGTGTTTCGAGGCGAAGATGGGGCGAGTGGAAGGGAGTCGTGGGTTTTGGAGGAGTGCGCGGGGGAGAGGGAAGAGTGGGGAAGACTGTGGGACGGTTGGCGAAGGAAGAGGAGGTCAGAGGAAGTGGAGATAATGGAAAGGGCGGAGACGTGTGCGAAGTTGTGAATGTGGGAAGAGAGGGAGGTCTGGAGGTTGACGATGACAGTCGGTCGTTGGATCTGGAGATCCAACGGCTGACAATGGGGCGCGAAATAGTGGCGTGGATGGAATCTGGGCGATGCGAACGAAGGGCATCGGCTACGCCACGTGTCTGACCGAAAGCGAGGCGCTAAAGGACGGTGGCGATTAGAAGTTAGGGCTGATCGAGTGGTTAGGAATAGATAGCAGGTTGAGCGGCTCAGATCAAGTCCGGTGTGAAGTGATCAAAGGGCTGCAGAGCAGCCACTTGTCGTGCCAAGGGAGCGGCGCGAACGGATGGCTATGATGGAATGCTGGAGCTGATCGAGCGGTTGAGAAGAGAGTGGAACATGGACACAGCAGGTCCGTTGGATTTGGAACGAAATCCAACGGCCAGGGGTGATGGCGGATGAGACAAGAGGTAGCGGGCCACGTGGCGCCCCCAGAATGGGCCACGTGGCCCAATCAGACTTATTCGATCTTCCAGTTGACATTTGAAGGCCTAGATGGCCGAATTTGAGAGAACTCAAAACATGAAAGTTGTAGATCTTGACGAGATCTACAAGTTTCATGTTGTCCAAAACTGGAGATGAAATCAAACAAAGGCCCGAAATATTTTTGAGGGTATTTTTAAGTCTAAAAATACCATGAATTATCATTTTGCCATTTTTTTGTGGTTTTGAATTTATTTGAGACTCTGATAATTACAGAACATTAACTGGGATTTATTGACAAAACCTTAAGCAAGGGGGTTAATTATAACAAATAAAGATGATGAAACTGAGGTTCATCACCCCCCTATACTTAAACTATGCTCGTCCTCGAGCATCAAAAAGAATGACTAAGTTGGATTAACCCCCTTGTGCATGTGAATACAGGATCCAATCTGATCAAGTCGACTCGGCTTCAGAGATCCAAAATTTTAGAGTTCAACCCAGCCTTAATCAAGAGGCTTCCAATTCCTCTACTCCTCTAGACTCTCTCTGATGTACATATAAACTAAAGGATATGAGTTTAGTGTTGACTGCAATTCTGAGAGTAGAGTCAAGTCTTCACCCAAAATCTTGGTTCGAGAAAATCTCCTAAGGACCCAATCCTCAACACTAGGGAAGAAATCAAATCTTGCATTCAGTCCACCGTCTCTTTAGTTGTCAGACTTAGAAAATGTGGATGGCAGGCCAGAAAATGGAGGGCATGGGATTGTGTCAATTCTTCTCTCCCTCTCATTGGAACAAGGATTCTCTCTAGTGCCTTTTTACGCAACACTTTTTTTTTTGGTGTTGATCAGTGCGTCCGTCAAGAGAAGTTGGAGCCGTCTGCACTTGTTTTCCTGGGAGTACACCGGGGTGTGTCTTTTTTGAGTATCTATTATACCTTCTACACCCAGACATGTAGCATTTACGATGCAGAGCCCTTTTTTGGTGCAAGCCCGACTCCTGGTCCTAATAGCGGTGGTCCAAGTGGACACTTTGAAAAGTTTGGGAGCGCTCGCCTTTGGTGGAAGCTCTTTGATATTTGACTTTGTGGAATGAGAGCTTTTCTTTGAAATTTTATTGACTTGTATAATTTTTGGCTAGCTCCACTGCTTTTACCAAGAGTTGGCGCACACTGATCAACAATTTTTTTATTTATATCACACCCAAGCACTTAGGTCAATGTCAAGAGATTAGTATAAGAATCAAGTTCTCATACTGGCTAATATTGCTGACACTCAGGTTTCCTGAAGCCTCCAAAGATTTTATCCCATCCTCGAGCATCATTAGATCAAATCCAAATTCGACCTCCTCATCCCAATCTCTTAGGTGAAAAATCAACTCATCTCAATCAAAACCGCAGTCGTGCATGTGATGTGCTGATCATATTCTCTTTGTCTGAGACTAAACATGGAATATATCATGCAAATCTAGAGACCTAGGGAAATGTGGATGATTAAGTCTAAGACCCTGATGGTTAAGGCTGGTTAACCGCAAATCTCAAAGACCTCAAAAAGCTAAGTTTCCTTGAACAATTCAGATCCTGGGTGAAAGTGTAAGAGTAGAGGTTTAATCCAACTTCTTCATCCAAAAACACACATTTTTTTTCTTAATTTTGCAATTTTTATGGATTTTAGTTTTTAAAGTCAAAACATAGGTTAGACTCAACTTTCCTTGATAAAAGATTTTCAAAACCATGTCACACGAATAAAGAATTTTCAAAACATTTTTCAAACAGATTTTTCAAAACAAGAAAAACTCATTTTTCAAATCATTTTCGAAAATATTTTTATCAAAATAGTGTAACATAGTTAGAAAAGCCGTGAAATCTTTTGAGTTCTCTTAGTCCAACAAATTTTACCTTAGCCAAAAAGTTTTTAATTTTTCAAAATTTTCAGATATTAGCTAAAGTAAATAAATTGTATGTACGGTATACCCCCCTATCCTTAAACTTTGCTATGTCCTCATAGCACTAGATGTTATGAGTCCATAGGTCCATTTAAAAAGAGAAGAATATACGGGAGATAAGAGGGACTCCCCCCTATACTTAGGTTAGAAATAACCTAAGTATAAAGGCAAGAAAAGATGAGTAGAGAAATCACAGGGACTTGGGTCCCCCCTATACTTAGGCTGAGATTAGCCTAAGTATAAAGATGAGGATTAATGTTGGAAGAGACCCAAGGTGAACGAAGAAGAGGGATGGATTTACAGGTGAGCGGTATTGAATCTTGGAGATGAAATGGAGTGACTATGGTTTTGAGGTTGTGTGTCGCAACAAATAAGGCTCAATCAAGCAAACAAACCCTTAGTTTCACCAACTCACACATGAAACCAACCAAGGTTGGTTGATTATCTTGTCGGTTTTATTGGTGATAAAACTTTAGATAATTACGCGGAGAAATATGTGCAATAAAAACCAATGCGTAACTGAGGGTGTTGCTCTCCCAAAACCGATTTTTACTCCATTTTTGGTTGACTTGCAATTAACAGTCCCAATTTTATTTTGAGTTATCACTGAATTAAGGTTAGCACAAAATCAAGAAATCATCGTCTACCGTTCATTCCATTTTCCATTAATCCTAGGTGATCAAGCTAGGAAATGAAAGCCGAGAAAAACATGTATTCGAAGAAACCGCGATCTAGGCTAAGCGATAAATCATGCAGTGATTTGACGATAAAAGCCGCGAAAAAACTGGGGCTGTTTTGAAAACTCAAATCCAACATGTATGCAAGTCGAAAAAAGCCGCACCTAATCATGCATCTATTAGCGGTGATTGATCTCCATGAATTTTAGCTAAGTGATGCGAGATTAAGTGCATCTATAAATTAGTGTATCCTACCTACGATCAAGCACGTAGAAACCATGGAAAAATTAAAAAGAGCTCGGAGAGCCGCGTGCCTATCCTAGGTCGACACTCAAGTGGGGACGATCCCCACACAACCACATTCGTTCGATTACAACCGCGAGTCTTCGATCGAAGACCGCTGTAAAAGACGAATTATTTAAAATAAAATGCAACAAAAAATGCGACACACATTTTTTTTTCTTTTCTTCCTCCTTTGCTCCAAGCATGCTCCTGCGGCTCCTCGCAGCGGGGAGTATCCTGCTCCTCGCCTCCTTGATCCATCAAGGGCCCTGCCACAGAAACAATCGTTAGATACCAAATAAGAAAGAAAAATTTTATATGCAAAATATGTGGTTAATTGACCTAAAAAGGAACACTAAATTAAACACACAAAAATCCAAAAAATAAAAGAAATGAGCCGTGTCCCCGGCAACGGCGCCATTTGACGAGCCGCAAAATCGGCCCTTTAAGAATGCTAAATTAGCACTTGGAAATGTCGAAGCAGTCGAGCCGTGTTTTGGTCGTCAAAAGATCACCTCATTTAAAGATATGCCATGAATCGAAAACAAGGTGATCGTTATTTATTTTACTTGGCAAGATACCAAGGTCGAACTCAGGGACACGAGCCTCTCTCGTATTGATCGGATTTAAGTCTATTTAATTAAGTGTTGAATTAAAGCCTATAGGTCAAAATATGCAAAGAGACAACAAGACATGACAAGATTAAAGTAAACATGCAATCTTTTTTTAAAAAAAATATTTTTATCATGCAAGTGAATGCAAAGAATCACAATTATGCCCTAGATACGAAATGATGAGCAAAAGTCAACAACAAGTCAATTCCAGATTTAATAGAGATAACAAATTCAGTTTGAACAAGGCATGGATTAGTTAATAAGAGACACAAAGCTATCAAAATAATACGTTAACATTAAAGTGTCCATTACATGAAATAAGCATGCCATGAGAAAGTACGTCAAACGAGCTTCGAAATGAAACTGAAATCAACTCGATTGGACATATATAGCTCAAGATATTCAACAAAGAAAGCAAGGGCATAACTGAAAGAAAACATGAAATGATAACTACAAAAAGGTCCCTGGAAAGGACTGAAAAGTAAATAAAATAAGTTCGGAGGCCTTCCCTGTAAATTATCCATAAGCGCGGGGACCTTTTTGCAAATATGGAGAAGTCTTTGGGCCCCTCCGCAATTTGCCCAGAAGGCATGCGCACAGCACGCGCCTTCGAGGCTCGGATTTCGGCTCGGGACCAGCGGAGGTTCGGAGATGCTTCGGCGGAGGCTCGGGGTTCACTGTAGGCTCGGAGAAGGCACGAAAGTATCCAAGCCTGGAGGCTCGGACACTCAGGCTCGGTGACGCTCTGGTTCTGACGCGTGGCCGGCTGGAGTCCCTCCGATCGTGACGATCGGGCGGCTGCTATGCGATCCTGGAGTGACGACGTGGCGGAATAAGAACTGTTGGATCGTGTGGATCCAACGGTTGATGAACTCGATGGCGTGGCCTCGTCATGGCCGTTGGATGGTCGCTGCAAGAGGACCATCCGACGGCAGCTGTGCCTCGTCCTCTTCCTTCAGCTGGTGGCGATATCTGGGCTCCGGCGAAGGTGGCCTTCCTCCGCCGCTCGTTCCCTGACGATGAAGCCTTCCCCTGAGCTCGATGGATGGCAGTCGAGGAAGCGAGGAGCTCGGGGAAGCCGCAGAAGCCTTTGGCGATGCTTGTCGGAGCTCGGGTGTCGAAGGAGACCTTGATGAAGTTTGCGCCGGCGAATGTCCGGCCATTGATTGTTGTGGGGGACCTGCAGGGTTAGAAACAATGCCGAAGCGAAGATGTGCGTGCGTGAGCGTAGTGGAGAGCTCTGAGGGATCGGAGAAGGTGGGAGCTCGGTGCTCCTCCGCCGCGACGGCGGAGGAGGTGGGTCGGAGGTGATTAGGGGTATGGAAGAAGAGGGAGATGATCTGGAGGCGGAGCGGGGAAGATGAGTGCGAGGCGGATCTCAGGGGATGTACGGTGAAGTGTGAAATTGATCGAGGACGCCTAATTAAATAAAAGAAAACAGAGAAAAATTCAAAAGAAGGAGAAGAAGACTTACCGGAGGTTGGGCGGAGCGGGGCCTGTGCTCGAGGTCATCGGAGGACCTCGGGGTCATCGCTGAACTCCCCCGGCTACGGGGAGCAGCTTGGAGGCTTGGAGCGCCGCAGCACCGCCATGAGCAGCGGTGGGTCGACACCGGGGAGGCAAGTCGTCATTGCTCGATCCGATCGCCCCTCTCTGTCACAGAGAGGCGGAGGAGGGCTGGGCCTCCTCCCACGTAAAGGTGGACAGGGCTGAACGGAGGAGGGTGCGATGTATTTGAAGAAGTGAAGGCCGATGATGGTGGTGGTGGTCGTGTGTTTCGAGGCGAAGATGGGGCGAGTGGAAGGGAGTCGTGGGTTTTGGAGGAGTGCGCGGGGGAGAGGGAAGAGTGGGGAAGACTGTGGGACGGTTGGCGAAGGAAGAGGAGGTCAGAGGAAGTGGAGATAATGGAAAGGGCGGAGACGTGTGCGAAGTTGTGAATGTGGGAAGAGAGGGAGGTCTGGAGGTTGACGATGACAGTCGGTCGTTGGATCTGGAGATCCAACGGCTGACAATGGGGCGCGAAATAGTGGCGTGGATGGAATCTGGGCGATGCGAACGAAGGGCATCGGCTACGCCACGTGTCTGACCGAAAGCGAGGCGCTAAAGGACGGTGGCGATTAGAAGTTAGGGCTGATCGAGTGGTTAGGAATAGATAGCAGGTTGAGCGGCTCAGATCAAGTCCGGTGTGAAGTGATCAAAGGGCTGCAGAGCAGCCACTTGTCGTGCCAAGGGAGCGGCACGAACGGATGGCTATGATGGAATGCTGGAGCTGATCGAGCGGTTGAGAAGAGAGTGGAACATGGACACAGCAGGTCCGTTGGATTTGGAACGAAATCCAACGGCCAGGGGTGATGGCGGATGAGACAAGAGGTAGCGGGCCACGTGGCGCCCCCAGAATGGGCCACGTGGCCCAATCAGACTTATTCGATCTTCCAGTTGACATTTGAAGGCCTAGATGGCCGAATTTGAGAGAACTCAAAACATGAAAGTTGTAGATCTTGACGAGATCTACAAGTTTCATGTTGGCCAAAACTGGAGATGAAATCAAACAAAGGCCCGAAATATTTTTGAGGGTATTTTTAAGTCTAAAAATACCACGAATTATCATTTTGCCATTTTTTTGTGGTTTTGAATTTATTTGAGACTCTGATAATTACAGAACATTAACTGGGATTTATTGACAAAACCTTAAGCAAGGGGGTTAATTATAACAAATAAAGATGATGAAACTGAGGTTCATCAAGGAGGTAGCTCAAGATGAAGCACTTGGAGATGAAATCGACAATATGAACCATCATCCAGGTCTCTGGAATGCATAGACCTCCAGACTGCTTCCCAGCATGTCTGGACTCCTTCATGTGTCCTTGTAGATGTGGTGTAGCTCCAGGAAGATTAGGAGCCCATCAGTGAGGAGAACAAAGGCTGAAGGAAAGAGCTAATGTCAACCTAAGTTGCCCCCTTAGATGTTCTTGATTGCTCATCCAAGCTTATTTAGTGTCGTTAGATCGATGACATAGCCCAGATCTAATATGGGCTGTTAAAAGCAACCGAAGCAGCATTGTCTTGCCGCCGCAGATCGAGCCACGTGGAGCGCATATAGTCATCGGATGGCGCACCCTTAGGTAAACATTCAAGTAAACCCCATGTTTTTTTGTATTTAGACTTCAGTCTTGTAAATATTTATGAATTTTAAAAACCTTCTGTATATTTTTTGAAGGACCCCCTTACTTCCTGAATATTACAAAGAGGTCCTCGTGCCTTATGTGTTGCGCCACATGCAACTTTGTGAATAATACAATAAAGCCCTTGTGACTGTTACTTATAAATGTTTAGTTTTAAAATTTCTAAATTATGTGTAAAATCTTGGGTAATTTGCATGCATACCCTTGTAATATATTTGTATTGCAAAAATGCCCATATCAACTTGTGTGCTTATTTCTTTATATCTCTATTTTTATTAAGTATCACTTGTACATTAAAATTTTTGGGAAAAATATGTTACATGCTTGATTTGTTGCTTGTTCATGCCATTATTTTTATTTGGGCTCTTATTGTAATTATCCCATTTACTAAAAATAGAATAGGAGCTAAAGCTTCCTTATTTGCTTATAAAAACCTAGACAAATTATTAAAAATAACTTTAAAATTTTTAAAAAAAGTATATAGTATATATTAATATATAATATATCTCCAAACCAAAAATCATAAAAACAATATAAAAGAAAACACATAAAAACCTACAAAAATAGTAAAAATTCCATAAAATCAAAAAATAGTTTTCTATTCTATATTGTAATTTATATTACACAATATATATTTAAAATAGTTTTGGGATATTTCGAACCTATTTGTCTTTTTTTAATACCAAAGAAATTCTTGACCTATTTTTATAATACACTATTTTGACATATTAAATAAATAAAAAATACATAAATTAGAAAAAATATATAAATATCACAAAAATGTAGAAAATATTAAAAATAGAAAAATAGTTTATTTTCTGAATTTTAACAATATAGTTTATTTAAATTTTTATAACATATACATATTATATTACTTATAAAACCTTAATTATTAGCATAACTTATTTTAAATAGATAATATATTTAAAAATTTCAAAAATTAAAAAGGGGTGTTCATGATTATATTTCTATATTTTTATTATATTTATTATTTATTCATATATTATATATAATAATTTTCTTATGATAATTACTATATATAAACATATATTTTACCTTAAAAACAAGAAGAATCTAAAATGGAAAAAATAAAAATAAATTAAAAAATAAAAAATAAAAAATATTAAAATAATTGAACAATTAAAAAATAAATATTTTAATATAATTAAATCCCTAAAAAATAAAAAGAAAGAGAACAAAATTAATTATTAGTATTACTGGTTTTTATTAATTAATAATTATTATACCTATATAGCTTACTCTTGGTGGTTTGACCCCTACACTTGTTTGTTATACACATCTTATGTAAAGTATAATAAATTTCACCCAACATTCTTTATTGTTCTCTCTCTCTCTCTATATATATATAGTGGATTGATTGTTGTCTTAGTTTGATTGGTGAAGTGTGGAGAGCAGAGAGAGGGTCGAAACAATAATTGTTGAATCCGAGCTGTTGGACACCGCAGGCTCCTCCAAGATTGAACGTTAGACACTACGCTCCAGCCATCTTAACAGTTAACGAGTGCAACCCTATAGAAACCTAATTCTAAGGGCTCAAGCATAAAATAAGTAAAAATCAATACAAAAAACTCAAATCATAGAAATTGAATAGAAAAAAATATGGATGAAGAAAATAAGAATGGAAATAAAAAATGTGGTGTGGTCCCCAAAGGGTACTAGTACTTGGTAAAGCAGACCTCGCGCAACCAAAAGAAAGTTAGTGACTCCATAGAAAACAAAAAAATGGATAAACACTAATAAATTATTACAACTAATTGCAAGAATAAAATGAAATAAAAGGAAATAACTAAAGCTTATAGGAAAAGGCAACCGATCTTTTGCGTCTCCTGCTCCTTTTCGATCACTCTCTCCTACCGATTGGTATACAATAACCACTCTCTGCCTTGCTCAGGTGCATTGTCTCTCCTAAGATTGCTTCTCTTGATCGTTAGACCCTCGCAACAAAGGTGAAAAAAGAGGTGTGTCAAAACAATTTATGAAAAATATAGATAAAATAAAAAAAATAAAATGAATTTACTAAATCAGGAAATAAAGCAAGCAAACAAGTAGAATTAAAAGAAATAAAAAAACTAATTACCTTCATTGTGTTCCCCTGAGAACGACGCCATTTGTTGAATAAGTGGAAATAAGGTTTTCAAATTATTTAATGAGAAAAGAGATGAATCAATTGAAGGATATGGTGAGATCCTTAAGAGCATCACAGAAGCATGACGATCGCATCATATGCGATCGGGAGCGACTAGTCGCACTAGTTTCTTGGGGATGAGGAATTTTAAAAAATTTGATGCGACGAAACCACATGATCCAAGAACACTTCTCGGATCATTTCATCTAAACCACAAGCAAGTATTAGGGTTGCCTCTTGAAGCGTTGTTGCGATCGAGTCTCTAAAAAAAGAGACCTTCTGTCTCAAGTCCTATCCGACAGGGGAGACGCTGGCAAGCACGTTGATGAAATGTGTGCTTTTCATAATCCATGTTGATGATCCAAGTGGTGAATATCCTGATCTCTTCACACAAAATCTGATGTCTTCTCCATGAGCGAGGCACATCAAAGGAGACAGAGATCCACGAGAAAATAGTCTGGTAGCATAACGACGATGTTGCGATGAGAGCGACTCTCTCTAGGGCTCCATAATGGATGGCTGATAAACCTGAATATACCCTTTTAATTTAATATGTGTGTCGCATTTGTTGTAGTCGGGCAATCAGGATCGATCAAAAAAATATCCACACGAATCAATGAATCGAAGAATTAAATATTAAACAGTTTGATGTATTTGTAACCATGCAAGACCCAGGGTCGACTCAAAGAGGCAAAGGAACAACTTCTGATCAAGTTAGATTAATTAGCTCACAGTTTTCCAAGCGGATTTTTTGTAGTTTTTTTACGCAATGAAAATGCACAAATACGATTGAGCCAGGTTATTAAGAAAACAATACACTTAGCCAAATTAATTTTAAATAAATTCAATATAGAAAATTTATATTTCCCCTAAAAATCTAATCCAATGTTGAATGCAAATTGTATTTTTTGGACTTTTTGGATGCACACATGAAAACACAAACATTTTGGGGGTTTAATGCAATTGTTCATGCAAATGATATACAAACATTATGAAAAATGTACTATTAATGAAACATGATGAAGTGAAGCTTCAGTAATATTTTTGGATTTTTCCGATAAAATTGATTTTTTATGATTTTTTACTGAAAACAGAGCGACTGTGAGTTTTTAATTTCTAATAAATCCATGAAATTAAATTATCCAGAAGAAAAATTATCTCAAATAGATATCTTAATAAAAAAATCCAACTGAGTTGACATTTTGCAAAAAATTGTGGATTTAATTGAAAATCAATTAAAGAAATTACTCTATAATTTATTTTATGCTCAAGATAACTCCAATTTAGATGAAATTTGGATAGTAATTTGATGATCGAAAAAAAATCTCACCAAGACTCGGGTGAATATAATAGAACTAGGGTCGTTGTGACCTGAATCTCGGAGATCAATCACTCAATCAAGAAAAATAAAGAGCATACCACCAAACAACAAGATAAAATAATAAAAGTAAAAATAGTGGCCCTGGCTATGAGATTAGCCTGGTGTAGCACCCAGGGTCGGACTCAGGCAGCACGAATTGACCTTGCAGCCTACAAAGTAGTCAAAGAAGAAAACACAAGTATTTTTGGTATTTTTAATTATTTTTATATTATTTTTGGATTTTTAATTATGAAGAGAAATAAAAAAAGGCAAGAAACAAGCACACTCAGTGATTTTTTTAAACACTCAAAAATGGTCCAAAAATTCAAACAAAAATATTTTTATATTTTTTAGATTTTTTACTGTTTTTGGTGATTTTTTGAGATTTTTCCAAATTTTGTAGAATTTTCTAAAAATCAAAGAAGGCGAAAACAGAAGGCTGTTATCCAGTCAGGATTGAAAGATCAATTTAAAATATCAAATTGATCTGTAAAAGCCTGAAGGTAATTTTTATGAAAAATAGAAACAAAAAGGAAAGTAAGAAAAAGAGTTTATTATTTTTGGAGTTTTCTACAATTTTTTAGAATTTTTATAATTTTTAAGGGTTTTTTAATTTTTAAGGTTTTTGTGTATCTAAAAATAACCAAAAATGCATAGAAAATCAAACACAACAAAAGCAAAAAAACTTAATTTTTTTAGAATTTTTAAACGAGTTTTTATATTTTTTTTATGATTTTCTAAACTGGTCAGACACAAAAACAATTGTTTTTGAATTTTTAAAAATATGAAAAAGCCTAAAAAATGCACCCAAAAATTTGGGAAATTTTTACACAAATCCAAATTTCACGTAATTTGGGTTTAATTTGCTATTTTTTTAATTAAAATAGAGGCTCACAGTACACAGGGACCTAAATGCAATGAAAAATAATTCCATGGACCAACAAATAACACGACAAGAAAGCTCAGGGGCCAAACATGCAAAAAGCCCAACGTGCACGCGTGAAACACGTGACCCAGACACAGAGGGGTTTAACTGTAAATTCTATTTATAAACATGCAAACATTAACATCCAAGAACTACAGGACGGAAAGTGTAAAAAGCCCATACCCTCACATGTCGATGCACGTGGTTCACACACATAGGGACTGATATGCAAATACGATAAACATCCAGGTCCAGAGTGCAATTTAACCAAATTAAAAACAACTATTAACATATTTACATGTCCTAATTGAAATAGCAAAACATACAAGGGCCTATAGGAAAGTTACCCTTTATTAACACGGACGGCTGAGGCAACGCCACGTGGATGATCGGGCGGTTGGAAGTAGCAGGCGCCTCTTCGCGCGATCGATGCTCGAGGATTCTCCACGTGGAAGATCTAATGGTGGCTGGTAGCTGAAAAACCCTTCCGTGGATGGATGGTCCGGATTGACTCCCAGATGGATCGACGGTGAAGGATGCTCGTGAATAGACAGCTCTGATCAGATCTGGAGCAGGTGATTGATCGGACGACGACTAGAGGTTCTCCAAGAACTTAACACCGGCGAGTTTTGCCGGCTCAATGCACGCGGTGGAGACCTCCTCCTGAGCTGCTGAGGTGTGGAAGAGCTTTGCCTTTGTGGTCCGCAACTAATGGATACCTCTGCTGAGGCTGGAGACGTCGGAGACGCTCCGGTGACGAGGATGCTCGGAGCTCGGGTTCCCAAATGACTCGACCTCCCTCATGAGGTCAGTTGACCTGCACAGTGGCACCAAAGCAATCTCGGTCGAGGGCAAATTGCCTCGACCTGGTTAGAGGTGTAATGGGTGACTAAATGGGTTGGGGCGGCACCCTCCGGCGATGCGACGGCAGAGGAGAGTGGAGGACCTGCTCCGGGGCGAGTCAGGGGGGTTGGCTGGGTGAAGAAGGTGGAGAGGAGTATGGCGAAGGTGGTGGCGTGGTCGGGATGACAAATGGGTAGTCGGAGAAGTTGAATGGTGGCGGCGGAGCGAAATGAGTGGAATTGGGGGAAACCTAAAATTAAGCTATCCTACAAGTTAAAGAAGCTACCTGGTGGGTGAAGTCGACTGTGCTGGAGCTCAGGGAGCTCAGGGGGTCATGGCCTCAAGGGGGCGTCGCGTCCCGAGGCTGAGCGCACCTCACGACGGCGCACGGCGGTGGTCATCGCCGGATTGATGGTTCCCAGCTGCCCGGGCCTCGCTGCTACCCTCCTCTGCGCTGTTGTTACTCTGGCGAAGAAGAGGAGGTCACTGGCGTCGAGGGGGAATGCCAAAGATATCGTGAATAGTGCGGCGGAGGTGGAGCTAAATAGTCCTGCAGGTCCGAGAAGAAGGCGACGGGTACGGCTTGGTGAAGCACAGACCCCTAGGAAAAATGTCGGGCGAGGGTCTCGGATGCAGGGACTTTGAGTAGGACCCGGGGTTTCAGGAGCTGGTGGTCGGGTCAGATGAGGAAAAATCCGAGAAATCGGGTCGGTCGCCCGATTCGAGAGGAAGAGGGTCCGCGGGGGAGAGTTGACCGGGTGTCAACAATCCCCCGTGGAACAATCACAGGCCAGCTTTTCTTAAATACTTGGAAATTCATTTAAAAATAAAAAATGACTTATTTTAGAAAAACTTAAAACATGAAAAATGTTTATTTATCTTCAAATAATTTTTTAGTGGTTTTTATCTATTTTTTTGAAATATAATTTAGGTATTTACAAAATATTATTATTATATACAGGTATATACATATGTATTTTTTATTTTTGATTTTTAATTATTTATTTTTAAACATTTATTCCAATTTTATATTTTATTTATTTGTAGAATAAAATGTGGAATAATAGGGTAATTTTATTTTATTTTTATTAATTATTTACATAGAGTAAATAAATAGGTATATACATATATTTATATGGTATATATACAAGGTGAATTTGGATTTTTATTTTATTCCTTTTTATTTTTATTTTTCTAATTTTTTTTATTTACTTACATCATGGAATGTGGAATTTGAAAATACTTTTGTTAGATTTTTATTAATTATTTACAAAGGAAAAATAAATAGATGTGTGGTTCTATGTACATGGTATATATATACAATGATGAAGGAATTTTATTTCTTTTTATTTTTCTTTTAATTTTCCTATTTTTACTTTAATTTTATATATACAAATAAATACAGATAAATAAACACACATTTTTATTTACAGGAAAATACTTTTTTATTTATTTACATAGGTACATGTACACATATGAGCTTCCCTATCTCTCTCTACTTGGGGTTTTTGCAGTCAGGCCCATGCTGAGCCCTCCCTTGGGATTAGGTCGCTCAATATTTATTCTAAATATCTCCCTCTTTTTCTTTTATTTCTTTATTCTTTTATTTATGCACAAAAACATGCTAATTATGCATATTTACACAATGCATGCAAGATGGTAACTTGTTCTATTTTCATGAATATACATGTGTTTTGCAGAGGTTTTGTATCTAAAATAAAAGAATAAAGAGTGATGAATGGGTATTCATCACCCCCCTATACTTAACTTTGCTAGTCCCTTAGCAAACACTTATTTGAAAAAGAAGTGAAAAAGAAAAAGGACGAAGAAAAAAAGGAGAAATCAAGGTTGATTATTAAACTTTCCTTCATTAAATTGAAATATGGAGCTCGTCAGACCTTTGGATTATTAATTTGTCGGAACCTTATTTAGACTTAAGTTTAAAACTTAACAACCTCTAAAATTCACTAATCTATATTTAAGACTCCTCAACAATCCAGATCAGAACAAGTCTACATACACAAACTCTAATGACCATGAATCTTTCCTTGTACGGTGTAAGTGATATGTGGCTCCCCACTCCAGAAGTAACAAAGAAACAACCTCCCTTAACCTGGTAACTCTAATGCCTCGGTCTAGTAACTCTTTCCTCGAGAAGCGGGGTATTCCCTTCTAAGTTCACGTGTAACCGGCTCAAGAAGAGGGGGGAGAAGAGAATGGACCATGGCCAGTGTAGCCATGTATCCTTGGGAGCTCTAACCAGTGTAGCTGAGTCTCCCGCTGCAAGCTATATGAGATGGAACATGTATACCATAAGCTTTTTCTTTATTTGACTATATACACTCCGGTGGAATTATTAAATTTTCAATCCGACCCACCATTTTTTTGGAGTTCTTTTCTTTTTACACATTTTTTTGTGTGCATCTGTACATCATATCTACATGGTGCAACATAGATACAAGGAGTTTTTCCTCTTGAGCCAGTAGACTATCCCTCTTTTGAAGCTTTATTGCAACCCACGGCTTCTATCTTTAGACTTCATAACCACCAGACCAAGTTGAGACGCACTTCCTTCACTATAAGAAGAAGAGAGGTTCCGACTAGACGTACTACCCTCATATGCTACCCCAAGCCAAAGGAAACTGCCTCCTCACCACCTCATCCGTGGAGAGCTAGGTGCAAAGTGCTGGTGCAAGTAAAGCCATTATCTCTGAGAGTCATGCGTGTGTTGTTAAGTGCTCTACTTAGGCTCATTGAGATGACATGTGATCATAGCCTAGTGGACTCAAAGAATTAAGTCCCAATGGACCTGAAAAGCCTTAACCCTAAGCCCTATAAGGTTCCTCTTATAATTAGGTGGATTAAGATCTTAATCAAGCTCCATTTTCCAATTTAATTCCAGGTTAGTTTAAATGTCAACTATGATCCAGGAAAAACTATACAAGTATTTACAAAGATGCAATTTACAAACTATTTACACATGTGCAAAATTTTTGAAAAATGTTTTGAAACCATGAATGTATGCATGAATGCAAGTTCTGCAAAATATTACACAAATTTACACAAGGTTTTTGCAAACTTTTTATTTTCAAAACATTTTACAAAAATTTTGTACTATATACATAGTTTTTATATGAAAATATTTACACTATATTTACACAAAAAGTTTTTACAAACATTTTTACAAAGATAATTTGTACAATAGCTATGTATGTGCAATAAAAGAATGTTTATTTACAAGGATTTTTTTAATTTTTATGGATTTTTGGGTTTTTAGCCATTTTTATTTATTAACAACACTCACACAAAGTACGAGTTATGGCTAAAGTATATATGAAATATATACACATACCCGTATACTTAGCTCGAACGATGTCCTCAGAGTGATCAAGAGCGATGAATAAGACATAACTCATGCTTAGTATAGGGAAGTGAAAAGGAATGGCTATATACAAAGACGAATCAATGAATAGAATGAAGAGAACTCGGTGTTTCCCCCTATACTTAGGATCAAGTAATCCTAAGTATAGCAAGCTGTACATGAAGGGAAATCCGAGTGAAGGATGTACAGGTTCTACCCCCCCCCCCATACTTAGGGTGAAATATCCCTAAGTATAGGCAGCAAAACAGGGGTAGAAAGACACGAAGAAAATCAAGTATATACAAGATAGGATGGCATCACTCCCCCTATACTTATGGTGAAGAATCCTTAAGTATAGGCAACAACAGAAGTGATGAAACAGAACGAAAGGAACAACCCGGTGTTTCCACCCCCTATACTTAGGATGAGGGATATCCTAAGTATAACAAAGATAATACTAAGCGAGACCTGGGGTGAAAATAAACACGGAAGAAAGAAAGATCAAACTAAGACGAAACATGTATATACAAAAGGGTACAATGTTGAGGTGCCTCTCAACAAGCGCTAGGTTTTACGCCACTAGCTGGGCGCAAAGGCTAGGATAATCTTGTGTCAAGGTTCAGGACGGCATCTGCAAGGCGAATGCCATACTGTCGTCGTAGTCTCGGTATGAGAACAGCGACAAACTCAAAAGTGTAAAGTATGACACCCAGGCAGGCAATTAGGCGGGTGTCTACTACCGGCCAAGGATATGGAAGTAAGTGATCAAGATCCGGTAGCACAAAAGAAATCATCGTCTCGGAATCAGACTGGAGTGGAATAGTAGAGCCGAGAAAGTCAAACATGGAGAAGGATGGATCAGTCATGGAATCCTCCACGTTGATCAGTGTCTCAAGAAGGTGTGGACAGTCAAGATCAGGAGACTCTCTAAGAAAACTGATATCCAATGCATGAAGTAAAAGCAAATTGGGCAGATCATCGAATATCTCCAAGATGGGCTCATCCTCGCGAAGGTTGTCGAGGTGAGATGACTTAGAATCAGAAGGATCAAAAGACTCGGTTTCGTGATCCGCCAGATCGGATACACTCTCAGCAGGTGAAACCGAGTACTCATCGAGTGCGGCATCCTCCCGCAGATAACCCTCGGGGAGGAATGCTAGATTAGAGGTGAGAAATAGAGGATCAGGATCTATAAGGGCATCTGTGCTGCTGTCAAGCATCCACTCTGTGCACCAGGCTACATCATCATCTGAAGTGTGGCTCTCGACAATCTGGAAGCAGGAGAAGGTACTGGTCAACATCGCGGAGGCTGGCAATGTGTCTGCGGTTGATCCTTGCTCTACGGCCATGCTGGTTGCCAACTGGTTCTCAGCAAGTGTGTCTGTCTTGTCAAAGTGGAGGACAAAAGGCTCAAATACGGGATTATCTGTGTCTGGTCTCTCAATGTGGTGTCCCATATCAAACTGTGGTTGCTGGGCTGAGTCATGATATCTGTCGGACTCCGAGAAGTGTCTCTGTAGAAAAGAATCTGACTCCTCCAAGACTGGACACTGAAGTGTTTGAATCAATGGCTGTAAAAACAGGGGCTCCTCCTGCTCCTGGAGTATTAGAAGATCTGATATCCAAGAATCGTCGACTGAAAACTCTGGGGCTGCCTCGAACTCAAGCTGGGAGACCAACGGGAACTCGAGTAGACACTGGGTCAGAACCTCCACTGTAGTAGTCATCTCCTCTGTACTCTGTGATGTTGCACAATCCAAGAGCTCCGGCTGATGTGTAGAAGCTATATCCTCGTGTAATGTGACACACTGCACTAGCACTGCATCATTCGCATGTGTTGTTCCAATTACGGCATCTCGTGAAGATGGTCTCTGTGAAAGTAAGCTCGAGATGGTATCCAGTAAGTGAACGTCGGAACTGCGGTGTGGACCACCACATGTGGTAATCACCAGTGCTATCTGCTCTGCGGTCATCCCCTGCATGGAGATCTCAATAAGGTCTGTCAGTGGAAGTCTGTGGTCGGGAAATCTCCTCAAGAGGTCAAGAAACCTCGGCCATGCCTCATGCAGTAGCTCCTAGGTTCTACTGAAAACTCGGTGATCAAAGACCGCATTCACTCTGCTCTATGCTGGGGAAAGTATCTCTGTAAAAACTTTCGGCGTAGCTCTCCCCATGTAGCGAATCTCCTCCCCAATCGTCTGTGCCATCTCATGGCTCTGTCCTGAAGTGTGAACGGGAAGGTCCTCAGCATCATCTCCTCTGCAGTGATATTTGAATAGATCCGTGTCCTGCAAAACTCCTCGAACTCAGACAAGTGAAGATAGGGTTCCTCGTGCGCCTCCCCTGAAAATGTCGGCAGTCTCTGAAGAAGCTCCCGATCCAGACTAAATGGACCTAGTGTAGAAGCTGACTGAGCTCCCTGTCCTATTTGCTCCTCCATCAATCTGGCATAGGATCTATCTGATAATCTCATCTGCTCTCTCTGATCACGAACAGAGTGCACTTTCAACTCAGCAATGTCATCGTCCGGGTCTTGCATCTGCTCTATCTGATATCCGCGGATGTCTAGCGCAGCATGCCCTGAGTAGTGAAAGGGATGGGAGGGAGGGAGCGGGAGGTTGGTCGGGGATCCGACCTCCCTCGAAGGTGGACTAGACTGATGGTCAGAGAGTGGAGAAGAAGCCGCAAGAGTCGGCCAGAAGTGAGGGGGATCCATCATCCAGGGATAAAGGAGAAGAAGGGGAAAGACTGAGGGGATCTGGAAAACACACAAGATGAAAAAGCAAACCCCCGATTCACCTACGCACACTGAGCTGAAGAACGTAAGAGATCGGTCAATTATCTTGTCAATTTTATTTTAGGTGATCAAGTCAGTCTTTCAGAGCAATTACGTTAGTTGATAGGAATCCAATATTCTCAACCGACTGTCCCGAACACAGGGCCAGTAGTTAGTCAAGAAATCGGATATGGCTCTAGCCTAGTATGCGGGTCACTCTCTCGCTCATCCAAACCAAACAAGAAGGGGGTTACTCTCCCCAAGACAAATTTTTCAATGATGTGTCTTTTAGGTCAAGTGTGATAAGCAATCCCGATTTTATTGTTTTTCTTTTTATGTATTTTTCAAGAAACGTCTAACGAATTTTCCGATTTCTATTTATTTCCTAAGTCCAGAAAATCAGGGGGAGGAAAGCGGAAAAGACGATGCACGAGATAATCAATGATGCATGCACGAGATAGAAGGCATACCTGACTCCATCAGTCTACATGCAATTATGATCCGCGCATAAATGTAAAACTAATCTATATGGAATGCAAATGCGAGAACCGTCCTAAACAGAAGCTCCTATTATCGTGAAGCACTGATTTATTTGCCTAAGTCCAGATGTAATCTATAGGAACAAATATTCTTATTATGGCTGTGGACCTAAGGCTACCTGCCTCAACGAAATAAAAACCTAAGTCTAGGGGCTCAAGCACAGAAATCCACGTGAAATCAAATAAAAAGAAAAGGCGAGAAAACAAAACAGTGGTGGGGTCCCCCGAGAACACCGGTGCTCGGCGAAACAGACCCCGCAATCCAAAGTCCAAGAGAGTCCGGGTACCTGTATTATTACAACAGTTCAATGTGCAAAAAATAAACTCAATATAAACTACACTACTATCGCACTCCTGTTGTCTCCTCGCGCTCTCCTGCGGCTTCGTAGAGAAGAAAGCCGCCTCCGACTCCCGCGGTTGCCTCGGCTTCCGAAGAGGCCGCCTTGGTCCTCGGGCCCTCGCTAGAAAACAAGCAGAGTGTCAAACCAAGTTATTATAAAAATAAAATAAGACAGATAAAATATATACCAAAATATCTATAGAAAGCCGCAAAAAAGGAAAGCCGCGGAAAAATCAAAATCAACTACTAAGATGTGCTCCCCAGCAATGACGCCATGCTGATGATCGAAAAAAATCTCACCAAGACTCGGGAGAATATAATAGAACTAGGGTCGTTACGACCCGAATCTCGGAGATCAATCGTCAATCAAGAAAAATAAAGAGCAGAACACCAAACAACAAGATAACATTATAAAAGCAAAAATAGTGGCCCTGACTATGAGATTAGCCTGGTGTAGCACCCAGGGTCGGACTCAGGGAGCATGAATTGGCCTTGCGGCCTACGAAGTAGTCAAAGAAGAAAACACAAGTATTTTTGGTGGTTTTTAATTGTTTTTATATTTTTTTTGGATTTTTAATTATGAAGAGAAATAATAAAAGGCAAGAAACAAGCACACTCAATGAATTATTTAAACACTCAAAAATGGTCCAAAAATTCAAACAATTATATTTTTATGTTTTTTAGATTTTTTACTATTTTTGGTGATTTTCTTAGATTTTTCCAAATTTTGTAGAATTTTCTAAAAATAAAAGAAGGCGAAAACAGAAGATTGTTGTCCAGTCAGGCTTGAAAGATCAATTTAAAATATCAAATTGATCTGTAAAAGCCTGAAGTTAATTTTTATGAAAAATAGAAACAAAAAGGAAATTAAGAAAAATAGTTTATTATTTTTTGAGTTTTCTAAAATTTTTTAGAATTTTTATGAGTTTTTAAGGGTTTTTTTAATTTTTAAGGTTTTTGTATATCCAAAAATAACAAAAAATGCATAGAAAATCAAACACAACAAAAGCAACAAAACCTACTTTTTTAGAATTTTTAAACGAGTTTTTATATTTTTTATGATTTTCTAAACTGGACAGACACAAAAACAATTATTTTTGAATTTTTAAAAATATGAAAAAGCTTGAAAAATGTACCCAAAAATTAGGGAAATTTTTACACAGTGGCAGGAGCCACGTGTCCAAATTTCACGCAATTTGGGTTTAATTAGCTATTTTATTTAATTAAAATAGAGGCTCACAGTGCATAGGGACCTAAATACAATGAAAAATAATTTCAAGGACCAACAAATAATACGGCAAGAAAGCTCAGGGGCCAAACATGCAAAAGGCCCGACGTGCACACGCAAAACACGTGATCCAGACACAGAGTACTGTAAATTCTATTTATAAACATGCAAACATTAACATCCAAGAACTACAGGATAGAAAGTGCAAAAATCCCAAACCCTCACATGTCGATGCACGTGGTTCACACACACAGGGACTGATATGCAAATACGATAAACATCTAGGTCCAGAGTGCAATTTAACCAAACTAAAAACAACTAACTAAAATATTTACAGACTCTAATCGAAATAGCAAAACAGACAAGGGCCTACAGGAAAGTTACCCTTTATTAACACGGACAGCTGAGGCAACGCCACGTGGATGATCGGGCGATTGGAAGTAGCAGGCGCGTCTTCGCGTGATCGATGCTCGAGGGTTCTCCACGTGGAAGATCTAACGGTGGCTGGAAGCTGAAAAACCCTTCGATGGATGGATGGTTCGGATTGACTCCCAGATGGATCGACGATGAAGGTTGCTCGTGAATAGACAGCTCTGATCAGATCTGGAGCAGGAGGTTGATCGGACAGCGACTGGAGGTTCTCAAAGAACATGATGCCGGCGAGTTTCGCCGGCCCAATGCACGTGATGGAGACCTCCTCCTGAGCTGCTGAGGTGTGGAAGAGCTTCGCCTTTGTGGTCCGTAGCTAATGGATACCTCCGATGAGGCTGGAGACGTCGGAGATGCTCCAGCGACGAGGAGGCTCGGAGCTCGGGTGCCCAAATGACTCGACCTCACAGATGGGGTCCGTTGACCTGCAGAGTGGCACCAATGCAATCTCGGGTCGAGGGCAAATTGCCTCGACCCGATTAGAGGTGAAGTGGGTGAGTAAATGGGTCGGGGCGGCACCCTCCGGCGATGCGACGGCGGAGGAGGGTGGAGGACCTGCTCCGGGGCGAGTCAGGGGGGTTGGCTGGGTGAAAAAGGTGGAGAGGAGTATGGCGAAGGTGTCGGCGTGGTCGGGATGGCAAATGGGTAGTCGGAGAAGGTGAATGGCGGCGGCGGAGCGAAATGAGCGGAATTGGGGGAAACCTAAAATTAAGATATCCTACAAGTTAAAGAATCTACCTGGCGGGTCAAGTTGACTATGCTAGAGCTCAGGGAGCTCCGGGGGTCATGGCCTCAAGGGGGCGTCGCGTCCCGAGGCTGAGCGCACCTCGCGACGGCGTACGGCGGTGGTCATCACCGAATCGATGGTTCCCGGCTACCCGGGCCTCGCTGCTACCCTCCTCCGTGCTGCTGTCACTCTGGTGAAGAAGAGGAGGTCACTGGCGTCGAGGGGGAATGCCAAAGATAGCGTGAATAGTGCGGCAGAGTTGGAGCTAAATAGTCCTGCAGGTCCGAGAAGAAGGCGACGGGTCTGGCTTGGTGAAGCACGGACCCCTAGGAAAAATGTCGGACGAGGGTCTCGGATGCAGGGACTGTGAGTAGGACCCGGGGTTTCAGGAGCTGGTGGTCAGGTCAAATAAGGTAAAATCCGAGTAATAGAGTCGGTCGTCCGATTCGAGGGGAAGAGGGTCTGCGGGGGAGAGTTGACCGGGGGTCAACAATCCCCCGTGGACCAATCACAGGCCATCTTTTATTAAATACTTGGAAATTCACTTAAAAATAATAAATGACTTATTTTCAAAAAAACTTAAAACATGAAAAATGTTAATTTATTTTCAGATATTTTTTAGTGATTTTTATCTATTTTTTTGAAATATAATTTAGGTATTTACAAAATATTATTATTATATACAGGTATATACATATGTATTTTTTATTTTTGATTTTTAATTATTTATTTTTATACATTTATTCCAATTTTATATTTTATTTTTTTGTAGAATAAAATGTGGAATAATAGGGTTATTTTATTTTATTTTTATTAATTATTTACATAGAGTAAATAAATAGGTATATACATATATTTATATGGTATATATACAAGGTGAATTTGGATTTTTATTTTATTCCTTTTTATTTTTATTTTTATAATTTTTATTGTATTTATTTACATCTTGGAATGTGGAATTTGAAAATATTTTTGTTAGATTTTTATCAACTATTTACAAGGGAAAAATAAATAGATGTGTGGTTCTTTGTACATGGTATATATATACAATGATGAAGGAATTTTATTTCTTTTTATTTTTCTTTTAATTTTCCCACTTTTACTTTAATTTTATATTTACAAATAAATAAAAATAAATAAACACACATTTTTATTTAGAGGAAAATACTTTTTTATTTATTTACATAGGTACATGTACACATATGAGCTTCCCTATCTCTCTCTACTTGGGGTTTTTACGGTCAGGCCCATGCTGAGCCCTCCCATGGGATTAGGACGCTCAATATTTATTCTAAATATCTCCCTCTTTTTCTTTTATTTCTTTATTCTTTTATTTATGCATAAAAACATGCTAATTATGCATATTTACACAATGCATACAAGATGGTAGCTTATTCTATTTACATGAATATACATGTGTTTTGCATAGGTTTTGTAGCTAAAATAAAAGAATAAAGAGTGATGAATGGGTATTCATTATAATTTAAACACAACTAGAGGCATCATCTATAATTTTTCACAATTGTTAGAGCAATATTCAAATAAATATGAATTACATATCATGTAATAGGTAAAATATCTATGTTTTCACCAAAAAAAGTTATTTAATTACCCACTGCTCACAAACATGCAAATAAATATACAAATGATAAAGAAATAATTCTCAATAAAGTGATATTTTACATTAAAATAAATGATGCAAGAAATCTGTCCAAATTCTCATGCAATGTCAGGGGTGTCTATGCAATACAGAAATTAAAACTCAACAAACAAAGTATGCTCAAGGATACTTTTGGAATTGAAGAAATATTACAGACTTAATATGAAATTTTCATAATGAAATTAAAAAAATAAAAAATTAAACAGACCTTTGTTGCTTCAATCCCACGCTAGGACATGGAGGGCGTAGAGGAGGAATGTCGCAAGGAAGGAGGCGTTGGCGGCATGTTTGATCATGCATGGACGACGAATTGGAGAGGGTGCATCTGCTGAAGGAGATGTAAAGCGAGTGTTGGTCCACGGTGAGGGTTGGAGTGCGGGGCGCGACGCTCGGTGGTCTAGCATGGGGTTCCATGAGGGGCGGCAGAATGCCGCAACCTGTCTGGAGTGTGGGACCTCCACGGGGAGGCGATGAGGGGCGACACTGACGAGGAGCCACGCACAGTGATCGACGCTCTGCGCGGGATACGAGTGTCAGCCGTGCCTTTGCGGCGGGGACCTGTATGGATGGAGGGCCGCATGAGCAGGCGACGGAGGAGCTATGGTGCGATAGAGGGTAGTGTGGCACGAGGGCGCAACCCGCTGGTGGTGGCTGTCACCGATTAGAGGGGCTGGCTACTGGAAACGAGTAAGGCGATCAACTGCAGGCAGGCCGACTGTATGGTGGTGACGGTGGAAGAAGGTGGGCGGCGGTAGTGGGCGCTGTTGCTGCTTCCTCCTGCTTTTTTCCTAAATTTTTTGTAGTTTTTATAAACAGGAAATCAAATGTGGAAATAAAATAGTGTGATGGTGTTGATTGTGATGATGAAATAAATACAATATTAATGATGAATGATGGTGGTGAATGATTATGAAAATGTTTTGGTGATGTGATGATTGTGATATGAATCAACAAGGGAAAAATGTTAGATAAAAATTTTGAAGAAAAATTGAGGAATAATTACCTAGAATTTCCCTAGAGGGGGGAGCTGCAGTGCGCAGCTCCTGTCGTTGCCTCAATTCGATTCGACCAAAATTCAAAGAAGCTCAGTTGTGATCTGAAGAGATGCACAATGACACAAGGAGGAGTCCTCGTGGATCTCGCCTTTGAAATCTTCGTTGCTCGCTCAAAAGATGCTGAAGTTGTCACCGACAACACTCGGGGGGTGGTGGTCTCTCCCTCTTAATTGAAGAAATGGCAGATGGGGAAAAATGATGGAGGGGAAGAGAATAAAAGGTGGGGAGGAAGTTATAAAGGAAGGGGATAAAGTAGATGAAATGAGAAGTTCATGATTTGGAGTGGGGAAAAAGTAGAGGGAGAAGAATAGGGGGGTGGAATAAATAAATAAAGTAATATAAGTAGGCTACTAAAACTATTAAAGGAGAAATAATATAAATAATATAAATAAATAATTCAAATAATAATAAAAAATATATAAATAATCCGAAAATAATAAAAAATAGGGTGACACGTAACGGCTCCAAGAGCGGCCACGTGTCACTCCCAGAAATTTAAAAAAATTAAATGTAAAGAAAAATAAAAAAGAAATAACAAAAGGGGTTAAATCAAAAAATGGTCAACACAAAAGTTGCTTGTGTCGACGAGATGTACAACTTTTGTGAAGGGTTGAAAATCAAATGAAATCATCTGTACAAAATGTATTTTTGGGTGGTACCTTATATATGTATGTATGTATGTATGTATGTATGTATGTATGTATGTATGTATGTATGTATAATGCCACATTTTTGTCTTTTGCATTTTTTATCATTTTTAAATAAGAGAAAAATCAAAATAAAAATATAAAAAATATGAAAGGAATATTTATAATTTAATCTATTTTTTTGAATTTTTAATAATTAAGAAAATAAAAGGATAAAATACAAGGGTATTCTGGTCAATATGTACAATATACAATAGGGGCCCAAAACCCAAGTTTCACATACTATCTCCGATTTTCATGAAATTAGTATTGTTTTGAAGGTATTTGAATGTATATTACTTTAAAAGTGAGTAGACCTAAATCAGACATTGTATGAGAGACATAAACGCATTTTAAAGTTCACTATTTCAAATATGGATTTGGGTTTTATTGGACAATTTTACAAGTTAGTATTTTTTTTGATATTTTTCCTTTATTAGTTTTAGTAATATATACATTATAGAGTCAATTTTATTGAATTTTGAGTTAGTATAAAATATATACAAATAGGTGATTTTAGCTAATATGCATGTGAATATTTACAAGTGAATTTGTCTCCTTATTTAATGCAAATATGAATGCTAAATGTGTATATTATTTACCCATACATGAATGCTAATTATACAATATAAGTGATGAAATGCAGCTAATTACTCGGGAACAAAGATCTAATTTCAACTTTTAGAGTGATGAATCACATATTCATCAACCCCTTATACTTAAACCTTGCTCGTCCCTGAGCAACTAAAATGAAATGATTTTGGGTTCCATACCAAGGTCATGAACAAAATATGAAAAAGGAGCTTGACTCGACCTTTGGATTAATAATGTGGCAGAACCTTATTGGGATCTGAATTTAAGACCTAACAATCTTTAAGTTCTGTGAGTCTTTTATTCAAGATGCCTCAACAGTCAGGTTAGAACAAATCTTCATACGCAAATTCTGATGACTATGAATCTTACTTGTACTGTGTATGTGAAATATAGCTCTTCACATCAGAAATGGCGAAGAGTTAGCCTCCTCTAACAAGGTAACTCTAATTCTTCAGTCCACTAACTCTTTCCTCGAGGAGCGGGGTATCCCCTTCTAAGTTCAAGTTCAACCAGCTCAAGAAGAGGGGGTGGAGAAAAGAATGGACGGTAGCCAGTGTAGCTACCTATCCTAGGATGCTTGACCAGTATAGCCAAGTCATCCAGCTGCAAGCTTTGAAGCTCTTCTTTCTTTTCTTTGTTTAATCTTGTATATACACTCCGGCATGCATTTTACTTTTCAATTAGGCATGTCCACTTTTAGATATTCTGTATTTTTTCTCTTTTTTTGAAATATATACAAGGTGCAACACGTACGTAAGGAGTTTTTCTCCTTGAGCCAGTAGACTATCCCTCTTTTGAAGCTTTATTACAGCCAACAGCATCTCGTCCTTAGACGTCAATACCACCAGACTAGGTTGCGATGCACTACCCTCCCTTGAGGAGGACAAATGTTTCCACTAATGTGCTACTCCAAGACAAAGGATTCTATCTCCTCACCACCTCATCAATGAAAAGCTACATGCGCGGTGCTTGTCCAAGTTATGTCACTGTCTAAAGAATCGTGCATGTGTACGAAATATTCTACTTAGACCGATCAAGATGACATGTGAACATAGACTTGTGGACTCAAAGAATTAAGTCACTCGGCCTGAAAAAATCTTAACTCCAGTTCCTATAAAGTTCCTATTAAATTAGATTAATTAAGATCAACCAAATCCATCCTCAGCATCTATTCATAACTTGGTTCAAAACCCACGAACTTTTCATTTTGCATATGCAAGGTATGTAGATGAGATGTAGATGACATGCTATAGAGAAAAATGACATGCAAGACACTTTTTTTGGTATTTTGAAATGCAAGGATGATATACAAGGGTAAATAAGAAGCCTCTATTTAAAAAAAATGGTATACAAGAATTTTTACAAGAATTTTACAACATATTATACAAGTATTATACATATTATACAATATACATACTAGTATACATGTATTTTTTAAAAAATCAATTTTTACCCACCCCGTATATATTGTATAATATAATTATTGCATAATATATATAAAAATAAGTGAATATACGAGCTATGGATAAAGTATATATGTAATATATACATGTCCACTACACTTAGCATGTGAGATGTCCTCAGAACATAAAAAGCGAGGAAAAGGCATAGCTCGTGCTAAGCGTAGGAGAGCTAAAATAGCAAAAAGTATAGAAGTCGCTCCGCCCCCCTATACTTAGGCTCTGACAGCCTAAGTGTAGAAGAAGATCAAAAATGGGGTCGATCAGCTAAGAGGGGAAATGGATGAGTATACATAGGACGGACATCAGTCCCCCCATACTTAGGCTCTGGTCAGTCTAAGTATAGGACAAGATTGGGTATGAGGACTGATGGGATCTGGAGAATATACATTGAATGATGAAGAGACTCGGATCACTCTCCCTACTATACTAAGGATCTGGTCATCCTAAGTATAATCATAAAGTGAAAAGATATGGAGCTAGGACAAGTTATTCAAATCATTAGGGAGGGAGGGAAAGAAAATATATACAAGAAGGACTAAGAATATACAAGGATTAAGAAGGTTTGTGACAAACCTTCTTACAAGATCGAGGAGGTGGGTAATATAAATATGTGTCGCTGTCGGAATCGTCCTCAGATAAATAATAGTGAGGTGTAGGAATTGTCCAACGAGGGACGACACGCGGTTGCTTGCTTAGATACGACTTAAGAACAACCAAAATGAGCTCACTTATATAAATCACCTCACTAGACCTGATGAGGATTGCTCAGAAATATCCTTATCTGGTATGTTGAAGGAAACTTTCTTAGTCGGTTTTCTAGAACCTGAATCATTAGAGGGAGTGGAGAGCGACATGCCTTGAGGGGTTGGGGGAACTCCTCCAGGAATCATTTCTTGACTTCCTCTCACTAGATAACCGACTAGAGGAGGGAGCAACCATATTTTTGTGTGGAGTCAATTCAGTTCTGATTGTCTTCTTTGAAGGTCTGAGATGTGGTGTGGTGCCGACCTTGGGTTCCTCATCAGACGAGTCAGCATATAGATTGTAACATTCATGAAGGGTCAGCGTACGTATCGAGAAGGTGCTAGTGATCTCAGTTGGCTTGACATTAGTAGGCTCTTGTGTCAGATCATCAAAATGGTCAAGGCAATCAGCAAAAGTCATGTTTGACTCAATGATAGCTTTGTGTTGTGAGTCTTTTATCGAAGCCGACATAGTGATGGTGATGCAAGTAGCGAGGATCGTGGACGTGTGGGGAGTCTCAAATCCAATGGTCGGATCGACAATCGGTATCTCAGGTGTAACAGAGAGGTGGGACTCATCTGCCTCTCGATGGTCTCGACTGTCAGCTGCTTTGTGGGTCACCTTAGAATAAAGTTTATCAAAGAATGGGTGAGTTTGGAGTGCTCTCAATGCTTTAAAATCGGTTTCCTGAGTCTCGCAATCTATAGTCGCCTTAGCCAAGGCTAAGAATGGCCTCGCAAGAATAATAGGAGACTGGGTAAACTCTCCTCGGTGCTCAATATCAATGGTTGTGAAGCCTACCTGGAGTAGAGCACATTGGAAGGTAACGATGACCGAAATGATTCCTCTCGTCTGTTTTATGGATCGATTAACCAGTTGAATGATCTCTCTCGATTTTCTGATTGACCTGAGTTTGAGCTTTGTTAAACACAGAGGTCTGGAGGATATTTATTGGTGGTCATCGATTCTTTAAGGGTAAAGGTAGTTTCTTTGATTTAACATTCAACCCTAGGTAACTGCTTCACTCTGCAGCTCTTGGTCTTTCTCCCCATCACCAAGGAGGTGTCCATAGACACTATGTGTCTTTCAGTCCTTATCCTCTTATTTCCCGACCTTTTAGGTATCAATTTACTCCTCACAAATTGTTTGAGGTCGGGGAAATGATCTATGGCCTTTATTAAGGGAAGTTCAAAAATCAAATCCTCATTGAGTGCTTCCCTTAGGACATGATCCAAATTTTTTAAGTCTTTTTCATTTTATGTTTTTATTAGATTTTCTGGTTTTTCAATTTTTTTGGTCTTTTTGGGATTTTCAAATTTTTTGGTGTTTTTGATGGTTGAAAGGTCACACTTTAGATTGGAAGGTAAGTGGTTAGTAGAAGAGGAAGGTAGAATAGACTCCAACTGTTTGGAGTGTGTGGGTTCCCTAATGTTCACTTTGTTTTTAACCTCAAAACTACTCATATCCTTTTTCGCTTTCATTCCCAAGCTAGAAGAAGTTGAGTGCAATATTTCCATGACATTTCTCAACTTGTCACCAAATGATTCATTTTTCTCGATAAGTTTAGATATGTCATCCTCAATAAAATTCTCATGACGAATCATGATAGAGTTCTGCTCAATCGGAGGATACTACTGAGATATTGGGGCCTCATACTCAACACACCTAGACTCTGGCATGTAATGCTGGGTCGAGTATGGACCATCTGAATGGAAGATATTGATCGGAGCCTCATATGATGGGTTCAATAAAGAGGGGGTTCCTAGATTGAATCCATGAGTCCAATCCTGTGAATGTATAGGCTCTTCGAATGTATGATATGAATGCTAGTGAATGTATGCTTGATTACTAGGGTCAATCGAGTTAGGAAGATCATTAGGTGCATGCCTCTCCATTCGGTATGTTCTATCAACCAAGTAATTCTGCACGTCATCTGTCTCAACAATGGCTATCTCTTTGTATGGTTCATTGATTCCAGCAATCTCTCAAGAATAAGGACAGTCGGTCCAATATGAAAGTGGATCCAGAGTGTTAGAATATGGAATAGGTGAGAAATGTGAAGAAGTGGAGAAGTCAGTCGAAGTTCTGACTTCATAATCGGGTCAAGGTGGACCGACTACGGGTAATGGTCTCCTGTGGATGGTGGATGATACATGAAAGAAAGAGAGGGTGAAGATGAACGGTATGGGGACCAATATCTCTACATCTTGAGGAGGAAAGGATGAATGTTAGCAGATCAAGGTAGAAAAAGTGCAATTACACAAGATAACACACACTGACAGACACAAAGACAAACACAAAAGCAAACCTTGAGTTCACACACAACTCTGTGAAGGACCCAAAGCTGTGTCCTATTAATTTGGTTGATTTTAAATTTGATTTTTGAAGTAAATAGCAAGGAATACGTGATAGACTAAAGGGAAGTCAGCTCAAAGCCATATGTGTCTCCCCTGTTTAACCTGTCACCTAAGATACCAACGCCCTTCCTATCTTCACTCCTATCACCAGCCGAGAAGTTGAAGGACCTACCCCTATCTACCTCCCGAAGTAGGCAGAGGCTGACAGGGCTTATAACTTCACCCCGAAGGTTTACTAGCAACTTGTCGCGGTGCACCGCTGCTTCATCCCTATCTACTTGCTGAAGCAAGCGAAGGATACTTGGTGCTGGTCAATTGAACCTCAAATAGTTCAGCTAGTGATATTTGCTATGATCGGGGTACGTGATTCGGAAGGCGGGATTTTGGTTCTATCTTAGGGTGTGCACACACACTTTGTACTCTCACTCAGTTGAAATCAATGTCGGGGTTACTCTCCCACAAACAAGGGTTAATTTTAGTCAATTTTATTGGTCCAATTCAATTAGTAGTCCTGATTTTAGAGATTATTTGTCACTGTAATTAATCCACACAAGCAATCACGTCTACCATCTAGTCCCAATTCCTTTATCCTATGTTAGAAAAACCGAGAGAGAAAAGTAGAAAAAGCTGATGCAATCAAGAAAACGATGATGAATACTTGAGTAAGAAGACTTACAATGCCTCCAGCTCTCTAAAATGCATGATGCAATACTAAATTGAAATTTTACACCAAATGAATGCAATCGATGAAAAGCTGATCCTAGAAAGATAGTTCTATTAGTGAGTGAAGAAAAAATTTGAATTTGGCTAACTTCTGTGGTCTAAGTGCGTCCTTGAATCCTGAAGTGTGGTCCTAAATATTATGAGCACAAACAGTCCTAGGAAGCTTTAAGAGTCGCAAGTGCAAGTTATATTCTATGTCAGGCAACCACACAACAGAGAGAGTCTCCTTTTATTATTCAATTACACACGTGAGAACCCAAATGGGAACCATTTTAAATATGCAATTATAAGTTAATAAAAATCTCTCTTAAAAGATCTTCTTGGCGTCTCAACAGTTGACCCAATCCACAAATCATCGGCCTCCGATTCTCTTTGAGATGCGTTGACTTCAAGAAAGTCACTCCAAGTTCACCGGGCCCACGCACAAAAAGATGGAATTTTATGTTAGAGAGATATATAAAATATATATAGAGATGATCAAAAAAATAATTAAGAGAGAAAAAATGGATAATTACAAGGTGGCTCGGGGGTTAGACTACCCGAATGAATGGAAAAAGTAAATCTAATTTTCCAAAGTGATACTAAGTCGTTTTCCTCCTCGGCATTGACACCATTTGATATACACGAATATTCCCTTTTAATTTAATATCTGTGTTGTGTGTGTTGTAGTCGGGCAATCGGGATCAACCAAAAAATAACTGCATGAATTGATGAGTCGATGAATTAAATATTGCGTGCTTTGATGTATTTTTAACCTGGGCTAGCCCCAGGGTTGACTCAAGGAGGCAAAGAAACAACTTTTGATCATGTTAGATTAATTAGCTCACGATTTTCCAAGCGTATTTTTTTGTGTTTTTTTATGCAAAGAAAATGCAAATGCACAAATACGATTGAACTTGATTATTAAGAAAACAATCCATTTAGCCAAATTAATTTTTAATGTTAAATAAAGTCAATATTGCTATGTTATATTTTTCCTAAACACCTAATCCAATGTTGAATGCAAAATGTATTTTTTAGATTTTTTGGATATAAGATGCACACTTGAAAAATTCAAACTTTTTGAGGTTTTCTACAATTTTACATGCAAATGATATGCAAAAGTTATGAAAAATACTAGAAGTGAAACATGATGAAATGAAGCTTCGGTATTTTTTTGAATTTTCTGTCAAAATATGATTTTTTATGATTTTTTACTAAAAACAGAGCGACTGTGAGTTTTTAATTTCTAATAAATCTATAGAAACAAATTATCCAGAGGAAAAATATCTCAAATGGATATTTTAATTAACAATCCAAGTGAGTTGAAATTTTGTAAAAAGAATATTTGTGGATTTAATTAAAAATCAATTAAAGAAATAAATATATAATTGATTTTATGCACAAGATATCTCTAATTTAGATGAAATTTAGAGAATAATTAAAACACAAACTAGAGGCATCATCCAAAATTTTTCATAATGTTTTGAGCAATATTCAATTAAATATAAATTATAGATCACGAAATGGGTAAAATATCTAAGTTTTCACCAACACAATTTTATTTAAGTACCCAATGATAACAAAATGCAAATAAATATCCAAATGATAAAGAATAATTTTTCAACAAAGTGATATTTCTCATTAAAATAAATGTTACGAGAAAGATGTCCAACTTACCACGCAAAGTTAGGGGTGTCTATGCAATATAAAAATTAAAACTCCAAGAACAATGTGTGCTTAAGGGCACTTTTGGAATTGAAGAAACATTACGGACTTAATATACAATTTTCACAATGAAATTAAAAAATAAAAAAATAAATCGACCTTTGTGGCTTTAATCCCATGCTAGGGCATGGAGGGCGCAGAGGCAAGGTGGCGCAAGGATGGAGGCGTTGGCAGTCTAGCGCAAGGCACAGTGCTGAGTGGTCAAGCGCGGTGTACCGCGGGGGGTGATGGATCACCGTGACCTATCTAGAGCGTGGGACCTCTGTGGGGAGGCGACGAGGGGCGGCGCTGGCGAGGAGCCGCGTGCAGTGATCGGTGTGCGGGATAGGAAGGTCAGTCGTGCCTTTGCGACGGGGACTTGAGGCGATGGAGGGCTGCGTGAGAAAGCGACGGAGGAGCTATGGTGCGATATAGGGTGAGGCAGTGCAAGGGCACAGCCCGCTGGGGGGGCGGACACCAACTGGAGGGGTTGGCTGCTGGAGACGAGCAAGGCGATCAATTACGGGCGGCGTGATTGTCTTATGGTGACGATGGAGGAAGGGGAGGCGCCGCTACTGCTTCCTCTTGCTTCTTTTTTTAATTGTTTTGTAATTTTTTGTAATATTTTTAAACAAGAAATCAAATGTGGAAATAAAATGGTGGTGATGGTGTTAATTGTGATGATGAAATAAAATACGTTGGTTAATGATGAATGATGGTGGTGAATGATTATGAAAATTTTTCATTGATGTGATGATTGTGATATGAATCAACAAGGGAAAAATGTTAGATAAAAAATTGGAAGAAAAGTAGAGGGATACTTACCTGAATTTTGCCAGAGGGCGGAGCGACAGTGTGCAGCTACTGTCGTTGCCTTAATTATATTCGGCAAAATAATCGAAGAAGCTCGACTGTGACCTGAAGAGATGCACAACAACACGAAGAGGAGTCCATGTGGATCTCTCCATTAAAATTATCGTTGCTCGACCGAAAGATGCAGAAGCTGTCACCGAGAACACTTGGTGGCTGGTGGTCTCTCTCTCTCAATTGAAAAAATGGCAGATGGAGAAAATGATGGAGGGGAAGAGAATAAAAAGGAGGAGGAGGGAGTTAGAAAGGAAGTGGAGAAAGTGGATGAAATGGGAAGTTGATGACTTGGAGTGGGGAACAAGTAGACGGAGAAGAAATATAAGGGGGAAAGTAAAAAAATAAAGTAATATAAGTAGGCTAGTAAAAATATTAAAGGAGAAATAAATAAATAATTTAAATAAATAAATTTGATAATAGTAAAAAATTGGGGTGACACATGGCATCTCCAAGAGCTACCACGTATCTCTCCCAGAAAATTCAAAAACTAAATGTAAAGAAAAATAAAAAAGAAATAACAAAAGGGGTTAAATCAAAAAGTGGTCAACGCAAAAGTTGTTCGTTCGACAAGATCTACAACTTTTGTGAAGGCCAAAAATCAAATGAAATCATATGTACAAAGTATATTTTTGGGTGGTACCTTATATATATAATACCACATTTTTGTCTTTTGCATTTTTTGTCATTTTTACATAAGAGAAAAATAGAAATAAAAACAAAATAAAATATGAAAGTAATATTTATAATTTAATCCATTTTTTGGATTTTTAACAATTAAGAAAATAAAAGGATAAACTACAAGGGTATTTTGGTCAATATGTACAATATACAATAGGGGCCCAATACCCAAGTTTCACATACAATCTCCGATTTTGATGAAATTAGTCTTGTTTTTAAGGTCTTTGAATGTATATTACTTTAAAAATGAGTAGACTAAAATCAGACACGGTGTGAGAGAGATATGCACATTTTAAGGTTCATTGTTTCAAACTTGGATTTGGGTTTTATCGGAAAATTTTACAAGTTAGCATTTTTTGATATTTTTCCTTTATTAGTGTTAGTAATATATACACTATAGAGTCAATTTTATTGAATTTGGATTCAGTATAAAATATATACAAATAGACGATTTTAGCTAATATGCATGTGAATATTTACAAGTGAATTTGGCTCCTTATTTAAAGCAAATATGAATGCTAAAATGAAGATATTATTTACACATACTTGAATGCTAATTATGCAATATAAGCGATGAAATACAGCTAATTACTAGGGAACAAAGCTATTTTTTCAACTTTTAGAGTGATGAATCACATATTCATCAACAGCCACAAGAGAGGGAAAAAGATGGCATGTGGAGAAAGAGAGAGAGAGAGAGAGAGAGAGAGGGAATATATTGTTTCTAAAATTATCACTTGAAGAGCAAGGGGTGACTTTCTATTTATAATATTTTGAGATCTATGGATCTCAATCCATGGACAACACATATCCAAGGGCTTACATTGATTTGTATTTCTTTTAATGGCCATGATCTTGTTGATAAAAATACAACAATAATTAATTTAATTAAATATATATTGAATAAATCATCAATATATAAATTAAATAAATAAAATAGACATAAGAGAAAATAGAAAGGAGGCATGCCTTCCTTCCATAAAGGGGAAGGCGGCACACCTTGAATTCCAATTCAAGGTGGCCGTCCATCCTTTTTAAAAGGAAGGAGGCACTCCTCTTCCTTTTTCATGAGATCTCATATCTCATGAAAATCTCCATAATTCACAAAAACTATTGTTGTAAATTAATCATACAAATAATTCATAATTATTTTGTGAACATTGCAATCATGCCATTGAAAATTTGTGAATCACATTCACAACCCAAAATAAAATGTGAATTGTGTTTTCAATTTAATGTTCAATGTGAATCCAATTCACATCAACATTTAATTAACTAATGTAAATTCAAATATCTCTCTCTTCTATATTATAAATTACATTTATAATATATATGATTAATGGAGTGCTATCCATATTATTCATATCCATGATAATTAAATTACATTTAATCATCTTGGATCTCTATTCTCACGTACCCAATAATATGAATCACATTCACATTATTCACATCTTTGATAATTAAATCACATTTAATTATCTAAGATAACTTTCTTTATAATATGAATCAAATTCATATTATTCATGATAATTAAATCACATAATTATCAATTTTCTCAATGCTCGGATACATAATATCAATAATGATATTATCTTGGACTTTTTCAAGGATAATGCGCTTTCTCTGCATATACTTGGATACAAGGACAGGGCGATTGTATTGTTCCACATATAGTGACTTGCATATTGAGATCACATCTAAAATCCAGATCTTGCGAACCTCTCATAGATGCTTGACTAAATCAAGACCGCAAATCTAATCTTCTGATTACATTTGAATCACATTCAGATCAATGTCAAATATTTGGACCAAGATAATATCACTTCTCTACTGAGAGGAGTCACTAAAATCCGGACTCGTTTCATTACTCCCTAGGAATGGAAGCATCATTGTTATACAATCGTTTATGATCACATCACCCTCAGATATTCCCAATACCTGTACATTGTGCACACTGGAAAACCAAGAATAAACCTGAAGTATTAGATCAATTTTACATTGTCTACTTCATGGTTTTATCATTAAGTTTCTCATTTCATCATTGGGAGTCAGTAACGATGATATACTTTCCGAAAGCATATATCATACCTAGGTGTTGATCATATACTTTCCAAAGGCATATATCAAACCTACAAATTCGGTCAAGCTTCCGAAGAGATATGACTGTGCACATAATTTGATTCTTCCCAGTATCTAATGAGTGAGCTCATCTTCTGGTTCAGTAATGAACCTGTATGATCCCTTTGAGAGATCATATTACTCATATGCCATTGCATGCCCACCAGTACGCCGGTGTATAGACCTTGATTAGGTCATCAAACTATTGGTCTGCCAAATGTACATACTCACACATATGCTAACACATCTGTCTCCAATCAGAGGATGCGTGCCTATATTGTGACAGCTTATGACATAGGACTTTGGATATCTCGATCTCGTTAAGTCAACTCTTTAACCTAACTTATCTAACAACTCTTAATCTCTATTCCTATGCAGAGGACCTGCATCAAGAGGTCGGTTAGATATCATCCTTTAGAGAGAGGATTTCCATCTCCTCCTCAGGCTGGAGATCATCTCTTAAAAATCATTTGACGGTGCTCGATGAGTCCTCAATCTAACTCTTTAGATATTCATCCAAGCACTCGCCTCTATGATTCAATAATTGAATCAAGAGTTGTATGATCATTAATATGGCCATGATACATAACCCTAATTGTATTAAGGGACCTATTATGCAGATTAATTATTCTTCATTTAAGATCAGGGAAGGATATTCGCAATAACATTTATTACATAATGGCTCGTCTTGGGCTCGCATGTCCAACAATCTCCCACTAGCCCAAAGAGCCATTAATGGGATAATATATAAATATGCACTCATGTGACAATCATAGGCTATTTAGTAAAATAGCTAGGTAAGCTAATCATTCACTCTGAACCCAAGAGACTATGCCTAGTCCTTTTACGGTTCTTGCATATCCCAGAGTAATAGTGCTCGCATTCAATGCGAATGTTGCATCTTATGCAATCAGTACTCAATTTTATCAATTATAGTGTCCTTGACTCTACAACTTAGTATTTATTATAACCAGTGTTTCCATAATCCTTATCAGAATACCTTTATTCTCGGATATCTCCATCTCCTATGCTAGATCAATATATATATAAAGACTTATGTTCTTGAAGATAAGACTTAGATATCACTATCTCTAATGTCTTGTCATTGTTATTACTGCAACTAAGTGTTTTATCTTCATAGTAGAATTAGTAACAGTTTGCTACTCCCACTACATGGTAGACATATGGATTTTGTACACATTTAGCATACACTTGTCTTCTCATAACTGATGCACAATGCCAAGCAGTTCTAGCATTCATTTCCTCTACTCTTTCAGGTTATATCCCTTCAGATAGGTCAATACCATATCTTAAAGGAAGTAAGCCTTCCTTGGGGTTTTCTAAGAATGGAATATGTCCAAGGGGTACCATAAATGTGACGGTCCCAATACCCTCTTCTCTATGCTTCTAAACACATTTAGAACTAAGATCCAAGAGGTATCATTCAGATCATATTTCAAGTTATGGAATAACCATATTATAAAACACTTATTATTATCTTATATCATTCCAAATGATTAGATATCATCTATAGTTAGCATGATGAACACAATGGACTCCCACTAAGCTTCACATGGCTCATCAACTTTTTATCTGAAATCATAACATTTATAATTTCATCAAATCTTATGTTCCAACTACAAGAAGCTTGTTTGAGTCCATAGATGGAATTCTTTTGCTTGTACACCTTGTTTTCCTCAATCATAAAACCCTTGGGCTACTTCATGTGAATGTCCTCAAAGAGGTATTCACAGAGCATTGCAATAGTGACTTCCATCTCGAAGATGTCAAGTCAAGTTGTGTAGCTATAGTTAACAATATTATGATGGATTTAAGCATGGTCACTGGAGAGCAAGTCTCATCGCAAGCGATGTCTTCTCTTCGTTGTGTAGCTCATGGCTACGAGCAGTGCTTTGAAGGTCTCTACCTTCTCATCAGGACCCCTCTTTCTCTTGAAGATCCATTTACACCTTATCAGATCTTACCCTTATAGGTGGATCCTCGAGGATCCATATACAACACTTGTATATGAAGTCTACTTCAGACTTTATTGGTAAAATCCATATTTCCATGTCATGATTCTCAGGAGCTTCATCACATGAAGTCAGATCATTGTCAGAATTAACTGACACATGGAATACATCCTCAAACTCATTTAAAGAGGTATTAGTATTTTATCTTTAATTGTCCTTTTAGTTTCCGATTTTAGGAGCCTCATTATCTTCTCAAGATTAAATGAGTTCCTACACTTCATTTTCTTCTTGATTCTCAAGAGATCCTCCTCTAAGAATCATATCCTTAGAGATAAAATCTTTTAAGAATCTCAAGGTCATAAAGAAGATATCCAATACCATCCTTTATTTTCCTAATGAAGTAGCACTCTCTAGTGTTACTTTCCAGCTTACATGCATGGAACCTTATTAAGGATATGTATTGCAGTCTCTACTACAAATATACCTGTAAACTAATAGGTAATTATTATAAAATTCATCATTAATCAAATCATTCCATACATGATACAATTGTATCTCCCTATAACTCTATTGAGTTTAGGTTTCATTAGGAGGAGTGAGGTAGGAATGATATTCCTTTCTCCGTAAGGTATTCCATGAATTCATCTAATAGATTCCTGCTACCTAGGTTATATTAAATTCATTTTAATCTTCCTTGTAACTTTGTTTCTAAAACAAAATTATGAAATCTTTGAACATTTCAAAGTTTTCTAAGGTGAAGGGAAAAATTCTCATATCACCAATAATCATCAAATGATATCACATATCATCAATGTCTATTGTGATATAGATGATCCACATACATCAATATATATGAGATCTTGAATACCATGACATTTTACACCATTCTCAGAGAAGGGTGCGTTGTACATTCTTACTTTGAACAAATATTCACAAGTATGTCAATTTTGAAATTTTAGATATTCTAAAGTTTCATCTCTTATTAGTCTATTTATCTCATCAATAGAAATATGTGCTAGGTTTGACGCCATATCATTGTTAAATGATCTTCATCCTCCTATTTATCTTTAAAGGTTTAATTTTCTATATTAGAAATCTTAATGAACCATTCATTAATTTTCTAATATAGTAGTGTCATTCAGATACCAGATTACGATATGAAATCTATCGATCATAACTCTTTATGATATGTCTATTCTAGAATTCACGTTTATTTCCAACATTTAGAAATAAACAATGAGCATATTCTAATATCCAGATCATAGAGAAATTCTCTAAGACTAAGGACTCTCCTACTAAAATTGAGAAGTCTATCATTCCAATAGAGATTGTTGCAACCATTGCATAAATATCCATGGATGACTAATAAACCTTAAGATCGAATTTCTAGTCTTCTAATACATATGCAACCAATTGCAAGTGTTATTAGAAGAATGAGATACAATTATTGGAATTTTAATCTTGTTGATTAAGAAAGTCAATTTCTATGATGTTATGTAGTTGTGGATTTTTCTGATGCACTATCTGGGTCCCTCTCAAAGCATCCAAGATAGTCTAGATCGTCATACTATCAATACATCAGCTTGTTGCAATATTGGTATTCATCCAACCATTTGGATGTCATATGGAAGTTATAGAAGTACAGTAAACTCTTTGACTTTTCCTCTCACATGGGTCAGACCCATGCTTGCATTGTGCTCCCTTTATCTATAAACAACCATTGCTTTAGACAAAGGATCTCTTATGTTGAACTCAAAAGAATTCAATGTAAAAGTATTTCAACATTTATTCATGCTTCATTCAATTCGTACAATATGAATATTATGAAGCTTCATGAATGACTTGAGTATAGACAGTAGAGTGATGACACTCATCGTTCGACATCCATCTAAGCTCTTGTAGACTTTGGTTCAGTTAGGTATTCAAACATGTTAAATATGTCGTATCTTATAGAGAAACTATTCTACATGACGTGGTGAACCATGTCATTCATGATTAAATGTTGAGAGAACATATGTATGATAGAACATCTTCCTAGATTTTATAAGGATTATTTTGACAATTACGATCATCATCAACATGTTATGAATCCATGACTCATTAACATTCTATGTGCATTTTATCTTAAAACTCTTAACAAATACATGTAAATATATATTAAATTTCACTTTTTAACAAACCTTAGATGAATAAAAATGCACTTATATGCATTAAAATCATGTAGATAAATGAATAAAAATTAAGAAAATAAAAATAAAATCAAATTCTAGATATGTATATATGTGCAATGTGACTTTTAAAATAAGTATAGCTGAAAATATATTTATAGCCTAGTCCCCGAGAACAAATCAACATGGATTGGTCGACAAATAAATAAGTAGGAGGTGATAAGGAAGAAAACAAATAAAAATAAATAATTTTACATCTCAGGTGTTCTTCATTAATTATCCCATAATTATAAAACCATAAAGATTTTTAGTTAATTCATATAAACATATTTTCCTACCAAAACTCTTTTCTTAATTATTTCTAAAAATATATAGAAAAATATAAAAATAAGTTAAAAATATTACATTGTATAAATGCCAAGAAATCCAACTTGTATTCTCAAAATTCAAACTTTTGAACATCGTAACGTTCTCATATGAAATCCAATTTCAATCTACTTTCCTTTAAAGTTTATAAAATAATATTCTCTAACTAATTAAGGTAATTTCACTGAAATCAAAGTCCATTTGCAAAAAGTCAGTTTTGGGACCTAACCACAACTGGGTTTCTGAGCTATCTATTTTATTTAAGAAACATTATTTATTATTTTAATGATTTTATAATTTCTAATTATTTTATTATCTTGTATTTTAATCCTAATTTATTTCATAATTTCTGTAGATTATTTATTATTTTAAATAAATCAAAAACCCTAATTTATAGGTGTAAATGAACTATATAGCTTATATTTGTATTTATTAATATATCTAAATTAATTTATTAAAATACACAAAAAATTTTATGTACTTTATTTATAGACCTAATAATTAATAAAATCTAAAATTAGTATACTATTTAGTAGTTTATTAAGTTAAAAATACAAAACTTATTTATTAAGTATAGTTATCTTTATTTATTAATATAATATTTATATTTCGTAAACTAATTAATATTTATTAAAACTAATTATATTATAATTTAGTTAATTGCTTGCATTTTTCATATTTATACCTAATTAAAATAAAGTGATTCACTATTTATTTCGTACTTATTAATATATTTCTTGAACCTGACCAACCAGGTGTTGACATGTGTCAGCACTTGGGACCTTCTTCTTCAAGAAGTCAGTCGGAATCAGTTCCAACTACGCATGTTTTCCTTCTTCTTCTTTACACAACTTCTTAACATCTTCCTCCTATCTACTCCGCCGATTCTCTTCCTCCAACAACTCAAATCCACACCAACCCTTGATTCATACCTAACCCTCTTCAATCTTCCTATAAATTCACCTCAAAGGTCTCCATTAACAATTAATCACTTCTAAGTTTATAACTTCCAGATACGCCTGGCCATCACTTCATCTTCACAACCGTGGCTAACCCAGACGTAGAGGTGACAGCTCCGTCCAAGGCCACCGTATGGAAGAGGGGAGATCGAAGGAGGGTTCCAAGCTCTTCAATGCCTTGCTTCATCGCCATCGCACCACATAGAGCTCCGACCATCTCTGCCCGTCGAGCAACCATCAAGGTTCATACAACCTCATACCCATGTCCATATTTAATTTGGAGCAATTATTCAATAATCTGAAGCTTCCAAAGACCAAAAAAGATCAAAGCTTCATCATCCTCGTAAGCTTTCAGAATAAGTCGGACGAGTCACCTTCACTAGCTAATATCTGCTGCATCCGATCACCTACGACAGAGAACCACCGCAGGTAAGCTCGGAGGGAGAAGGCGTCTTCCTCCTGTCCCTATCGGAGGCCCAAGATATACGTCGATCACCGCGAATAAATCGAAGAACCAACCATCGTCATTGTCTACTCGAGAACAGGAAGAACACTTAAGAATCTCCAGACTCTATAGGCTTGTGACATGTAACCTATTTAGACGTTCCGCATCGCACCTTCACTTCTAATCTCAGTCGCTCAGGATGAAATGGTGTGAAAAATGCTTCTTAAACCCATCGAAGATCCAGACGTTAACCCATGCTCCGAAACTTTCCAGAGATTGCATTTAGGTCCCCGTGCAAGGGCCTAAATGCAATGAACTTCTTTTTTTTTGCATTTTAGTCCTTTCCAGGGACCAGTTTGTAATAGAAAATAAAAGTTTGTTTTGCAGTTTTACCCTTGGCTTGTAGGGATGTTTTGAACCCTTATTTTGTTGTATTTTTCTTTAAATTTTCTAGGGTAGTTACAGAACTACCTTAGCAACATTTCTAGCTATTTTTCATGGATTTCCATTGCTTAATTTTGTCGATTTGATTTTCGCAATATTGAGTTAGTTTTGAGCATTTTATTGAGTCTTTTGTAAAATCAAGAATAAAGTGAATATTTTTGGGATTTGTTTCTTTCATAAAAAATTGAAGTATTAATATTATACCTCCTCGAGTTCGACCTAGGCCCACTTACCTGGATAAATAAAATAGTGTAAGTAGTATAGGAGAGAGTCGCTTTTATTATCATTTTCTTTCTCTCTCCTATTTAATTGATTTTTGTTTGGTACACCAAGTATGATTTCATGGTTATTTCTATATCGACAACTCTATATCAATTAACCGCTAGTTGGATTTTGTGGCTATCAACATGTCACTTCCAAAGTACGTTCAATGAGATACAAGACTATAGAGACATACAACCCCTAGGTAGTTGTCCTACTGTTCATTTAATTGTCATTCCTCATTATCACGAGGAAACTTGCACATTGCAACCACATACATTATGTGTCCACCTGTAAGTACGATGTCTTGATCATGGATCCAATCCATGAAGTTTTACTGGCTATTATTGAGTATTGCATTGAGTGGGTTTGATGAAGGATTATATGAAATAAGAAATTTGCATAAATATATAAATATATATTTTAATTTGATTTAGGAGTTTTTATATCAAAGTTGTCTTGCCTTGTCAACGTTGAAAGTTCATTCCCTTAATCACTTTCAATATAAGAGATGTACTTACCGTTATATCTCGAGCAAGATATGTGATCTCCTTCCTTATCTTTGTCATATCCCAATAATATGAGAACTTGTAACTCGGATAAAAAGAATCAGGAACACATTCTGCCTTGAAAGTCCAACTTGCATTACCAATTCGATCTTTAACACCCGAGTCCACCACCCCTACGGTGATGTTGACCCACTGTTAATTGAACCAGCCGTCAATATGAATAGTACTCGCTATGCGCAATCCAATATCACCCCAATAATATGAGGACTCGATATTGGGTTCACTACGCATACGGTCTTACTCTTTCCTCCTTAATCACTTGCATGCAGAAGTTGTCACTTCGGACAAGCATCTCCTACATACAATCCCTGGCAACGGAACACTTCGCCTTGATGGGAGACCATTAGTGTCACTTATGTGATCTTCTATATCATATTCAAATTTTAATTAATCATTATAAATCGTATTCATTACAATTAACTCTTCCAAGGGAAATAACAACGGTATTCATGATAGAGTGTTTAATTGTAATTGTATTCCAATTAATCTAATCATATTAAATTAATGATCTAATTAATATCCAACAAACATTCTTTATTATTACGTGAAATATGGTATTATCTCAAATACGTATTATTTCGAATGTTAATAATTAGGAAAATACACCGTGGTCTATCCTGCATTATCGAGTCCTTATATAATGTCATGTCGAGTACCGATGGGAGTGGAACATACCGCACATGGTGCAACCAGCTACCCCAACGCTCCTCGACTAGACACCATATCCACCTCACGAAAGGATAATGCCAAATTGATCATTGTGTACTTGAGATGGTAATCGGTTTTTCAATCGAAGTTTTAGCATTTAATAATAATCAAATCCATTTTTATTAACATTATAAGGAAATTTGCTAAATAACTTCGTAATCCTATTTAAGCAACAATGTTTGTTGGAAAGTTTGTCATGTAGATAATTTAACCAATTTGTGATCTAGATCATTTCTAATCAATTATTGGTTAAGGAAATGTCATTTAAGGAAATAATTATCATCAAATATATCACAAATATTTATCCATGATTATTTCAGGAAATTAAACCATTTAATTTCACTAATTGATTAAATGAAAATCACAAGGTTCTTGATTAGGAAAGTAATTTCTAGTTGTGACATTCACTTACTAAAATTATCATATCTCAATCAATTTAAATCCAAATAAAGCAAAATAAGTTTCCAAAGTTTGCTAATTTGATTGAAAATAGAACCTGTGCGATTTGCATGCATTTATAGGCATTTTAACTCCTTAATTGTATCATGATTCACAGTCCCTGAAATAGTGGATATATGTTCACTAAATGATTATAACTTGAGAAAATGGATTCAAATTCATGCAAACTCAGATCCCATGATTTCCTAATTTGATGGAGAACATAATTCAAGTGATAATTTTATATTTACACAATTTAAATAGGGTCGCAAATAATCACTAAACAAACATGCGAAATTGAAATGCGATAAAAGTTTCGCAAACCCTAACGAACCAAAGTCTTTCTAGGTTTATGGATCACATCAAAAACCTCCGACCTAAGGCTCTAATTCCACTTGAATGATATGATGAAATCCTTAATAACAATACGGAAGCGTGAGGATTGCATCTTATGCGATCGGGAGTGACCAAACCACATGATCCAAGAATACTTCTCGGATCGTTTCATATAAATCACAAACAAGTATTAGGTTTACCTCTTGAAGTGTGGTTGCAATCGAGACTCTAATCAAAAAGACATCCCGTCTCATGTCTGATTCGACAGAGGAGATGCTTTCGAGCCCGTTGAAGAAATGTGTGCTTTTCGAATTCCATGTTGATGATCCAAGCGACGAATATCCTGATCTCGTCACACAAGATATGATGTCTTCCTCATGAGCAAGGCATACCGTAGGAGATGTAGATCCATAAGAAGATAGTCCGGTAACATAACGGCGACGCTACGGTGAGAGCGACTCTCTCTAACGCCCCATGGTGGACGGCCACAAGAGAGGGATAGAGATGGCGTGTGGAGAATGAGAGACAGAGAGAGAGCATATATTGTTTATAAAATTATCTCTTGAATAGCAAGGGGTGCCCTTCTATTTATAATATTTCAATCCATGGACAACACAAATCCAATGGCTCACATTGATTTGTGTTTCTTTTAATAGCCATGATCTTGTTGTTAAAAACACAATAATAATTAATTTAATTAAATATATATTGAATAAATCATCAATATATAAGTTAATTAAATTAAATCAACAAAGGAGAAATTTGGAAAGAGGCATGCCTCCCTTCCATAAAGGGGACGGCGACACACCTTAAATTCCAATTCAAGGTGGTCGTCCGTCCTCTTTAAAAGGAAGGAGGCACTCCTCTTCCTTTTTCATGAGTTATCATATCTCATGAAAATATCCATAATTCACAACAATTATTGTTGTAAATTATTCAGACAAATAATTCAAAAATATTTTGTGAACATTGCAACCATGCCATTGGAAATTTGTGAATCACATTCACAATCCAAAACAAAATGTCGATTACATTTTCAATTTATTGTTCAATGCGAATCCAATTCAATTCACATCAACATTTAATTAAAAAATATAAACTCAAATAGATCTCTTTTACATATTATAAATCACATTTATAATATATATGATTAATATGGAGTGCTATCCATATTATTCACATCCATGATTAAATCATATTTAATCATCTTGGATCTTTATTCTCATTTGCCCAAATAATATGAATCACATTCACATTATTCACATCTTTGATAATTAAATCACATTTAATTATCTAAGATAACTCTCTTTGTAATATAAATCAAATCTGTATTATTCATGATCATTAAATCACATCTAATTATCAATTTTCTCAATGCTCTGATACATAATATCAAAAATGAATTTATCCTGAACTCTTTTAAGGATAATGTGCTCTCTCCGTGGATACTTGGAGATAAGGATAGGGTGATTGTATTATTCTACGTATAGTGATTTGGATATTGAGATCACATCCCAAATCCAGATCTTGCGGACCTCTCATAGATGCTTGATTAATTCAAGACTGCAAATATAATCTTCTCATTGCATCTAAATCAGATTCAGATCTATGTCCAATATTTGAACCAAGCTCAGATCACTTCTCTACTGAAAGGAGTCACTAAAATCCAGACCCAGGCCCATTTCATCACTCCCTAAAAATCGAAGCATCATTGTTATACAATCATTTAACCCTCAGGTATTCCCAATACCTGTACATCGTGCATTTTGTGAAGACCCAGAATAAACCTGAAGTATTAGATCAATTTTACACTGTCTACTTCATGGTTTTATCATAAAGTTTCTCATATGATCAATGGGAGTCGGTATCGATCATATACTTTCCAAAAGCATATATCCTACCTAGGTGTTGATCATATACTTTCCAAAAGCATATATCAAACCTACAAATTCAGTCAAGCTTTCAAAGCGAGATGACCGTGCACAGAATTTGATTCTTCCCAGTATCTCATGAGTGAGCTCATGTCTTACGATTCAGAAATGAACATGTATGATCCCTTTGAGAGATTGTGTTACTCATAAGCCCTTGCATGCACACCAGCGTGCCGGTGTATAGACCTTGATTAGGTTATCAACCGATTGGTCTGCCAAATGTACATCCTCAGACATATGTTAACACATCTGTCTCCGGTCAGAGGATAAGGTCTTATATTGTGACAGCATAGGACATAGGACTTTGGTTATCTCGATCTCGTTAAGTCAACTCTTTGACCTAACTTAGCAAACACCTCCAAATCTTTATTCTTTTGTAGAGGACCTGCATCAAGAGGTCGGTTAGATATCAGCCTTCAGAGAGAGGACTGCCATCTCCTCCTTATGCTAGAGATCTTCTCTTAATAATCATTTGACGGTGTTCGATGAGTCCTCAATCTAACTCTTTAGATATTCATCCAAGCACCAGCCTATATGATTCAATAATTGAATCAACAGTTGTATAATCATTAAGATGGCCATGGTACATAAACATAATTGTACTAAGGGACCTATTATGCAAATTAATTACTCTTCATTTCAGATCAAGGAATGATATTCAGAATAACATTTATTGCATAATGGCTCGCCGTGGGCTCGCATATCCAACATCAATGTGTAATTACAACTTAGAAACTGACTCAAACAAAAAAATTATTTCTTATTTGCAAGAAAGAACAATATGCTTCTTATTTAACTTGGTATAGAAACACGATCGAACTCAAGTAGGTTAAAAATTTCGAGGGAATTTGATTATTGCTAACTAAAGAATATTTTTATTTTCCTTTTCTAGTAGTGCTTTTTATGTCTTTTTCATGCTTTTATATTTTTTGGATTTTTAATATTTTTATATTTCTTATTTTTTTAATGAATTTTAATTTTGTGAATTTTTATATTTCTAATTTTTTAAAATATTTTTATGAATATTTACACAAAGGGAAACTCAAACTTTTGTATTTTTCAAATATAAAAAAATTCTCAAAATGTATAAATAAATTATTTTTATGTTTTACAGAATTTTTACTACTTTTGGTGATTTATGTGTAATTTTTATATTTTTATGGATATTATACTAAATTAAAACTCAACACAGTGAGTAAAGTAAAAACAAGTCATTGTTTTGTATGTTTATTAAAATAATAGAAAATAAACTTGGAACTATTAAACATAAGAGAATTTATAAAGCTTTAAAACAAGTCAAATTACGTATTTTTTTATTTGAAATCAATTTATATGATTTTACATGATTTTATATATTTTCATTTTTGTGTTTTCCGAATTATTTTTTGTCTATTTTTTATATAGATGATAAATAGTAAAAACACTATTGTAATTTTTATTGTTTTTCAAAAATAATTCAAATTTTTATGAATATTTTAATATAAATAGAGAAAATAAACAATGTTCTGTATTTTTAAAAAAACAAATAAAAGAAATATTGTAAACCAAAATTATAGCAGTTAAAAACAAATAAACAAGAGCTTAATGTGATTTTTAGGATTTTTTAAAGTTATTTATCTATTTCATTGGAAGCAACAAATAAGGAAAAGATACATAGCAAATATTGGACCGAAATGAAATTTCAAGAAACAATCAAACTATTTATGAATATTTAAAGAGAATTGTTGGTTCAATAGTACAAAATATCCAAGGTTTCATGTGTAAGCACACGTGAATTGTGATCTCAGGGGCCTATTTGGAAATTAGTAAAACTAGAAGATCAAATAATAGCAAAAAAATAATAGGGCCATTATTACAAATTAAACAAAAATTGTGTTATGATGTACACGAGTCTGCAAATACAGGACTAAAATGTAAATTTTCAAATAAATAATTACACAAATGGAATTATTCAATCTATAAGTATGTAACAGATATAGAACTTGTATTTATTTATAAATAAAGAAATAATGGGGTTGGAGGTGCAAATTTCACCAAGCAACATGCGATGCACGTGTGTTACAAGTGGTTGAGATCTTATTGGAGCATTAGATCTGATGGATGATGTTTGGGCATGATCCGACGGTCAAGATGCAAAGTGGAGATGCTTGTTTCTGATAAAAAGACATGTAAAACACTTGGATGAACACGAATGAAGGCTTCTATAGATCGACTTGAATCGGCTCGACCTCTTCATATCTAGTTCTGATGGACTCTATATATTCACCATTCAATTTGGCGCCGAACTGAGGTGATCAAGTTGTCCAAATCTTGGTGCTCAAGGACCTAGAAAAAATCTCCTAAGCATGTGAATGTGGACCTCCAGATCTCCAGTGAAGCTCCAGATTAATGCTCCTATCCCTGCAATTTATTTAAAGCATGAAGAGGAATCATCGATTGTGGTTATTTAACAGAAATGAAGTGACATCAAGGTGGATATCGAGTTCAGAGGAAGGTAATGGTTAGAACCCGAACTCCTCAGATCTAATGATAGGAGGTGATCAAAAGAGAAAGAAGTGTGTGAAGAAGTGGGAATGTAGAGATGATATGATGGGTCGATACGATATGATGGGATCAGGGTTAAAGCTCAAAGAGAACCTCTGATCTGGCGAACCAGAGGTTGATCTAAATCCTACTGATTGAACTTGAAATCAAATGAAATTCGACAGAATTAAATGCGAAATTAAGAGAAAACTACCCTATGATTAGTTACTGTGGAAGGCAGATGGATTTCGACCTCGATCAGGCAAGCTAAGCTCAGTGGAGCTCCAACCACCTATATGGATCGTATCAATCTCTGATCTTTCTCACACGCTCCTGATCGCGGTGAATGACTCCTATCACCAGGCACTCACTCTAGAACTTGAACTCAAGATCAAGAAGGATGAAAAGACGAATCAATTTAGAACTAGGGCTTAGAGCCTTTATTTATAGAACTAAGGATTGGGTAAAATTTGAACGAGGATCAAGCGTATGAACTAAGGCAGCTTGGCAAATTTATTCAAGCGAGAATATTAATTATCATGAGGTTATTCAGGTGGAGGATTCTTGTCTAATGTAGATGAATCATGCAAGAAAAATCAGAGAAGATGGTTGGTTAAGCAAGTTTATTTGGGAAAAGGGTTATATTGGCGAGTTAACCTCGGTCAACAGACCCGGGTTGGACCAATCAAATGCTGATCTGAATGAGTTCAAGTAGAAAATGAAAAAACAAAGAAAAATAAACAGAAGTATTTATAAAAAAATATAAAATAGTTTTAAATTAAAAAGACTTCAAAATAAATAATTTAATAATTTAATAAATTATTTTAGATGATTTTTCAATAAATAAATAAATTAATTTATAAGGTTAAAATCAATAAAACTCTTATTCATAGGTATAAAATACCAATATATATTATACAAAATATTAGTTATTTATTTTTATAAAAATTTGCATTTTAATATTTTTTATTTAAATAATAATTAGAAGAATTTAATTATATTTTTAATTTTTATGAATTTTATTTCATAGGTTTAATAGCTATAAATATGCGGTAGGTACATCGTACCTATGTTATAAATACAATTATTTTATTTTTTTAATTATTTTTATTTTTATCATTTTTATTTGTCTTTTTTATGAATAATATAAAATATGTAACAAAATATTTAAAATACAATATATGTAAAAATATAAATAGATAAATAAATAAATAAGTGAGTGTAATAATGATATATATGTAAAATGACACTCTAAAAAGCTAACTTTCACAACTTAACTCTATTTTTTTATGAAACTACCTTCATTTTAATTCTTATTTTATTTTGAACAAAATGAAAGTGAATTTGATTTATTTTGAGTTTATGGAGTAGATATTGATCTTTTAATTTTGGCTTTACAACTTTTTCAGAGTGTTGTCCCTCTTTTTCTGCAAGGTTTATTTTTCAACTATTTTTACTATATAAAACATATTTTTATGTATAGTTTAACAGGGAATTATTGACAAACTTTTAAGCAAGGGGGTTAATTATGGGAAATAAAGATGATGAAACTGAGGTTCATCAATAGTTTAAGAAGAAAATATTTTGATTTGAGATTGATTTTATGATAAACAAAATAATACCATATATATACATTATGAACAGTGATGGATATGTACATGTGAGATTTACTTTCTGTGATTTTTATAGATCAATGACCCTATCTAACTCTACTTTATAATTGTTGATTAGGTCAAGTATTGACCTACTCTTGGGGTCAGGATTAACCTGTATTTACTTCATATATACATCCTTCTTTTCTTTCTTTTTTTCCTTTTTTCTTTATTTATTTATTTTTGGTTAAAATAACGATAATAATACACTATTAGCATTTGTGACTGGAATATTAAAATGTAAAAATTAATATTATTTATACTTTTTTATAAGGGATTTCAAGCCAAAATAGATGGATAAAGATCTTGAAATGGTGATTCGTCAGTGGGTCCTTCCTAAGATTTTAAAAGTCACTATCAATTTAATGAAATTTGGTAGCAACTTTAGAAAATAAAAAAGAAATGAGCCGTGTCCCCGGCAACGGCGCCATTTGACGAGCCGCAAAATCGACCCCTTAATAATGTGTTTTTAGCACATGTAATCGTCATCGTAGTCGGGCCGATTCGGTCGTCAAAAGATCACCTCGTTTAAATATGGATGATAATGAATCAAAACGAGGCAATCGTTATTTTATTTTTTACTTGGTAAGATACCAAGGTCAAACTCAGGGACACGAGCCTCTCTCGTATTAATCAGGTTTAAGTGCGTTTAATCAAGTGTTGAAATTAATCACATAGGTCAAATAATGCATAGACACAACATGACAATGAAATTAAAATTAAACATGCATTTTTTTAAAACATTTTTTTTATAATGCAGATAGATGCCATGCAAAGTGAATGATATGCCCAAAATAACAGTCACTTGAGCCATAAGAAAATCATAAGTCAATCCAAGTTGAAATAAAGAACCCTCTACTAATATGAAGCACATAGGCATGATAAGTCAAAAAGATTCAAGACACTTCGATAAGAAAATAATTCATCACAGTTCATAGTGTCAAAATTAAAATTTAAGCATGCCATAATGAAGAGGATGAGACGAGCTTTAAAACGAAACTGAAATCAACTCGATTGGAGCTATGTAGCTCAAGTTATTCAACAAAGAAAGCAAGGGCATAACTGAAAGAAAACATGAAAGGATAACTACAAAAAGGTCCCTGGAAAGGACTGAAATGCAATTAAAATAAAGCGCTAGACCTTCCCTGTAATTTACCCAAACGCGCGGGGACCATTTTGCAAATTTGAAGAAATCGGTGGGCATCTCTGCAAATGTCCCAGAGTAGCACGTGCGTTGCACGTTCTATCTAGGCTCGGAAGGAGGCTCGGCAGAGGCGCTGTTGCTTCGGCTTGGTTCGGACCCAGGCTTGGGTTCGCTGCAGGCTCGGGAGTATCCAAGCCTAAAGGCTCGGATGCGGAGGCTCGGTGCTGCTATGATGACGCCACGTGGCTGAAGATAGGCCATCAGATGACGACGATCGGATGGCTGCGCTGGGATCCTGGCTTGGCGACGTGGCTGTACGAGAGCCATTGGATCGAGACGATCCAATGGTGGCTGGAGACGATGACGCGGCCTCATATGGGCCGTTGGATGATCGCCGATGAAGGATCATCCAACGGCTGCTGTATCTTCTCCTCAGACTTTAGCTGGCGGCGAGTTCATGTCTCCGGCGAAGGCCTCCCTTCTCCGCCACTCTGGCGTGGCTTCGATGATGCTCGGCCGGAACTCCTGAGGTTCTGTCGGTAAAGCTCGGAGCTTGGGGATGATCCTTGGGCTGCCAGCATCGACCATCGGAGCTCGGAGTGTGCAGGCGGATCTGACGAAATATGCTCAGGCGAAGCTCCGACCGATGCTCAGATTGTCGACCTGCAGCGTTAGTAAGCGTAGCCGAAGCATAGTAGTGTTTGCGTGAGGTAGTGGAGGTGAAATGGGAGCTCATCGGGGCGTAGAAGATGGCGGAGCTCGGAGTTCCTCCGCCGCGAGGGCGGAGGAAGTGGCAGGAAGGTGACGAGGTTATGAAAGAAAGAGAACATGATCGGAGATGGTCGCGAGGACGGGGGGAGTGTGGTGGAGCTAATGGGATGGTCAAATGAGGGTACTAACGGCCGGATTGACCGAGAAAAAGTTAAAGAAAATAACGAAAATACAGAGAAAGAAGACGAAGCTTACCTGGTCGGAGGCGGATCGGAGGGCTTGGGCTGGAGCTCTAAGCGAACTCCGGGTCTTCGCAACATACTGGGCAGCCTCCCCAGCGAGCTCGGGCGGCTATAGATCGCCGCAACGACGCCGTGGACGGCGAAGGGTCTCACCGGGAAGATTCGTCGTCTTCGCTCAATCCTTCCACCTCCCCCTGTCACAGGGAGGTGGAGGAGGGCTGGGCGAACTCCCACGTAAAGATGGACAAAGATGAAGTGAGGCGGGGGCGCGGTATTTAAATGTGGTGGAGATGACAGAGGGCTGGTGAAGTAGTGGATTTCGAGGGTAGATGTTGAGAGACTGGTCGAGAATCATGGAACGTGGAAGCGTGCGCGAGGACAACGGACGAATGGGCTCGGTCGTGGGGTGGTTAGAGAGAGGAGAGGATGACTAGGGCTATGGCTAAAAATGGAAGGGCGGAAAGGTTAGCGCAGCGGAGATTGTGGGGGAGAGAGGCGTTCGGAGGTTGACGACGAAGTCTGAACCGTCGGATCGTGAGATCCAACGGTTAAAAATCAGGCACGAGAGGACGGTCACGATTAGATCGATGGCGGCACGATCAGAGGGCCCAAGTGGTCGCCACGTGTCGGGCTGGAGGCAGAGCGCCAGCGGATGGCTGTGATGGATTTCAAATCGATCAAAGGGCTGGGGATCGTCAAAGTAAGGAGCGGTTGCGATGGAGAAGTAAGGGCGCAATCAGATGGTCTTCAATCCGCCACGTGTCGTGCTCTGCTCTCGGCGCTGACGAATGGTGGTGATCAAGGGGCGGAGAAGATCAATGGCTGAGGATTGAGGCGCAAGAGGAGAAGGCAGAGCCGTTGGATCAAGTAAAGATCCAACGACCCAGATCAAGGGCGGATGAGACAAGAGAGGCGGGGCCACGTGGCGCGCCCAGATTGGGCCACGTGGCCCAATCAGGTTATTCAGAGGGTTTTTCTTATTTTTGAGGGCCCTATTGGCCGAATTTGAGAAAACTCAAAACATGAAAGTTGTAGATCTTGATGAGATCTACAAGTTTCATGTTGACCAAAACTCGAAAAGAGATCAAACAAGGGCCCGAAATATTTTTTGAGGGTATTTTTAAGTATAAAAATACCACAGATTTTTGTTTTGCCATTTTTTTGTGGTTTTTAATTTATTTAGGGCTCTGTTAATTATGAGATATTAACAGGGAATTATTGACAAACTTTTAAGCAAGGGGGTTAATTATGGGAAATAAAGATGATGAAACTGAGGTTCATCAACCCCCTATACTTAAACTATGCTCGTCCTCGAGCATCAAAAAGAATGACTAAGTTGGATTAACCCCCTTGTGCATGTGAATACAGGATCCAAGCTGATCAAGTCGACTCGGCTTCAGAGACCCAAAATTTTAGAGTTCAACCCGGCCTTAATCAAGAGGCTTCCAATTCCTCTACTTCTCTAGACTCTCTCTGATGTACATATAAACTAAAGGATATGAGTTTAGTGTTGACTGCAATTCTGAGAGTAGAGTCAAGTCTTCACCCAAAATCTTGGTCCGAGAAAATCTCCTAAGGACCCAATCCTCAGCACTAGGGAATAAATCAAATCTTGCATTCAGTCCACCGTCTCTTTAGTTTGTCAGACTTAGAAAATGTAGATGGCATGCCAGAAATGGAGGGTATGGGATTGTGTCAATTCTTCTCTCCCTTTCATTGGAACAAGGATTCTCTCTAGTGCCTTTTACGCAACACAAAATTTTTTGGTGTTGATCAGTGCGTCCGTCAAGAGAAGTTGGAGCCGTCTGCACTTGTTTTCCTGGGAGTACACCGGGGTGTGTCTCTTTTGAGTACCTATCGTACCTTCGACACCCAGACTTGTAGCATTTACGATGCAGAGCCCTTTTTTGGTGCAAGCCCGACTCCTGGTCCTAATAGCGGTGGTCCAAGTGGACACTTTTGAAATGGTTGGGAGCGCTCACCTTTGGTGGAAGCTCTTTTATATTTGACTTTGTGGAATGAGAGCTTTTCTTTGAAATTTCTTTGACTTGTATAATTTTTGGCTAGCTCCACTGCTTTTACCAAGAGTTGGCGCACACTGATCAACAATTTTTTATTTATATCACACCCAGGCACTTAGGTCAATGTCAAGAGATTAGTATAAGAATCGAGTTCTCATACTGGCTAATATTGCTGACACTCAGGTTTACTGAAGCCTTCAAAGATTTTATCCCATCCTCGAGCATCATTAGATCAAATCCAAACTTGACTTCCTCATCCCAATCCCTCAGGTGAAAAATCAACTCATCTCAATCAAAAACCGCAGTCGTGCATGTGATGTGCTGATCATATTCTTTCTGTCTGAGACTAAGCATGGAATATAGCATGCAAATCTAGAAACCTAGGGGAATGTGGATGATTAAGTCTAAGACCCTGATGGCTAAGGCTGGTTAACCGCAAATCTCAAAGAACTCATAAATCAAGCTTCCTTGAACATTTCAGATCCTGGGTGAAAGTGTAAGTGTTAGAGGTTTAATCCAACTCCTTCATTCAAAAACACTTTTTTTTTTACTTCAAGAGATATGAAGACTGCCTAATCTCAATTAAATAGTTGCTTCTGCATTCAGCCAGTATGGATGTAAGTACAGGCCGGAGCCCGTTGCTTAAGGACGGAGCCTTACGAGATGTCCTTTAAACCATCCACTCTGCTAAGGGCAAACCCTCACTGAACACGGCTATTTAATGGGGCTTAGTAGTCACTAATGGCTCCTAAAGAATTTTTGAATTTTGCAATTTTATGGATTTTAGTTTTTAAAGTTAAAACACAGGTTAGACTCAACTTTCCTTGATAAAAGATTTTCAAAACCATGTCACACAAATAAAAGATTTTCAAAACATTTTTTAAAAAGATTTTTCAAAACGAGGAAACTCGTTCTTCAAATCATTTTCGAAAATATTTTTATCAAAATAGTGTAACATAGTGTAGAAAAAGCCGTGAAATCATTTGAGTTCTCTTAGTCCAAAGAATTTTACTTTAGCCAAAAAGTTTTAATTTTTTCAAATTTTTCAGATTATAGCTAAAGTAAATATACGGTGAATACGGTATACCCCCCTATACTTAAACTTTGCTATGTCCTCATAGCACTAGATGTTACAAGTACATAGGTTCATTTAAATATATAGGAATATACGGGAGATAAGAGGGACTCCCCCCTATACTTAGGTTAGAAATAACCTAAGTATAAAGGCAAGAAAAGAGGAGTAGAGAAAATCACGGGGATTTGGGTCCCCCCTATACTTAGGCTGAGATTAGCCTAAGTATAAAGATGGAGATTGATGTTGGAAGAGACCCAAGGTGAACGAAGAAGAGGGATGGATGTAAAAGTGAGCGGTTTTGAATCTTGGAGATGAAATGGAGTGACTACGGTTTTGGGGTTGTGTGTCGCAACAAATATGGCTCAATCAAGCAAGCAAACCCTTATTTTCACCAACTCACACATGAAACCAACCAAGGTTGGTTGATTATCTTGTCGGTTTTATTGGTGATAAAACTTTAGATAATTACGCAAAGAAAAATGTGAAATAAAAACCAACGCGTAGCTGAGGGTATTGCTCTCCCAAAACCGAATTTTACTCCATTTTTGGTTGACTTGCAATTAACAGTCCCAATTTTATTTTGAGTTATCACTGAATTAAGGTTAGCACAAAATCAAGAAGTCATCGTCTACCGTTCATTCCATTTTCCATTAATCCTAGGTGATCAAGCTAGGAAATGAAAGCCGAGAAAAACATGTATTCGAAGAAACCACGATCTAGGCCAAGCGAGAAATCATGCAGTGATTTGACGATAAAAGCCGCGAAGAAACTGAGGCCGTTTTGAAAACTCAAGTCAAACATGTATGCAAGTCGAAAAAGCCACACCTAATCATGCATCTATTAGCGGTGATTGATCTTCACTCATTTTAGCTAAGTGATGCGAGATTAAGTGCGTCTATATTTAACGTGTGTCTACCTACGAATAAGCACAAGAGAATATGAAAAATGAGCTCGGAAGCCGTGTGCCTATCCTAGGTCGACACTCAAGTGGGGACGATCCCCACACAACCACATTTGTCCGATTACAATCGCGAGTCTTCAATCGAAGACCGCTGTAAAAGAAGAGTTTATTATAAAATCAAATGCAACAAAAATGCGAGACATTTTTTTCTTTTCTTCCTCCATTGCTCCAAGTATGCTCTGGCGGCTCCTCGCAGCGGGGAACGTCCTGCTCCTCGCCTCCTTGATCCATCAAGGGCCCTGCCACAGAAACAATCGTTAGATATCAAATGAAAACAATTTTATATGCAAAATATGTGGTTACTTGACCTATAAAAAGGAACACTAAATTAAACAAACAAGAATCCAAAAAATAAAAGAAATGAGCCGTGTCCCCGGCAACGGCGCCATTTGACGGGCCGCAAAATCGACCCCTTAATAATGTGTTTTTAGCACATGTAATCGTCATCGTAGTCGGGCCGATTCGGTCGTCAAAAGATCACCTCGTTTTAAATATGGATGATAATGAATCAAAACGAGGCAATCGTTATTTTATTTTTTACTTGGTAAGATACCAAGGTCGAACTCAGGGACACGAGCCTCTCTCGTATTAATCGGGTTTAAGTGCGTTTAATCAAGTGTTGAAATTAATCACATAGGTCAAATAATGCATAGACACAACATGACAATGAAATTAAAATTAAACATGCATTTTTTTAAAACATTTTTTTTATAATGCAGATAGATGCCATGCAAAGTGAATGATATGCCCAAAATAACAGTCACTTGAGCCATAAGAAAATCATAAGTCAATCCAAGTTGAAATAAAGAACCCTCTACTAATATGAAGCACATAGGCATGATAAGTCAAAAAGATTCAAGACACTTCGATAAGAAAATAATTCATCACAGTTCATAGTGTCAAAATTAAAATTTAAGCATGCCATAATGAAGAGGATGAGACGAACTTTAAAACGAAACTGAAATCAACTCGATTGGAGCTATGTAGCTCAAGTTATTCCACAAAGAAAGCAAGGGCATAACTGAAAGAAAACATGAAAGGATAACTAGAAAAAGGTCCCTGGAAAGGACTGAAATGCAATTAAAATAAAGCGCTAGACCTTCCCTGTAATTTACCCAAACGCGCGGGGACCATTTTGCAAATTTGAAGAAATCGGTGGGCATCTCTGCAAATGTCCCAGAGTAGCACGTGCGTTGCACGTGCTATCTAGGCTCGGAAGGAGGCTCGGCAGAGGCGCTGTTGCTTCGGCTTGGTTCGGACCCAGGCTTGGGTTCGCTGCAGGCTCGGGAGTATCCAAGCCTAAAGGCTCGGATGCGGAGGCTCGGTGCTGCTATGATGACGCCACGTGGCTGAAGATAGGCCATCAGATGACGACGATCGGATGGCTGCGCTGGGATCCTGGCTTGGCGACGTGGCTGTACGAGAGCCATTGGATCGAGACGATCCAATGGTGGCTGGAGACGATGACGCGGCCTCATATGGGCCGTTGGATGATCGCCGATGAAGGATCATCCAACGGCTGCTGTATCTTCTCCTCAGACTTTAGCTGGCGGCGAGTTCATGTCTCCGGCGAAGGCCTCCCTTCTCCGCCGCTCTGGCGTGGCTTCGATGATGCTCGGCCGGAACTCCTGAGGTTCTGTCGGTAAAGCTCGGAGCTTGGGGATGATCCTTGGGTTGCCAGCATCGACCATCGGAGCTCGGAGTGTGCAGGCGGATCTGACGAAATATGCTCAGGCGAAGCTCCGACCGATGCTCAGATTGTCGACCTGCAGCGTTAGTAAGCGTAGCCGAAGCATAGTAGTGTTTGCGTGAGGTAGTGGAGGTGAAATGCGAGCTCATCGGGGCGTAGAAGATGGCGGAGCTCGGAGTTCCTCCGCCGCGAGGGCGGAGGAAGTGGCAGGAAGGTGACGAGGTTATGAAAGAAAGAGAACATGATCGGAGATGGTCGCGAGGACGGGGGGAGTGTGGTGGAGCTAATGGGATGGTCAAATGAGGGTACTAACGGCCGGATTGACCGAGAAAAAGTTAAAGAAAATAACGAAAATACAGAGAAAGAAGACGAAGCTTACCTGGTCGGAGGAGGATCGGAGGGCTTGGGCTGGAGCTCTAAGCAAACTCCGGGTCTTCGCAACATACTGGGCAGCCTCCCCAGCGAGCTCGGGCGGCTATAGATCGCCGCAACGACGCCGTGGACGGTGAAGGGTCTCACCGGGAAGATTCGTCGTCTTCGCTCAATCCTTCCACCTCCCCCTGTCACAGGGAGGTGGAGGAGGGCTGGGCGAACTCCCACGTAAAGATGGACAAAGATGAAGTGAGGCGGGGGCGCGGTATTTAAAGGTGGTGGAGATGACAGAGGGCTGGTGAAGTAGTGGATTTCGAGGGTAGATGTTGAGAGACTGGTCGAGAATCATGGAACGTGGAAGCGTGCGCGAGGACAACGGACGAATGGGCTCGGTCGTGGGGTGGTTAGAGAGAGGAGAGGATGACTAGGGCTATGGCTAAAAATGGAAGGGCGGAAAGGTTAGCGCAGCGGAGATTGTGGGGGAGAGAGGCGTCCGGAGGTTGACGACGAAGTCTGAACCGTCGGATCGTGAGATCCAACGGTTAAAAATCAGGCGCGAGAGGACGGTCACGATTAGATCGATGGCGGCACGATCAGAGGGCCCAAGTGGTCGCCACGTGTCGGGCTGGAGGCAGAGCGCCAGGGGATGGCTGTGATGGATTTCAAATCGATCAAAGGGCTGGGGATCGTCAAAGTAAGGAGCGGTTGCGATGGAGAAGTAAGGGCGCAATCAGATGGTCTTCAATCCGCCACGTGTCGTGCTCTGCTCTCGGCGCTGACGAATGGTGGTGATCAAGGGGCGGAGAAGATCAATGGCTGAGGATTGAGGCGCAAGAGGAGAAGGCAGAGCCGTTGGATCAAGTAAAGATCCAACGACCCAGATCAAGGGCGGATGAGACAAGAGAGGCGGGGCCACGTGGCGCGCCCAGATTGGGCCACGTGGCCCAATCAGGTTATTCAGAGGGTTTTTCTTATTTTTGAGGGCCCTATTGGCCGAATTTGAGAAAACTCAAAACATGAAAGTTGTAGATCTTGATGAGATCTACAAGTTTCATGTTGACCAAAACTCGAAAAGAGATCAAACAAGGGCCTGAAATATTTTTTGAGGGTATTTTTAAGTATAAAAATACCACAGATTTTTGTTTTGCCATTTTTTGTGGTTTTTAATTTATTTAGGGCTCTGTTAATTATGAGATATTAACAGGGAATTATTGACAAACTTTTAAGCAAGGGGGTTAATTATGGGAAATAAAGATGATGAAACTGAGGTTCATCAATAGTTTAAGAAGAAAATATTTTGATTTGAGATTGATTTTATGATAAACAAAATAATACCATATATATACATTATGAACAGTGATGGATATGTACATGTGAGATTTACTTTCTGTGATTTTTATAGATCAATGACCCTATCTAACTCTACTTTATAATTGTTGATTAGGTCAAGTATTGACCTACTCTTGGGGTCAGGATTAACCTGTATTTACTTCATATATACATCCTTCTTTTCTTTCTTTTTTTCCTTTTTTCTTTATTTATTTATTTTTGGTTAAAATAATGATAATAATACACTATTAGCATTTGTGACTGGAATATTAAAATGTAAAAATTAATATTATTTATACTTTTTTATAAGGGATTTCAAGCCAAAATAGATGGATAAAGATCTTGAAATGGTGATTCGTCAGTGGGTCCTTCCTAAGATTTTAAAAGTCACTATCAATTTAATGAAATTTGGTAGCAACTTTAGAAAATAAAAAATTCACATTTGTCAGAAAATTAATGATTTGACTATTTTGTATAATATAACATCCATATGTAACTAACATTTTTGTCAAATATAATAAAATTATCATAATTCTATCTCGATATAAATGTTATGTACATATTTTTATTAAATATATGGCATAAGAAATTGTCAAGTACATGTAAACACCGCCTAAATTGATGTTGTCTTTTCTAAACTAAGGAAAGACCCAACTTATTAGAAGATATCCTTACACATGTGGGAATGGGGAGAATGCAGCAAGGTGCATGGAAGTTTGTATGAACTGATGCGACAATCTTTTTTTTTCTATTTTGAAATGAAATAACGTAGAATTTTAATCACCATATATTGTAATGGTGTCATTCCAAATTCAACATAATTCGATACTTATATCCCATTGAACAAGACCAACAAATTTTAACAGTCTTATAATTGATTAAATAGACCCCTCTAAAGCATTAGGAATGTCTGTTTTACATGAAATTGATATATATATATATATATCATTTATCAGTCTAATCAAATTCCTTAAGGTTCATTTCAAACAAAAAACAAAAAATGGGCATTAGTGGCACATGTTCATCTAAGCATACACGCATCTTGGTGCATACTTGTCAACCCCTATGTGTGTATGTGCAAAGCATACTATAGTATGTGAACATGCACGATAAAGACCTTCATAAAATTGAAGCTAAATGAGGGTGTAAAAGATTTCGCATATGCTTAAATTAATGAATTGGATATGAATACAAAAGAGATGATTACTTTTGTATTATGCTCTCTTTGTGGACTACTTTAATCTAATCTCCCAAACCATGGCCACACATTAGATTTGGAAGACACAACAAGTTAGCTTTGAAGGTGATGTGACATTAGAAGTTCTATTGTTACTACACTAAGTAGAGAATATGAAAACTTTGAGTTGAAAGAAGGAGAATCAAAACATTGGAAGACATTGTAAATCACCTAGTTTTTTATGACATGAGAAGTAGCATGACAACCTATGATGTTGAAAAAAGGTAATGTTTTTATCTAAGAAATGAAAAATAAATCGATCAATTTCCAGAAAACTACCAAATCCTCATCCGATGAAGAATTAACTACAAGAAAAAGGGATATCTTAGAAGTGATAGTCCACAACCCAAACACGAAAAAAAGAGGAAGAAGGACAAACCTAACAATTCAAGAGAAAGTTCAAGAAGAAAACAACATGGATGACTTATAATAAAGTGACTCTAATAGAGGTTTAGTGATGAATAATATACATGGATTACAATTAGGACATTAAATGATAAGGTAACCTAAGAAACTAATAATTAACCTGTATATGTATTTCATAGATTTTTTGAATCTCTTGACAAGTGTAAAATAGAAAATAACTAATTACTTTAACTTAAGGAAGTAAATAAACTAGTAAGTGAAAAGGAATCTTTTGATGAACAATCATCTTTTTTGAAAGAAAGCAGAACTCTCTA